>OZ018332.1:68288047-68670547 GCA_963969495.1 Ceratothoa steindachneri | reverse complement strand
CTTCACTTGAGTAACTAGACTTAGAAATCATGCCTGAAATAAATATTATGGTGTCAATTTTATTTTATTTAACTTATCCATTGGAAAGGGATTCAAGTCCTCACCTTTGAATGCCTTTGCCCTTTTCTATGAACTTAGTGGCTTGAAATATGTCCTTCCAATCCCAGGAATTGGATATATATATATCTATATCTATATCTATCTAAATCTATCTAAATCTATCTATATCTATTTATATCTATCTATCTATATCTATCTATATCTATCTGTATCTATCTATCTATCTATATATATATATATATATATATATATATATATATATATATATATATATATATATATATATATATATATATATATATATATATATATATATCTCGCAAAGTTTCAGATATAAAGTTTTGGAGGCATCCACTCGCCCCCATCGTGTGGAGAGTATCCATGATACCACATCGCCATGCGTGGTCTGCCAAGAACTTGCCCGGAATCCTTTTGATTCGCTTTCACACCTCTGCTAGAGGTTTCTTCCCGTTGAGTGAATATACGTATGCCCACCAGGAAGAGCGGCTAGGGCTAGCGCCTAGCCCTAGCTCGACGAAATTCACTGACATTGAAATCGTTCGGGCGGCGCTTATAGCGCATCTAGGCATAACACTTCTGTTTGAGGGCCGCCTTACACTCGGCTGACCACTACGGGAGCGGTCGGCGTGGAAAACGACCAGACGTTCTAGGAATAGTAGTTAGGCCGACGGTGATGAGGTTGCCGGAGAAATCAACGGCCTGATCTAACGACCTAAACTCCTCGTCTGAGACAGAGAAATCAGTCATTTAGTGAAACGCGGACCACCTCGCCAATCACCGGGACAGGCTCTCAGGCATCAGCAGCCCAAAAATTGATATTTGAATCGGAAGGTGATTACAAGCATGGAGGTCATAGACTACCCCCCACCCAAAATCAAGCTGTGCATCTGGAGGGCACAAAGATAGATCAAGACAGGAAAATGAAGCGGTTCTTGGGCAGTGATGCGTAAACTTATCCACATTTAGGACATCTATCTCCATCTGGTCGATCAGGTTGGCAAGGACCTGACCCCCTGGGATTAATCAACTAATCTCCCAAAATGGGGTGTCTACTGTTTTTTTTTTTTTTTTTTTTTAAGCCCATCTGGCGAATGCCTGCTTGGGCATAAGTCGTTGTACAGGACACAGCCTATTAATAGGCTATATTAAGAAACAAGTAACAAAATAGAAAATAAAGAACAACGCTAAAAAAGGCAAGGGCTAAAAAAATAACAAGAAAAAGCATAAAGGAGGCGCGCTCCGGCGTCGGGTAGGCCCCCCTCCCCGCGGTACAAGAACATGCAACCTACAAAAAAAGACAACAGTACAAAAGTCATTGTGCACGAACTTGTCCCGAGTGCAAGGGACAAGCGGTAGCGACCCCGCTCGTCCAGGTACCGTGCGCACAGATCGCCCAGACTGGGACTTTCAACAAGAATGTGCCGAACAGTCTGGGGGGAAACGCAGTCGTCGAAGTAAAGCGTGGGGGAGCGCTCCATCAAATGGCAGTGCGTGCCGCGAGTGCATCCAATTCTAAGAAGACAAAAAGCAACCTGAAGCCGCCGAGGCATTGGAGGGTTGCCTACTGTTCAGAAGCCCGAGTAACAGAAAGGGCTTCGGCAACCGTGCCATGACGCGGCGGAGGGCCCCCGCGTCGAAGTCGCCTGACGGAGGAATGTACGCAGAAATAACCGTATACCTCCTATCCAGGTGCGGCCGCACAGCTACTGCCTGAAAGGTGGTATTCAAAGCAAAGAGAAAGATGGAGACACCATGCCGTGTGTAAATGGCGCATCCTCCTGCTCGGCTCCCATCTCGTCATGGTGAGGTCGCAAAACCCTAATATCCCGGGACGGTCGGCAGGGGGCACGCGCCCAGCATGGTCTTCTGCAAAAGGATAGCTAAGGAAAAATGGGACGAGATGAACCTCCGCAAATACGCCCAGTTGACCCAAAGTCGGCGGCAATTCCATTGAAGGAATATGACCTCCAGGCTTAGCTCAGAGGAGACGCGGGGACCCTCTTCGAAGAGAAGACCTTTACGGGAATGGCCGTACGCTTCCCGGAGGCAGAACCCCGGGCGCTGTTGGCCGGACAAAGCGCTGTGGCCTTCGAGGACTTATTTGGGGAGGTTGGGCTCACCATTCGATTCCTTTCCTCCCTCTGCCTCGAAACCTTAGGTGGGCGTTGCGACTTCGGAGGCGGAGGACCTCTTTTCGAGGAACCACCGTCTCTACCACCCAGACCACCACTGGGTGTGGGTGAAGGAGCAGAAGCTCCTTTCTTGCTGTCCTGATTTGGGGGGAAGCTTTAGGAACCCCAGAAGATGGCCTGGCGACCAACTTCAGGGGTGTTGCCTCTGGTTTTAGCCGGGGCTGGGTGTGAACCCTTTGTGCTGCCAGCTTTACCAGGGGAACGCACAGGGTGGGTAGAACCTGCAGAAGGGTTCCGAATGGGTGCGGAAACGACCGTACTCGTAGGCCTGGAGAGGCCAGGAGCAGAGGGCATCTTTTTCAACATTGAGACACAATCCTGAGCCTGAACGGCCAGGATTTCTTTCTCAAGGAGATATGCACCACATTGCTTGGAAGAAGCGAGGTGCGGCTCTCCTCAATTGACACACTTGGCCACACACGATTTGGACTTAACGTGCGTGGCCTTGGAGCAACTTACACAAGTTTAGGGTAACCCCGACTTTGCACGTTGACAGGAACGATTAGTATGTAGGAATGTAATGTGTGTGAGTGGAAATTTTTTTTTTTATTATATTTTCTTTTTGTACATATGTATTTGATTTCATGTTGTATTTAAATGTTTTTTTTCTTTCTCAGCTTCTAAATGTTAAATATTTTTCTGAAAGAGCACTCAAATAAAGAAATAGATAAACATTGTCTGCATTTAGTAAGAGTGGCTAGAATTGAAACATTTTGAAGAAATTTAAATCAAATTTGATAAGTCTTCTAATTGTAGCTCACTGCGGAGGGCTTTAATAGCCTAAAGACGTGACCGGATCGTGAAGAAAATTGAGCTTAGCGGCACCAGGCCCCATAAGACGTGCGCACCCAATTTTTGTCACAAGAGTGACTGCTGGCAAGATTTCCCCCCTCCCCCCCTGGGGGGGGGGAGTCGTAAACCGTGGTACCACTAAGATAACTCCTCCTTTTGTTGTCTTTTCTTTTTGTATTTGTTGCCTCTTCTTTTGTATTTTCGACTGGTAGGATTCTAAGATAGGATTGTTCTTTTGTATTTGTATATATATTTTTGATTGGTAGTATTCGCAAGATTGAATCGTTTTATTTATTTATAAATAGGCTCGTTGTGTGCATATTTACCCCATATTTGTATAAATGTTATTGTATTTTTTGTAAGTAAAGGGACTGTAATACAATCCGTTTCATTCTCCTTCGATTTCTCACGTCCGAATTAGTGTAGGAAGCGGGTTGGATTGATTGGGTTTAGTCTAGATTTTCGGCTCGCTACAATCTCAGCTTCTTCATTCCCTTTCACTCTAACGTGTGAAGTGACCCAGCAGAAGCTAATCGCTCGTCCTCGCCTTTTCAACAGGTACAGCCATTTGAGGATTTCCACCACCAGGGGATGCTCTGGTCTGATGGAGCTCATGGCCTGAAGTGCGCTGTAGGAATCAGTATGGATGACAAAGTTTTTGTCATCCATGGTAAGTACATAGGTGACGGCATTCAGAATGGCTCGTAGTTCAGCAGTAAATGCCGAGCACATCTTCGGAATGCCGCACCTAAATTTAAAAGTAGGAAAGATGACAGCACATCCCACACCACTGTCGTCCTTGGACCCATCTGTATAAATTGGGACCGAACCTTTATGTTCGTTGAGGTGGTCCAAGAAGATCGCGGGCTCAATCCGTCCTTGTTAGGTATGCATTTACATACATCTAGCGGTGGATATATCCAGGGCGGAGTCTTCAATACCTTATGCTGGCAGACCGGAGTATCGAGAACAGCAATCTCGTCAAGGATAGTCTTGACTCTGTATCCAAAGGGTTTCGGCAAGCTAGAACGGCTAACATGGGTTAGGGATCTTGCATCCCCCATCGCCATCCGGCTGGCAACCGAGTTAGGCTGCTGTCCCAGTCTGTGCTGGCATTTCAATAACAAAGTTCTTCGTCGAAGGTCTAGGGAAAGGGAAAGGGCTCCAGCATCGACGAGAAGACTTGGTATCGGGGAGGTTTTAAATGTACCAGTTGCCACCCTTTTGCCCGCATGGTGCACAGCGTCTATCATTTTAAGTCTATTGGGTGTAGCCGAAGAGTACACCTCACATCTGTATTCCAATTTAGATAGAATAAGGGACTCATGAAGTTTAAGCAGGGTGTTACGATCCGCTCCCCAGGATGTATGTGAGAGCACCTTTAAAAGGTTCAAGGCTTGGGTACACGAAACCTTGATGGATCGTAGGTGAGATGTCCAAGACAACCTGCTATCAAACAACAGTCCCAGAAATCGTGCCTCCTCTCTACAAGGAATTCGCTCTCCGAAGAGGTACAGAGGGTTACACTGAGCACGCTGCCTTGCGGGACGCCTCCCTCCAGGGCGTAGTCATTGTACGTTACTGCACCGATTCGGACTCTAATGGATCTCTTTTGTAGGAAGTTTTTGATGAAACAGGGCATGTGACCTTTCATGCCCAAGTCCTGGAGTGTTCGCAGGATTCCGTGCCTCCATGCTGTATCATATGCCTTTTCGAGGTCAAAGAATACAGTCACATGATGCTGCTTGGAAGCAAATGCGGCGGTGATCGATGACTCTAAGGTGATGAGAGCATTGGAGGTGGAGTATGTTTCCAGAAACCGCACTGCGAAGGTGAGATGCACCTCTGACTTTCCAGGTACCACACAAACCGATAGTTGACCATTTTCTCAAAGAGCTTGCAGATGCAAGAGGTCAATGATATCGGCCGGAAGTTTGTGGCTTCCATGTGGTCTTTCCCAGGTTTTGAAATGGGGATTATGATTGCCATTTCCCAGCTAGTCGGGAAAGAGTCCTCCAGCCAGATTCTGTTATACAGGTCCAGTAGAAACTTTTGTCCCTGGCTGGGCAACTGGCGGAGCATTGCGTATGGGATGTCGTCAGGCCCAGGAGTAGTGTCATTACAGGTCTTTAGTGCTTCGGACATTTCTCATGAGTTGAATGGGACATTGTAATGTTCTCCACCCCACGGTGGAGAATCAGGTGGTGGTATTTTATTGCGAGAAGGCTGCTTTCGGCATATAGGCTTGGAACTGGGGAAGATTTGAAGGCCCCCAGGGCCAGCCTAACTCCCAGGTTGCAGATTGGTTCCAGGGCCTTGAGGTTTGTATTATCTGCTGAGCTGTATATCTGAGAACCATAATCCATCTTGCTCTGTACTAGGCCAGAGTAGAGCATTCAGTGTTTGGCGGACTGCACCCCAGCTTGTATGAGAGAGAAGTTTCATTAAGTCATTAACCTCTTTGCACATGACTTCTTCAGCTTTGTTATGTGATGTTTCCATGTTAGTTTTCTATCAAATCTAATACCCAGGAATTTTTTATCTTCTTCAAACTTTATAGGGGTCTTGTTAAGGAAAAGGTCTGGCGTGTCCCAGAGAGCATTCCTGAAGTTTGAGAAGTGCATAGCGCAAGTCTTTGAGGTTGATAGGCAAAGTCCTTTGCTTGCTGTATTTGAGGTTATTATATTTATTGCTTGCTGGATCTTACGAGTCATGAATGGCAAGCATGGTGAAGAGCATGCTATGGCAAGATTATCAACATAGAGTGCTGTGAATATGTCGGGTTGTACCCCTTTCAAAATGTTGTTGATTGCTATGTTTTAAGCAAGTGACACTTAGTACTCCTCCCTGGGGTATGCCCTCTTATTTGTTCATAAGGGTGGGAGAGTGCATTGTCTACCTTGACTTGGAATGTGCGTCTTAGAAGGTAATTTTGGATAAATCTGGGGAGTAACCTCTAAGTCCCCAGTTGTGGAGCTATTGGATAATGCCCCTCCTTCAGGTCATGTTGTATGCTTTTTCTATGTGAAAGAAGACACCGATGACATGGTGTCTTCTTGTGAAGTTGTTTCTGATGAAGGTCTCCATTTGAACTAGTTGGTCAGTAGTAGATGGGTGCTTTCTGAAACCTGACTGCACTGGGGTAATCAATTGATCTTTTTCCAGGAGCCAGAAAAGTCTGGCATTTACCATCCGTTCCATCAGCTTGCATAGACATGATGTTAATGAGATGGGGCAGTAATCGGCTGCCTCGGTGCCACTCTTTCCTTCTTTTTTAAATGGGAGCACAATAGACTTTTGCCAGATGGATGGGAACGTTCCCTCTATCCATATTTTGTTAAAAATCTTACGGAGGTGGTCTTGGGATGCAGGGGCTAAGTTCGCGATCATATCATAGGTGATCCCATCTTATCCTGGTGCGGTGATATGGGATTGTTTCAGAGCTGCTTTGAATTTAGTCATGGTGAGAATATTGTTGTATGGTTTGTCAGCTGCATGTTCATTCATGAACTCCAGGGGTATTGATTCCAGTGTCTTTCTTAATTTATGGAATGGTTTGGGGTAATCTACTGGATCTGAGTAATTTGCGAATGTTTGTGCAAATACTTGTGCAGCTTATGAGAGGTCCCCAATTAGGTCACCTGCTCTAGTCAGATTTGGGAGACAGGGACCAGGGTTCTTACCCATGAATTTCTTTCCTTTCCTCCAAATTTTCCTCATGGGTGTTCTATAATTAAACGAGGAAATGTAACTACTCATGGGGGTTCTCCTTGCTTGTCGGAGTGTTCTTTGCCGTATGGTTCGCGCTTTATTGCGGTCAAATTTGTTGGTGAAAGTGGGGTTCCTCCGGTACAGTTGACAGGCTTCCCTGCAGAGGGTGACAGCCTTGGTGCACTCGTCCATCCACCATGGGCCTGCTTTCTTTGTAATGGGCTTTCCTTCAATTGGCATTGATGAGTTGGACGCCATATTGAGTAAATTATAAAAGGCTTCAAGGGTTTCTTCATCAATACTACTCTCAGTTATATCACTTGGAGAAGCAGTTAGATGTGAATTTTGGCCAGTCTGCCTTCCTTGTGTTCCATCTCAACATACTTTTAGGAGGAATGTAAAGGGGCGATGTCTCCAGGACCACAGGGAAATGGTCACTGCCCCTAAGATCATCATCCACATTACACCTAAAGTTGACTTTGCAGATGGGTGAGCCGATGGATAAGTCGATACACATAGAAGTATTAGTTTGTGCGTGGAAGGAAGTTGGGCTACCATTATTGAGGACACTTAGGTTTGAGGTGCTAACAATTTTTTTTAAACATATTTTCCCTTTTACTATTAGCTGTATCACCCCACAAGGGATGTCTAGCATACATGTCACCAAGGACAAGGAATGGGGTTGGATGCTGAGAGAAGAGGTTGAGCATATCACCCTCTGTTACACAATCGTCTGGAGGTAAGTATAGAGAGCATATTTTGTATAGTTTATGGTGGTATGTAGCCTAACGGCCACTGCCTACAGTGGTGTATTTAGTGGTACTACCATCTGTGGGAATGACTTTTGGATGTAAAGGGCCACTCCTCCGATGGGCCCCATAGATTTATAATATCCTGAGTAGTTTGGAAGTTGGGGGCGGGCCTACGTCCTAGTATTAACTCCTGTAGTGCTATGTATGTGGGATTGGCTTCACTCCACATTCTATTGAGTTCCTCCCATTTTGCATAAATTCCTTTTGAGTGTTCCAATAAATGAAGGATAATTTGCTCATTGTCATTTAAAAGTAATTAGTTTACTTTTGTCTTTTGAGTTTTCTATGATGGGTTTTATTTCTGGTTTTTGCATGTCTTCTTTGGTGAAAGTTTTCTTTATTTCTTTCAGTTTTATTCCTGGTGGTTTAGTGGTAGTAGTTAATTTTGAGTACGGCAGTATTCTTTTTAAGGTTGATGGTTGGTTTGCGGCAGTGCTTGTTTTGCTTGGCAGCTTCCATTTCCTTGGTGGTGGTAGAGGTGATGACAGTTCTGGCAGACTCACTTGATGAGCCTCAGGGATGCTTCGGTTCTTTCCTGCGTCCATTGCTAGGTGTTCAGAGGCCTTATGGGTGGTTCTCGCTCCTTGATTGGTTTTAGGAATGGTACCAATGCTAGGGGAGATTGCACTTGCCATAAGGTTGTCTAATTCCTTGCTGATGTCTACGGTGGCTTCTCCCTCCACCAGTTCGGAGATCAACTTCTCAGCAGTTTTTGTTTTGCGTGGACTTGGTGAGCATGTGACTACTTCCATCATACATGTGTTTGGTGCCTCAATATTATTATGCACTGGTGTGGGTGGTAAATCTTCTGGGATCGGATGTATATCTATGAGCGGGACTGTGTACTCGACTTCAATGCTATCTTTTTTATCAGGCTTCCTCCTCTCTAAATCTGGGACTCTGTATATTCTCTCTCGGTCAGATTTTCTTGAGGTTCTTTGGGGGGCTTGCTAAGTGATTTTTTTAGCGCAAGGTGCTTGAGATGAAGGAGAAGGCAGGAGGGGTCTCTTATTTTGCCTTGGTGATGATCTGGATGTCGAAGATTGGCTGGGCAGTGTTCCAGGTGGGGTGCAATATTCTGCTCCTCTAGGTTGGCTGGTGGGTGTATTCTTTGGACTATACCTGGGTGTTGGTGGCTGGTTATCAATACTGATAGCTGTGACAGTTGGTTGTGCAATCTCTTGGGTAGTTGGGAGTTGATGTACTGGTGAATTAGATGGCAGGTGGGGGTCTAAACTGAGGCCTACTGGGTTTTAGGCTTCTCAATGCATCAGTGAAGCTGCTTCCCGGTGCAATATACAATGATTTAGCCTGTTGGCGGACTTCCTTAAAGCTTACTTTCTTTTTGTTTCGGATTACCAGGACTTCTTTCTCATATATGAAGATGGTGCATTCTTTATCAGATGCTCTGTGGTTCCGACTGCAGTTTGCACAGAAAGTTGGTAGATTGCAAGAATGGCCATGGTATTCTTTGCGGCAGTTAACACATATGCACATTTGAGTGCATGCTTTGCTTGAGTGCCCGAATCTTTGACAGTGGAAGCACCTTCTGGGGGTATTCCACATAGGGTACGATGGGGATGTTTTGGTACCCCACCTTTATTCTTGATGGAGCTTCCGTTCTGTTGAAGATGAAGATTATAGTTGATGAAGGTACCTTGATGCCATTAATTGTACGGAGTAGACAGACTGCATCTATCACTTTTTGTTCTAGTTTTGAGATCAATCTTTGCAGGTTGTAGTCAATTAATTCCCTGGACCTCAAGACACCTTTGCAGGTGTTGAAGGTCGGGTGAAGGTTAGGAGAAAGTTTGACATCTGCCAATGTTTTTAGCAAGAGGATATCTTTTTGTTGTTCGGGAGATGCTGTTTCTACCACCAAGCAGCCATCGTTGCGAGGCCACATTTGTTTTGGCTCAACACACCTTGTTACAAAGTCGTCATAGACATCAAACACATCTACTTTGGAGAGAGGTAAGTTGGAGTTTGATTTGAGCCACGGGGGCAGGGAAATGACGAGGCCATTGATAAATTGGCATATCATCGGTCAAAATTATTTTTAACTCAGGCAAGCGAGTGTTGCCAAAGTCCTCATTACCTTGACTGAAGGCACCTCTCCTATTTCACAACATCCTGTAAACTTTTTGCTTCTCATATTCACTCAACTTTTCTTCCAATTTCACTTGCTCAATCAAATCTTCATACTTCCAAACATTCGACGTTACACTCACGGAAAACACACTTGCGTTCACCACATGCATATCATTCTCCATATTCACCACTGTATTTAACACACCCAATTTCTCACCCATTTGCACTCCTCTAAGACTCTTCTTTCACAGATCAGGCAAAACTTGTATGCAGACATGCAGATCTTTCATATCAATTATACCATCAAACACATGCACCACTCGCCTAAATTGATAGTTCGCAGCACTAATCCAAGACATAAATATTCCTATCATTCTCAGTTATCTCAACATCAGAATTCCATCCAATCCTTACACTCAATGTTTCATTCTGCCTGACAGGCACACTCTCAATCGCATATACCTCCAGACCTTTCATGATGTTCACTCTCACACTTCCATCTGGATTGACATACCATTGACACTTCATACTTCCATTCTTCATACATTCAATCATCTCTAAATCAGAGTGAATCATGATACCATTCGCTTTCAAAAACTTATAACCTAATAGCATGTCATACTTCTTGTATGCACCTTCTACTACAAAAAATTCATCTTCATTCATCCAGACACCGGCAATCAAAACACTCTCTCTAAACCTTGCAACAATCGGCACATCCTGTTCACCTAATCCAGACAAATGATATCCACGATCCTTAACTTCACTTACTTTCATTCCTACAAATGCTTCATAGTACACCACATTCACCTTACATCCTGTATCAATCAATGCACTAACTTCTCGTTCTCCACACTAGAATTTTAACACACATACACCTATTCACTCTCTGACCCCAATTCACTCCACGATTTGACAATCCTTCTCTCACATTCATCACTTGCACTCTAGAGAATTTCTCATTCCTTAGTTTCCTTGAGTCGTATCCTCTCGATTACTTGCATCATTCCCATCCATTCTTTCATTAATGCATCTTTCACCAGTCCTACACAACCTTGTTGCATGACCTACCATTCCACAATTACCACAGGTAGCTCTTGGACTGGCAAACATCCTGAAATAATGCCCTATCTGCCCACAATTACCACACACTCTAGGTCCACTCATATTCACTCAACCACTTTCCCTGCAATCTCGTACCAAGTGGCCCATTCTTATACATCCATAACACGCTCTTTCCCTCGCATGACTACAATCCTTTATCATATGCCCCATTTGCCCACAGCCAAAGCAACTTCCTTGTGACCAGCGACAGTCAGCCCTCATATGTCAACTTTCTTGCACCTCAAACACTAAGGCTCATTTACTCTAGATCTACTGTCATTCCTACCATTCGTGCAACCACTATTCCGACCATTCTGAACCCTACTCCAACCATTCCAACTTTCACTCCTACTTTTACTCCCTCTCAGTTCACGGCCAACATACATACTCTGTTGTTCATTCTGCCCGTAATAATTCTCAAAAAGTCTCGACATCACTTCGATCGGGTTCTCTGTCAATGCGTCCCAATACGACCGGAACTGGGGCAACTTACTTCTACTTGAGTTGCGGACAGTGTGAATTGAGGCCTCCTCCCTTCCATAATCCTCAAATTCACGGTCTTCTAACATCCCCAGTACATCGTTCCATAGCAATCTTTCACCAGCCCATTTCATCTTCTCTTTCGTCTTATACGTTACATATTCACTCACTTTTAAAACTTCTTCATCAGCTCCTCATTCCCATTTATTCGGTCATCTCCAAATCTCATTCGTGCCAAGGACTCTAAGCGATGCGCATAAGAATTCACATCCTCATTCTTCCCCATTCTCGCTTCCTCAAACCCATTTGTTTTCTTATATTTCACAATTGTCTTCATCCTCTTACATTGCTCAATTATTCTCTCTTTCATAACCTCCCACTTAGGCTCACCAACACTCATTATCGTCCGGTAAAAAGCCTTCATACACCCATCCAGAAAATTGCACAACTCTTTCACCCAAAACCTATTATTGTCTCCAAATTTTTCCTTACAATAACTTACATACTCTTTCAAAAACACTTTCACATCTTTTGTTCCTTCCACTCTAAACTTACTTAACTCTGGCACTTCCCTCATCAATATACTCCTATGAACCTCAGCATCACTTTCACTATCACTCACTTCTTTCCCACTTTCACTCATGCCTTCATTCAAGCTGAAATACAAGGAGTCAATACTAGCCAGTCGGGTCCTTTCCTGTCGGTCTGGGCATCTAGTCTTTGGGGTCTTTTTTTTCGGTGCCTAGTCATTTGCGGAGGTTCGTTTACACCAGTCAATCCCTTTTTGTCAGTCATGTCCATTCCAAGTGGAGTCGAGGCCACACACCCACCAATTGTACCTGATTCTCCCATTTTTTTATTCAGCATTCGCATGAATCTTTCCTCCATTTGCACCTCACTGTCTTTAATCCTCTCTTCCATTCTCACTTCCATCTCCCTCATTTTCCTCTTCAAACTATCATTCTCTTCTCTCAACTGCTCATTTTCTCTGTCTTTCTGCCGCACTAACTCATTTAGTCTTCTTATCTCCAACTCCATGGCTCCAATCTGTTCCTCCTCCATTAGGGACAAAAAACACAGGCTCTCACTCCTCTCCTTCCTCAAACCATAAGGCAGTCCCTATTCGGACGACAAAAATATGTGGCAGCGGGCACGCGCGTCCCCAGCCAAAAATTCCCCCTGCCCTGACAAGGTCCACTCGGTGGTTCAAGGAGAGGGTATTGAGGAGAGAGAATATTTTCTATTTTAATTTAGAAACGGTAATTATAGCAAAATAATCAACCTGAAATATTATATAACCCTCAACCTAAACCAAAATACAATATATATATATATATATATATATATATATATATATATACAGTTGGCCTTACAATACTCTAGCCAACCACCACGCATATATTTACAAAAGGCCTTACATAATATCTTGGCCACGCAAACAAATAGTACAACCAAGATATCGCGAAAGATGGGTGCACCCTTAACTAACTAATGGAGTGAGACGTGTTGGAGAAAGTGGGTGGTGGCTCACTTTCTGCGGGATTCTGAGGGGCCCAAGACTCGGAAAAGCCAAGGATTTCAGGTACCTGGGACGCTTGTTGGTCCCAACTGCTGGGCCACAGTCAGTGGGGCGCTGCTCCAATTACTCCCTGGAGACTGGGAGGTGCTCTCCAAGGTCCACACCTTAGAAAATCGCCCCAAAAGGTAGGTGCACTTGCGAGAGTCAGGATTGGCTTCAGCCATTTCCAAAAGCCAGATGTCGGTGACAATCGGTACCACAGAACTGGAAAAGAGAAGGCACATTCAGTCACCTATTCACTGCCACATCTTTACTCCTAACTCATTCAACCATATCCACTCTCACACAATCTTCACTCACCTATCTTCCATCTAGGCGGCTCTTCCTTCTTCAGTCACAACTAATGACTTCCAAACTATTACTAAACAAAAATATTAGCTGAAAGAATCTGCCTAAAAAGAAAACAGAGATGAATGGGGGAGCACGATAGAGATCCATCGAGTCCCCTAACACAAAGCAAAGACGGTGATCACACAATCCACACACACACATTCTGCAAAAGAAGAAAGAGATTAGACATAGGGGAGGGGAGGCAGACAACCAAACTACTACAGTGTCACAAGTCAAGTCTGGGAAGGCACAGGCCTCGACCCCCGCTAGGTTTAATATTCTAGCCAGCATGTCTTTTGAGGGAAGCGACCGATGGGGCCTGGCTTCCCTCTCCCCCCTAAGGGGGTTTGCCCTACCGAGCCACTTCAATGGGGAGAAGTTGGCTATGGGCTGCCTACTGGCTTTCTTGGCAGTCCCCTTGGAAAGGTCAGTCTTTGTTTGAATAAGTGATGGAGTTCGGAGATGAAAGTGAGCATGAGTGTCGGAATGTATGCATTGGTTGTGGTGTATTAGGTGAGGGGTATACATGTGTTGTATGTGGGCTGCGTGAATGCATTGTAGATTTAGAGGGGATGAGAAGGCAGGATTTAGACAGGATATGTAGGCTGGAGGGGTTAGTTGCTGAGCTCAGGAGGGAACTTAGTGTTAGGCCTAGATTTGGGAATAGGTTAGGTGGTGAGGTAGGCCAGTTAGATGTTTCAGGTGAAGGTAGAGGGCCGGTGGAGGAGGTAGGATATGATAGTTCTAGGGATAGTGAAGTTAGCCCCCTTAGATTAGTTAGAAATAGGCCTAGTGAGGATGGGGGACAGTGGAGAGTGGTTAGGAAACGTGAAGCTAGGGAGGCTTCTCCTCTTCTTTGTGAGAATAGGGTTGCCTTTGTTGAGGTTGTTAGCCAGGGGGAGAATAGGTGTGTGAGTCAGAGGGACACAGAACCTATTAGCTTGACTAATAGATTCAGTGCCCTAAGAGAGGAAGTAACTGGAAGTGATATGACTGATGGGGGTGGGGGTGGAGGTAGAGTGACTGGTAGTTTGAATGAGAATAGGAGTGGGGATGGAGTTAGGTCTGTGGGGGTTAGGAATAGAAGTCTGACTGAAGTGCTTGTGGTGGGTGATTCGCGAGTTAGATATTTAGATAGGAAGTTGAATGCAAGTAGATTGAATGGTTTGAGGGTGTGTTTGCCGGGTGCTGGAGTGAGAAATCTATCTGTTAGGTATGAGGAGCTGGTGTCTGGCTGTGCTTGGGATGCGGTTGTGATTACACATGTAGGAGTGAATGATGTGAAGAAAGTGGGTGCATGTGAGTTACGTGAGAGGTACAAGAGGTTGATTGAAAAGGTGAAAGAAAGTAGAATGAAAGGTGTTGTGACAGGTGTGCTTCCAAGAATGGATATTGGGGTAGAATGGATGTCTCGTGCGATTGGGCTGAATGATTATGTGAGGAGGATGTGTGAGATAGAAGGTGTCATGTTTGTGGATGTGTGGGATAGGTTTATTGGAATGAAAGAAATGTATGCGATGGATGGACTGCATTTGAGTAGGAGGGGGGTAGATGTGTTGTGGGAGGAGTATGATCGTGTTATTAAGTCTTTGCAGGCGGGAAACTAGATACTAATAAAGGTCAGGGAATTATGAGAGGAAATTATAGTACTGAAAGTAGAATGGACTTGGCAGATAACAGAAATAGGTTCCAAGGCGATAGAGGTGAGGTCATTCAGGTTTCAAGAGGTGCTTCAGGGATAGGGGGGTTAAATTGTTTCTATACAAATGCTCATAGTCTTAAAAACAAGAAGGATGAGCTATTTAGTTATATTAGCAATGAGGATATAGATATATTATGTGTTACTGAATCATGGGTTAATGAAATAGAATTTAGTGACACTATAAGTGAATTTGATTTACAGGGCTATAATATGTACATTAGTCAAAGGACAGGTAGGATTGGTGGAGGAATAATTATCTATATAAAAAACAACATTGTTTCAAGTTTAAATACTTCAATAAAGCAGGTTGGAGTTGAGTCACTTTGGATTGATATTAGGTTCAGTAAAAATAGAATGGTGCATTTGGGAGCTTTTTACAGACCACCTGGGCAGACTGATGATATAGATGAACTAATGATAAGGGAAATAAGTAAGGGATGTGAAACAGATGCAGTTATTAGTGGGGACTTCAACTTAAACTCTGTGGATTGGGAAAATATGATAGGTAGGGATAGAAGAAGTGGCAGGTTCATAGAATGCTTTGAGGATAATTTTTTGAATCAATTTGTTAATGAGCCAAAGATGGAGGATAATATATTAGATTTAGTACTTTCTAACAGTGATCATTTAGTTCAAGAATTGACTGTTGGGGAAGCATTGGGAAATAGTGACCATCAGATAGTTTGTTTTAACTTTGGAATTGAGAAGGGTAAAATAACCGAGAATGCTGTAAAAGTTCCAAATTTTCATAAGGGACATTATGTACAACTCCGAAGCTTGCTAAATTTTGTAGACTGGGATGTAGAATTCAGAGGTAAAAATGCTTATGGGATGTGGGATACTTTCAAGCATATAATAAATGTAGTCCAAGAACAATGTATCCCAATGAAGGCCATTAGGAACAAAAGTAGGAAACCATTATGGTGGAATCCGGAGATAGCTAGAAAAATTTCAGGGAAGAAAGGGGCATATAAAAAATTACAGGTAGAAAATAATATTGAAAATTTAAGTGATTATAGAATAACAAGGAATGAGTTAAATAAGATTATAAAGAAGAACAAAAGGGTGTCATAAATTAAACTAGCTCAGGATAGCAACAAAGATCCTAGAAAGTTCTTTAGTTACTATAAAATTAATAATAAGTCTGGCAGAGTTAAAATAGGGCCTATCAAATATGAAGGGGTTGTGAGAGAAACTGATGAGGAAATAGTTGAAGTACTAAATGGTCATTTTGCAACAGTATTTACAAAGGAGAAACAAAATAGTCTTATGTATAATACTCATGGGTACTCTGGAGAAGTTGTATACTAGGTCACTGGTATATGGAGAAATACCCGATGATTGGAAGAGAGCGAATGTAGTCCCCATTTTCAAGAAGGGTAGTAAAGAGGATCCAAATAACTTTAGACCAGTTAGCCTAACTCCTGTAGTCTGTAAAATTCTTGAGAAAATAGTTAAAAAGGGGATTTGCCAACATCTAGAGGGGGAGGGGTTAATCAGCGATACTCAGCATGGGTTTAGATCAGGTAGATCATGTTTGACTAACTTACTAGACTTTCTGGAGTTTGTAACAGATCAAGTAGATAAGGGAAAGAATGTAGATATAATTTACTTAGATTTTAGTAAAGCATTTGATAAGGTACCACATAGGAGACTAGTTCATAAATTAAAAATGTTTGGGATATGTGGGGGTGTTTCAAATTGGATAGCTGAGTGGCTGAAAGACAGGAAGCAAAGGGTAGTGCTAAATGGTGTAAAGTCAGAGTGGAAGGATGTTATCAGTGGGGTTCCTCAGGGATCAGTTCTCGGTCCATTATTATTTGTCGTCTATATAAACGATCTTGGGGAGGCAGTTAATAATAAAGTGTCAATTTTTGCGGATGAAATCAAATTAGCAGCTGTAGTTAAAGATATTGATGATAGGATTTAAATAAATTGTTATCCTGGGCACATAAGTGGCAAATAACTTTCAACCTTGATAAGGTACCACATAGGAGACTAGTTTTCTAAGCAGTGCATTGAAGCAAGAAATAGGGCAAATAGAGTGCTGGGTTTCATTAAGAGAAATGTCAGTTACAAAAGTAAGGAGGATATTCTTAAACTCTATAACTCTTATGTTAGACCACATCTAGAGTACTGTATACAGGCATGGTCCCCACATTTTAGACACGATATTAACCTTCTCGAGTCAGTGCAACGGAGGGCAACAAAGATTATTCCTTCCCTGAGGCACCTTGAATATATAGATAGACTGAGGGTATTAAATATGTTCTCGTTCGAAAGGAGGTGTGTGAGAGGGGATATGATTGAGCTCTTTAAAAAAATTTCTGGGATAGATTCATTGGATGTTAACAAGTTCTTTGAGTTAGATGATGGAAATAGAGGTGACTAGAGGTCACCACTTGGAAATTAAAAAGCAAGGGTGTAGGTTGGATTTAAGAAAATATTTTTTCACCAATAGAGTGGTAGACTTCTGGAACAAATTGCCGCGGAGGGTAGTAGGTAGTCCAAATTTGAATGTATTTAAGAGTAGGTTGGATGAGTTTATGGGGAGGGAAGGTTGTGATGGTTCCTAAGTTTTGTATATATTAATATTGTTTGTATATATCTATAGCTGCATGATTTAGTTCTTGACAAGCCTTGATTGGTGATACCCTTGTTTCTGGACGCAATCCTCTGGATGTAGTTTTCCTGGGAGTTTGGGTGCCTTAAAAAAGAGGCTGTTTGACTCGGATGTGTTGTGGCAGGAGTTAGGTAGTGTCGTTGGGTCTTTGATAGTGGACAGGGAAAGGAAAGAGATGCAGAGGAGATAGAGTGGAAGATATACATTCTAAAAGAGATGCTTCAGGGATAGGAGGGCTGAGTTATCTTTATACCAATGCTCGTAGTTATTTAGTTATATTATTGATGAAGATATAGATATAATATGTGTAATAGAATCATGGGTTAATGAAAATAAATTACTGACAATGTGTGAATTTGAACTACAGGGTTATGATATGTAGGTACATTAGTCAAAGGAGAGATATAACAGGTGGTAGGTTGATTATTTATATCAAAAATAGCATTTCTTCAAATCTAAATATTTCTATAAAGCAAGAAGAAGTTGAGTCACTGTAGATAGATATTAGGGTCAGTAAAAATAGGATAATACATTTGGGAGCATTTTACAGAGCACCTAGACAGACTGACTGTATTGATGAGCTAATGATCAGGGAAATAAGGAAAGTATGTGAACTAGATACAGTTCTTCTTGTTGACTTCAATTTAAATTCTATGGACTGAGAAAATATGATAGGAAGGGATAGAGCAGGTTGTAAGTTTATAAAATTCTTTGAGGATAATTTTTTTTACACAATTTGTTAATAAGCCAACAAGGGGTGCCAATATCTTAGATCTGGTTCTTTCAAATGATGATCACTTGGTTCAGGAATTAACTGTTGGGGAAGCATTGGGAAATAGTGATCATCAGATGGCCTTAAAATGTCTTCCCACAATCTTGGATTCCTTCCCTGACATAAAGTTTAAAGATATATGTATATCAGTTGATTCACAGATAGTACTATCTTGGTTACTAACGGAAAATGTGAAAACAAAAAATGTATTTACTATGAACAGAATCAAAGATATTAGAGTTTTTAAGAAAGTTATCATAGAAAATTATCAAGTTAATATGAACTTTAAATTTGTTAATTCAGAAAATAATCCTGCAGATTTGCTCACCAGAGGATTAACTGTCAAAGAATTTGAAAGTAAGCAAGAATTATGGTTCAAAGGACCGTCATGGCTCTCTACTGTTCCCATTTCATAGCCAGTCAATTCCTTAGGTTGTTTATCAGAATAGAGCAAACAACTTGTTAAGGTTTATCATACTACTAATATATTAAAAGTCAACGATAATATAGAAAACCCTATTTTGGATATCAATAGGTTTTCTTCTCTAAATAAACTCTTTGGTGTAACTAAATATATTTTCCATTTTATTAACTTAAGCCAGAAAAAAACAGGAAAGATCTATTGGATTAAATATATGCAGAAATCTAAATTTCACCAGGAATTGGAATATTTGGAAAATGTCAATCAAAATAAGAAGAAAGTGCCTGAACTAGTCAATAGACTTGATTTATTTTTAGATGGAAAGGGGGTTATAAGATCCAAAGGTAGAATTGGGAAAACAGCTATGTATGATTACAACATTGTAAATCCTATTTTGCTGGCCAAGGATCACCATCTCACAACATTAATTGTAGAATCTTACCATCGCAGATGTAAACATCTTGGAATACAATCAACATTGAATGCTGTTCGAATGGGAGGATTTTGGATTCCACGTATGAGACAGATTGTCAAGAAAATACTGCGCCAATGCATGATTTGTCATAAATTCAATTCACTATCTTTCAAATATCCTAAGATAACTAATCTTCCCAAACATAGAGTAAATTTTGTTAAACCCTTTAATCATACAGGGATAGATTATACTAGTCATCTTTGGGTAAATGATTCAACTGGCAAGAACATCAAAATGTATTTATTAGTCATTACGTGTTTAAATGTTAGAGCTGTTCACATTGAATTAGTCCCAAATATGTCTACACGTAGCTTTATCCTAGCATTCTTTAGGTTTGTTAATTTGTATGGTGTCCCATCTACTCCCTATAGTGATAATGCTAGGTCATTCGTATCTGGTGGAAATATATTAGAAAAGGCAATGGGCACAGATGAATTTAATAATCAATTTAGAAACTTTAATATCAAACATATTAGGATACTAGTTTACTCAGCTTGGGTTGGTTCCACCTGGGAACATCTCATCTGTACTATTAAGACTTGTTTATATAAAAGCATAGAAAGAGCAAGACTTTTTTATTTTGAGCTTCTGACTGTGATTGCAGATATTCAATCTGCTATTAACTCCAGACCATTGAGATATAGGTCATCTGATAATGACTTAGAAATCATTACCCCTAATTCCTTTTTGAAAATAAATACAAATTCTTTCATATTATTAAGAGACTCTAATGATAATAGTATATGGGATGAAGATCCTCCGACCAGAGAGGGACTACTTGAGTCTCTTGAACTTTGCAATAAAGTTTTTTTATATTTTAAAGATTTAGGTATGAAAATTACCTATTAAGCCTTAGAGAGCATTATAGAGAACTTCATGAAAATAATTGGTTAAATAGAATAAAATCTGGTGATGTAGTTTTAATAAAATTGCCTAATAAACCATGCCCATACTGGTTATTGGGTAGAATAATAGAACTAGTTGTCGGATGTGACAATAAAGTTAGAAGTGTTAAAGTCAAAAGAGGAGATGGACAAATTGTTCATCATTCAATTAATCATTTATATCCTCTGGAATTATCACTGACACATGCTCACAATGACTCGTCAGGTGTCGGTGATCAATTCTGCGAGAAATTTGTTACTGGAGATGATGTAGTAGTTGATCGTGAAATGAGTAAGGATGATGTTCCTTCCGGTTATTCTGCAACAGATTCTTTAAATATTTCAAATCAAAGTTTATCTAATCAAAGTTCAGTAAATGATTTGGTTAATGATACTCCACCAGTTAATGCACTAGGTACTCGATCTAAATGGTTAGCTGCTAAAGCATGCATTGACAGAATGCACGAATGGTGCAAAACCTTGAGAGAGTAGCTATAATGGAGTGTTCTTTAAATTCATTTTTTTCAACTTTACCTTCCTTTAACATATGTTCATTTGTGCAATGGTTCATTGCACTTCTGTTGAGAGGGAAAATATAATAATTTATGTTTGATGTCATTGTCATTTTCATTATTCTATATATTTCAATCATTAATTTAAATATAAAATATTCATTAATTTTTTCTAGAGAATGATAATTTGCTTGGCTAAACTCTGATGTTAACTAGGTGATAAATTTTTCACTAAAATTTAATATTGCGCGACTCATGACAAAGGCTCCGGCGCAGAAGTAAAAGCGTTGGCTCTCTCAGTTCTCTCAAAAAGGTCAACTTCCACGTATTCATAACTAAAGGCGTTCTGGACGTCTTTTTCAATAAATTCATTGTTACAAGAGAAAGTTAATGATAGCTTACCCAGAATATTAACAAGAGGAATAAGCTACTCCAGATGGCAACGATATTCTCTGGAACAAAATATCATAAATCCCTGGATACAGTATTAGTCCTTTTCCCAAGGTAAGCCAATCATTTATCATTCTCTTTGCTCATGTTATGTTTAACTCATTAAAAGTTCTTATAGAATACTTATGAAATGTGAGCAGTGCCAGATTTAGGTACAAGATAAATAAGCTATAGCTGAGGGCCTCACAATCTGAAGGGGCCTCAAAAGATTCAAGATTAAAATTTCTTTTACTCAATGTGTTGTCTTAATTGTCTTAAAATTAAAATTTGCAGATTAATCATCTAACTAGACAGCTCAATTACAGATGATATATTGTTTAGGATCAATGTCCGGGTGTAGGTATGAATGATTCATGGAATTATAGCCATTTGCGACTGGTACTTTACTGTACTTAATACTGTTTATGCATTGAAAAAAAAATACCAGTCAAACCTGCACACCTGAGAGCAACTAAGTCTCAAGAAAAATTAGCTGCACTTAGCATCAAGTGCATAGAAAGTGATAAGTTGCGAAGCAGATCTTTTGACGACATAATCAATGATTTTGCTTTTGGAAAATCAAAAAGAAAATGATTTAAGTTGTAATTTAGAGGATTATCTAATATAATTTTTGTGATTTTGCAAACATCTTTTTTATTATTACATGTATATTAATAAAAATTAAAAAGTAATATTTTTTCATGTAATTAAAAGACATGTATATTTCCAAACTTTCTGGTACCAATTGGCATAATTTAAAGGGAGGGGCCTCAGGGCTTTATATAGCTTAGGGCCTCACCAAGTCTAAATCCAACACTGAATGCAATACACTTTTAAGACTATACTAAACATAGTCCAGGAGCAGTGTATTCCAATCTAGGAAGCCATTGTGGTGGAATCAGGAGAGAGCTAGGAAAATTTCTGAGAAGAAAAGGGCATACAAGAGATTACAGAGAAAGTACTTTTGAGAATTTAAATCAGATAGGTCGACCAGAAATGAGCTAAATAAGATTATCAAGAAGAGCAAAAGGGTAGCAAAAATTAATTTAGCTCAAATTAATAATAAAGATCCAAGAAAATTCTTTACCTATTATAGAATTAATAATATATCTAACAGTGATAAAATAAGGCCTATTAGATATGAGGAGGTTTTGAAAGAATCTGATGAGGAAATAGTATAGGTGCTTAATGATCATTTTTTTTCAGTATTTACACAAGAGAATCGAGATACGATTAATTGAGGATAATTCTAGGTCAAGGGAAGTAGTGTTGAATACCATTAATGTGAACAGGGAAATAATTAAAGGGGTTATATTGTTGGAGTTAAATTCTAGTAAGTCATCTGGCCCACACAACATTCATTCTAGGTTACTCAAAGAAGGTGTAGATAGTATTGCAGTAGCTCTTGAGGAGATTTATACTAGATCACTAGAGTTTGGAGAAATACCTAATGATTGGAAATTAGCGAATGTACTGCCAATTTTTTAAAAGGGAAGTAAAGAGGACCCAAATAACTTTAGGCCAGTAAGCTCAACTTCTATCATTGGTAAAATTCTTGAGAAGATAGTTAAGGGGATTTCTGACCATTTAGTGTGGTAGGTTAATAAATGATGCTCAGCATGGGTTTAGAAGAGTTAGATAGTGTTTAACAAATTTGATGGATTTTATGGATTATGTTAATTGTTGATGTAATTTACTTAGGTTTTAGAAAAGCTTTTGATAAGGTTCTAAATAGGAGACTAGTTCACAAATTAAAAATGCATGAGATATGTGGTAAAGTTTTGAATTGGATAACTGAATGGCTGATAGACAGGAAACAGAGTTGTGCTGAATGGGGTGAGGTCACAGTGGAGGCCCGTTATCAGTGGCGTACCTCAGGGATCCATTTTACGCCCTTTATTATTCATAGTTTATATAAATGATCTTGGAGAGGGTGTAAATAGCAAAGTGATAATTTTTTACTGATGACACAAAATTGGCAGCTGTAGTAAAAGAAGTTGAGGGTAGCTTTAAAGTGCAGAGTGACTTAAATAAGTTATTAGCTTGGGCTCAGAAGTGGCAGATGACTTTTAATCTTAAAAAATGCACAAAGTTATTAACATAGGAAGGGATAATAGGGAATTTAGCTATGAAATGGATGGGCATTGGCTGAATTCAGTTGAGGATGAGAAGGACTTAGGCATAGTAGTAGATAGGTCACTAAAGTTTTCAAAGCAGTGTATTAAAAAATAGAGGAATGTTAGCTACAAGAGTAAAGAAGTTATACTTAAACTCTACAACTTGTATGTTAGGCCACATTTAAAGTACTGTATACAAGTATGGTTACCACATTTTAGTACAAAGGAGGGCAATAAAAATAATACCTTTCCTGAAGCATCTTGAATATGAAGATAGACTGAGGGTACTAAATATGTTCTCATTTGATAGAAGATGTGTGAAGGGAGATATGATTGAGCTTTTTAAAATCTGTTCTGGGATGGATAAGTTGGATTTTAGCAATTTATTTGAGTTGGAAGGTAGTAATAGGACTAGAAGTCACCAATAGAGTGGTAGATTACTGGAATAGTTTGCCATCTGAGACGGTAGACAGTCCAAACTTGAATGTATTCAAACGCAGATTAGATGATTATATGGGGAGGGAGGGTTAACTTTTGGGAGTATTCTGGGCTCATTCCTGTGGATAGTTTTTTTATTATTGTATATTATGATCGATTTGGAATTTGATGAGCCTTGATGATGATGCTTTTTGTTTTTGACACATTTGTGTGGATGGTTCTAATTGTAGATGCACAATCTGACACAATCCTATGGATGCATTTTGTGGGTGGGTTTTGACAGATGCGGATGACCTTTGATAGGTCCTTGTGGCTTTTGTCATCCATGAAGTTCTGTTATGTTGAATACCTTTGAAAGACCGTGACACGTCCATCTTATACAACCACTTGGCTAAAGTGTGCTGTTTCACAATGGCACCTAGAACGACATCAACATTCTTTGACTCTAGCGGTCATATCTGCCTCCTCATTAGGAGTTCTGAAATGGGCAACAGTGTCCATTCTGGTGGACAAAGAAAAGGTGTCAGCTTTTACCAACACAAAGTTTGGAATCGTTCATTTTGCGAGACTATGAAGACACAAATTGAAGATCAACCTATCCATGGCATTGTCATTGATTACCTCTCCTATCTAAGGTTATTGCGTTATGTCTTCAAGGAGATAAATAACATAACCGTTGAAGGAGGGTCATGTAGAAAGCCTACTGGCTTCTATAGACCCTCCCTATCATATGTGTAAGTTAGAAGGTTCATAATTTCATGGATGACAAAAGCCACAAGGACCTATCAAAGGTCATCCGCATCTGTTAAAACCCACCCACAAAATGCATCCATATGATTGTGTCAGATCATGCATCTACAATATACAATTAGAACTATCCACAGGAATGTTCCAAAAACAAAAAGCATCATCATCAAGACTATTCAAAATTTCAAATCAATCATAATATAGAATAAAAAACTGCATCCACAGGAATGAATCAAGAATAAACCCTCCCTCCCCACTTAATCGTCTAATCTGCTTTTGAAAACATTCAAGTTTGGACTGTCTACCATCTCAGATGGCAAACTATTCCAGTAATCTACCACTCTATTGTCGGAAAAATATTTTCTAACATCCAACCTGCACCCTTAGTCCTATTACTATCGATCACTCCAATACTTGGCTGACCGTGCTACCTGAACTCTGATCAGATGAAGGCGTCTGGTATAGCAAGTCTATCAGCACCGTACTATCTGTATTTTTTCTGTTTCAATCCCCATCTTCCCATATTTTACCACAATTTTCTTCTAAAACTCTTTCCCTTTCATTTCATAGAAAATATATGTATTCCATACATTTATCTTTGTCTTTCTTCTCCCCCGTAAATAGCAGTATTTCATTTATTTGCTTCCCCTCCACTTCGAATCTTCTTCTTATATCTATTAAGGTAGTACATTCCATGATAAAATGTTCTAGATTTTCTTCCAGTCCTGCATCACACATCTTACAATTTATTTCCCCATCTGTAAATCTTTTTCTACAGTTTGGTTGAAGTGTATTTGTTCTAGCACTGAATAACAACACTGACTTATTAGAGTTTTCCTAAAAGTCTTCTTCTTGAATGGTTAATATGTATTGTTTATATAATGTAATTGTTGTTTTCTCTTCCAATTCCTTCCTACAGCATGTCTTTCTTTTTTTAACAGTTTTATGGACAGTCCTTATTTAGGCTCAGTGTGCTCTTTTTCTATTATTCAATCATAATCCTTCCTGGATCCTTCTATATTTCATTCAGTATTTCAGCATCTTCCACAAATTTTTGTATCTTTCCTGTTACATTGGAGCCATCACCTAGCATACTTTTTAGGCTCAGAGGTGTAATGAGGCCGTCCATTCTGTAATGCCTTATTCGGCTCTGCCTATAATTGGGGCATTCACTCAAAATATGATGGACTGTTAAAGGTACATTGCAATCTTCACACAAAGGTTGTTCTTCTCTTGTCAGTAGGTAGCCATAAGTGATTCTAGTGTGTCCTATGCGTAGTCTTGTTAGTAGGGTTTCATTTCTGCGTATTTTTGAGTGAGAGGTGTTAAATGGTTGCACTTTGTCCTTGATATTTCTTAGTTTGTTTTGCGCTTCAGGTATTTCTCTCCATTCCTCTTCACATTTTCTTAATATGACCTTCTTGATTTCATGGTAAAGATCTTTTGCAGGTATTTTTACTCTAGTGTGTCGTAAGTTTCTATCCCTTGTTGTGTCTTTAGCCTTTCTATTTGCTCTCTCACTTCTGGGAATGCCTACATGTCCAGGAGACCAACAAAGGTTTATGTTTATGCCTCTTGCTGATAAAATTCCCATCCAGTTATGAATTTCTTGAACTAGAGGGTCGGTGGAGTACTTATTAGTTATAGCAGTAATAGCACTCTGGGAGTCCGAGAATATTACAAAGTTTAAGGATCCAGTATGTAAGGTATATGGAAGTGCCATATATATTGCTCGCAATTCTGCAGTTAGCACGCTGGTGGCTCCCAGCAGATGTCTTAAGTACGATTGGTCTGGAAAGATAGCTGAGCATCTGACACCCTCCGCCTGCCTGGATCCATCAGTGTATCTAGATAGGAGTTTGTCCTCTATGTTTGGTGAGTCTATGGGCTTCATGTTCCATCCGTAAAATAGTCAGGAGTACCTGCTCTACTTTCAGTATATTTCTCACATAGTGATGGACAGAGGCTATAATTGATGTTGGGATATTTGGTAAGTTGAGCTGGGAATTTAATTGTCTCATTCTATATCCAAGAGTTGTGTGTGTTCTTGGGTTAGCAAACAGGTGGTCATTACTAGTATCTGAAATGATACCATGGGCTGGAGTTACTGGCCTTCCACAGTCTAGTATATAGTTGGAGGCTTAATTTGTTTCTCCTATCATAAAGGGAGGGTTTTCCTGACTCACAATATAAACTAGGAATTGGCGATGTTTTGAAGGCTCCTGTACATAGACAAATTTTGAGATGGTGTACTGGGTCCCATAGTTGTAGGGTTGTTTTGAGGGCAGATGCATACATAGAACATCCATAGTCTAGTTTATTCTGTATGATCGTCCTATAGATGTTGAGCAATTATTTTTTTTTATTTATAGAGCCCATCTGGCAACTGCCCACTTGGGCATCAGTCGCCAGAAACACAACTAGGCTACTTTAAAATAAAAATATGAAAACATAACAATGATGAAAATGTGAAAAACTTAACAATTAGGAAACAATCTCCGGCAGTGGGGGGAGGTCTCCCTCACCCTGGTGCAGGAGCAAGCAACCTACAAAGAAAACAATAAACAAAGAAAAAAAAATAGAACCTTCTTAAATAAAGGGGAGAAGCCCGGCCTCCCCCCAAAAGTCAACAAGTCCACCAGTCAATGTGCAAGCACTCGTCCCGAGTACAAAGGACAGGCGGTAGTGACCCCGCCCATCCCGGTACTGGGACAGGTAACGTGCGTGAATATCACCCAGACTGGGACCTTCAACAGGAATGTGCCGAACAGTCTGGGAAACGACGCAGTCGTCGCAATAGGGCGCAGGCGAGCGCTCCATCAAATAGCGACGCGTCACACAAGTGTGTCCTACATGTCCAGGAACCCAGCAGAAGATAATCTTGACATCAGCCCGGCTCATCAAAACTGTGGCGTCACGGATATCGCAAACCATAGGATACGGAGATTCCAATGCCCCGAGAGCACTCAGGGCGCTTTGTGAGTCGCTATAGATCACAATCCGGTCTCCGAACCAGGCATGTCGCGTAATCTCCCGTACTGAGTGGTGTATTGCCACCAGCTCGGCCGTGAAGACAAACGCAGCGCCTGGCAGAGCCCGCTGACTTCAAACAGAGGGGATACGGCGTGAAAGCCGACCCCCTCTTGGGACTTGGAGCCATCCGTATACACTAGCACGGTTCTAGCGTGACACAAGGTATGCTCCAAAAAGGTCGAACGCAATACTCCAAGCGCCGTACAAGCTTTGGGAGCAGAGGCGTGGCAACAAATAGCCAAATGTGGTACCCTCCAGGCTGGCATCCTGGGCAGAACCAGGGGCACCACCGGCCCGAGAGCTATATCTACCTTTCGAAGGAGTTTACTGGCCCTAAACCCAAAGGGCTTAGGGTATGACTGGCGTCTCGGCGGCATAGGCACCATCGAGATCAGCTGCGGATGCAGTGAGAGCTGTTGGCGACTGAGGGAGGCGCGAGTGATGCACTGCACGCGGCGCAGAGCGAGTGGCATCTCCCCAGCAATGACCAACAGGCTCTCAATGGGGAAAGTGCGGAAGGCATCGGTCGCAAGGCGAAGGCCAGTGTGGTGGATCGAATCCACCTTCCGCAATAAACGCTCGGCTGCGGATGCATAAAACTCGCATCTGTAGTCGAGTTTCGAACGAACAAAGGATCGATAAAAAAGTAGGGCAGTAGCCATATCAGCGCTCCAAGCGCTGAACGTCACGGAATGGAGAATGTCCGTGGCGCGGGTACAACAGACCCTAAGGCAATGAATATGAGCCTCCCAGGTGAGGCGTCGGTCGAATACAAGACCGAGGAAACGGTGCGAATCCACCATATCCAAGCGCACCCCATTAAGAAACAAATCTGGGTCGGGGTGAAGGCGTGGATGGCGGCAGAAGTGCACCACCTTAGTCTTGGCCAAAGAAAACCGAGAGACGTGGTTCAATGCCTGTTGGAGTCGACGCTCCAGAGTGGCATCTGGGCGGCGCCAAAAGAGATTGAAAGGTCGTCCACGTAGAGCGTAGCGACAACATCTTTCGGCAGCACCGAGGTGATGCCGTTGATGCTCAGGGCAAAGAGTGCGACACTGACACTTCCCTGCGGGACACCCTCTTCCTGCTCCTTTGGGCCGGAGAGGGCTCCCCCTACTCGTACACTGAATCGATGATCTTGCAAAAATTCAGATATAAAAGTTGGGACGCATCCCCTCGCCCCCATCGTGTGGAGAGTCTCCATGATACCGAATCGTCATGCGGTATCATAGGCCTTCTCCAGATCGAAAAAGACCGTGGCGTAGCGCTGTCTACGAAGGAAAGCCTCGCAGACGGCATTTTCCAGTCGGAGCAGATAATCCGATGTGGAGTAGAACTTGCGGAAGCCGCACTGTGCAGAAGACAGATGGCCTCCGCTGTCCAGGAAAAAGGCTAATCTAACATTTAGCAATTTTTCCATCAACTTGCACATGCAAGACGTTAGAGAGATTGAGCGGAAACCGGTCGGAGTAGAGTGATCTCTCCCCGGTTTGCGAAAGGCGAGCACAGTAGCGATTCACCAGGAGTCTGGGAAAAGACCCTCCACCCGATGTCCCGAAGCATGGCGTACGGGACATCGTCCGGACCATGGGCAATGTCCGTGCACGAAGCGAGAGCGGAGCACAACTCAACTTGCAGCAAACTTGTGGTTGAAGGGTTCTCCGCCTCTCGAGGTAAAGTCCAGCCAGCGGCCTTGCGCGACATCATGATGTGCAGGCTAGAGAATGCGGAAAAAGCGGTCGCTAAGGATTCCGCCACGGACGCGGGGTCCGAGATTGCGGTCCCATTCTCCTGGAGAATGGGAGGGGGGTCCTGCGAGAACTTGCCCCAAATCCTTTTGACTCGCTTCCACACCTCTGCTAAAGGGGTCTTCCCATTAAGTGAAGACACGTATGCCCGCTAAGAAGAGCGGTGGGCATGCTTTGAAATATACCAGAACCTAGCCCTAACCTGACGAAATTCAGCGACAGTGAAATCGTTCGGGCGGTGCTTATAGCGCATGTAGGCATAACGCTTCTGTTTCAGGGCCGTCTCACACTCGGCCGACCACCATGGGAGTGGTCGGCGTGCAAAATGGCCAGACGTCCTAGGAATAGTAGTCAGGGAATTAAGAAGGGTAAAATAACCGAGAATGCTATAATAAGAAGGGTAAAATAACCGAGAATGCTGTAAAAGTTCCAAATTTCATAAGGAAGATTATGTAAAACTTCAAAGCTTGCTAAATTTGGTAGGCTGGGATGTAGAATTCAGAGGTAAAAATGCTTATGGGATGTGGGATACTTTCAAGCATATAATAAATGTAGTCCAAGAGCAATGTATCCCAATGTAGGCTATTAGGAACAAAAGTAGGACACCATTATGGTGGAATCAGGAAATAGCTAGAAAAATTTCAGAGAAGAAAAGGGCATATAAAAAATTACAGGTAGAAAATAAAATTTAAGTGATTATAGAATGGCTAGGAATGACTTATATAAGATTATAAAGAAGAACAAAAGGGTGTCAGAAATTAAATTAGCTCAGGATAGCAACAAAGATCCTAGAAAGTTCTTTAGTTACTATAAAATTAATAATAAGTCTGGCAGAGTTAAAATAGGGCCTATCAAATATGAAGGGGTTGTGAGAGAAACTGATGAGGAAATAGTTGAGGTACTAAATGGTCATTTTGCATCAGTATTTACAAAGGAGAAACTAAATAGTCTTATGTATAGTACTCATGGGTACTCTGGAGAAGTTGTATACTAGGTCACTGGAATATGGAGAAATACCCGATGATTGGAAGAGAGCGAATGTAGTCCCCATTTTCAAGAAGGGTAGTAAAGAGGATCCAAATAACTTTAGACCGGTTAGCCTAACTCCTGTAGTCTGTAAAATTCTTGAGATAATAGTTAAAAAAGGGATTTGCCAACATCTAGAGAGGGAGGGGTTAATCAGTGATGCTCAGCATGGGTTTAGATCAGGTAGATCATGTTTGACTAATTTACTAGACTTTCTGGAGTTTGTAACAGATCAAGTAGATAAGGGAAAGAATGTAGATATAATTTACTTAGATTTTAGTAAAGCATTTGATAAGGTACCACATAGGAGACTAGTTCATAAATTAAAAATGATTGGGATATGTAGGGGTGTTTCAAATTGGATAGCTGAGTGGCTGAAAGACAGGAAGCAAAGAGTAGTGCTAAAGGGTGTTAAATGGTGTATGTTATCAGTGGAGTTCCTCAGGGATCAGTTCTCGGTCCATTATTATTTGTCATCTATATAAACGATCTTGGGGAGGCAGTTAATAATAAAGTGTCAATTTTTGCTGATGATATCAAATTAGCAGCTGTAGTTAAAGATATTGATGATAATTTTAAAGTGCAGGGGGATTTAAATAAATTATTATCCTGGGCACATAAGTGGCAAATCCCTTTCAACCTTGATAAGTGCAAAGTTATTAACATGGAAAAAGATAATACGAGAATTTAACTATAAAATGGATGGGCATTGGCTGAGCTCAGTAGAGGATGAGAAAGATCTAGGAGTAGTAATAGATAAGTCATTAAGGTTTTCTAAGCAGTGTATTAAAGCAAGAAATAGGGCAAATAGAGTGCTGGGTTTCATTAAGAGAAATGTCAGTTACAAAAGTAAGGAGGTTATTCTTAAACTCTATAACTCTTTAGACACGATATTAACCTTCTCGAGTCAGTGCAATGGAGGGCAACAAAGATTATTCCTTCCCTGAGGCACCTTGAATATATAGATAGACTGAGGGTATTAAATATGTTCTCGTTCAAAAGGAGGTGTGTGAGAGGGGATATGATTGAGCTCTTTAAAAAAATTTCTGGGATAGATAAATTGGATGTTAGCAAGTTTTGGGAGTTAGATGATGGAAATCAGACTAGAGGTCACCACTTGAAAATTAAAAAGCAAGGGTGTAGGTTGGATTTAAGAAAATATTTTTTCACCAATAGAGTGGTAGACTTCTGGAACAAATTGCCGCGGAGGGTAGTAGGTAGTCCAAATTTAAATGTATTTAAGAGTAGGTTGGATGAGTTTACAGGGAGGGAAGGTTGTGATGGTTCCTAAGTTTTGTATATATCTATAGCTGCATGATTTAGTTCTTGATAAGCCTTGATGGTGATACCCTTGTTTCTGGACGCAATCCTCTGGATGTAGTTTTCCTGGGAGTTTGGGTGCCTTAAAAAAAGAGGCCGTTTGACTTGGATAACCTATGATGAGCCCTTGTGGCTTTTGTCATCTGTTATATTATATTGTGGGGAACTTTGATTTTGTCTTCCCCTGGTGATGGTGATTTTTGTGGGTGGGTTTTGACGGATGCGGATGACATTTGATAGGCCCTTGTGGCTTTTGTCATCCGTGAAATTATGTTATGTTATAAGCCTTTTAATTTTTTCTCTGTCTATATTAATAGAATTTATCACTACTTCCCTTGACCTACAATTATCATCAATTAATCTAACTGGTTTCTCTTCTGTGAATACTGAAGCAAAATGATCATTAAGGACCTCTACTATTTCCTTATCAGATTCTTTCAAAACCCCTTCATATTTGATAGGCCCTATTTTATCACTGTTAGATTTATTATTGATTCTATAATGGCTAAAGAATTTTTTAGAATCTTTATTATTATTTTTAACTAAATTAATTTCTGCTGTCCTTTTGGTCTTCTTAATAATCTTATTTAGTTCATTTCTGGTTGATCTATAATGGTTTAAAATATCTAAACTACTCTCACTTTGTAATCTCTGGTATGCCCTTTTTTTCTCTGAAACTTTATTAGCTATTTCTTGATTCCACCATAATGGTTTCCTACATTTCTTCCTAATAAACTTCATTGGAATACATGTTTAATATAGTCTTAAAAATATCCCACATATCATAAGTATTCTTTCCATGGAATTCTATATCCCACCTAATCTGATTTAGTATGCTGGTAATTTATCGTAATCTCCCCTATAAAAATTTGGAATTTTTATGGAGTTTGTCGTTGTTCTACCCTTAACTATTTGCAAATTAAACTGAACCATCTGATGATCACTGTTTCCCAATGATTTCCCTACACTCAATCTTTGAACGAAGTGATCATCATTTGAAAGAATCAGATCTAATATATTGGCAACCCTTGTTGGCTTATTAACAAATTGAGTCAAAAAGTTATCCTCAAAACACTCCCATAAACTTACAACTTGCTCTATCTCTTCCTATCATATTTTCCCAATCTACAGAAGTTAAATTAAAGTCACCAAGAATAACTGTATCTTCTTTGCATCCTTTACTTATTTCCATAATCATTAACTCATCGATACAATCAGTCTCTCCTGGTGGTCTATAAAAAGCTCCCAAGTGTATTTTCCTATTTTTACCAACTTTAATATCTATCCATAATGATTCAGCTTCTCTTTGCTTTATCGAGTTATTTAGATTTGAAGAAATGCTATTTCTGATATAAATAATCAACCCACCACCAGTCCTATCTCTCCTTTGACTAATGTACATAGTATAACCCTCTAGTTCAAATTCACTGGCATTATCATTAAATATATTTTCATTAACCCATGATTCAAATATACATATTATATCTATATCTTCATGAATGATATAACTACATAATTCATCCCTCTTATTTCTAAGACTACGAGCATTTGTGTAAAGACAACTCAGCCCACCTATCCCTGAAGCACCTGAGGTCCTATCTCCTCTGCATCTCCTTTCTCTCCTTCCCCGACCCTGTACTCTTGTATTTTCCTGACCACTATCACTACTCAAGTAATTTAACCCTAAAGCACTTCCATTAGCCTGCCTACCTTCTACAAATCTGTGTTTGCTTCCTTTCCCTGCCTCACTTTGAGCGATTAAATTTCCCTGACCACTATCAAAACCTAGATTAGATAAATATATGGATGAAGCTGCTAGATGGGAGTGACTTTTTTTTATGTACATATGTATATATTTTTCTAAGGAGTAGGGAGATTATATTTTGCGGTTGCATTTTATGTATATTGTAGATTAGATCTGACGAACTCCTGTAAAGGGTGACAATGTTGATGACTTTTCTCTGGTAAGAAATCTTTTGTGTGTTGACTGGAACGGGAGCTGCCAAGTGTGGGCCGTGAGTGGTCTTTTGCAGTCTCCTTTTCTTATGTTCTTATCTTCTCTAAAGACCTAATAACACTATCTAATTCCCGCCACAAAACCTCAACTCCATCTCGGCTCAGATGGAGTCCATCCATCGCATACAAACCCTTATTCCCATAAAACCCACTCCAAACATCTACAAACACCAATCCTGACTCCTCGCACAAACCTTTCACATATTCAATCAACCCCATTGCACGAGACAACCATTCCATCCCCACATCCATTCTTGGAAGCACACCTGAAACAACACCTTTTACTCTACTTTCACACATCCTTTCAATCAGCCTTTTATACTGCTGTCGTAACTCCCAAGTACCCACCTTCTTTACATCGTTTACTCCGACATGTGTAATCACAACTGCTTCCCTCTCACACCCAAACACCAACCTATCATACCTCTCACACACATCATTTAAACCAGCACCTGGCAGACAAACTCTCACTCCCTTCCATTTACTTTCACTCAACTTCCTATCTAAATACCTAATCTGAGAGTCACCCATCACAATCACCTCAGTCATTCTCCTATTCTCTCTAGGTCTAGTATTACCCTCCCTCCTACTCTCACTCACTCGACCTCCTATTCTACTTTCAGGCACGGCCACACCAGACAAATCTCTTTCAAATTCTTCTTCTCTCAGGGCATCAAATCTGTTAGTTAGCCTAACAGGTTCCATGTCCCTCTCATTCACACAAGTTGTTTGCTAGAGGCCCAGCCAACCAGTAGCAGGATGTGAGAGAGGTCCTGAAGAAGTCCATGGAGGACTGAGTGCCCTCTAAAAGCGGGCTGGCCTGGTCCCTCTTCCCCTACCAGCACAGGAAGCTGTTGGTGGACTAATTCATTAAGTACAATGCCCCCCTGCCCAGCTAGGCAGCTGTGGAGAGGCTATTCAGCACCACCGGGGATGTACTCAGGGCCAATAGGTCCTCACTGGATGATGTCAACTTTGAGGAGCTTGTGTTCCTCAAAGGGAACGTGGACCTCCTGGGGGAGAAGATGGACCAGCAGGACATGCAGTAGGATGACGTGCATATATTAGTTTAGGCTGTGTTTTAAATAAATAAAATGAATAAATATGTGTTTTCTGCTGTATAAAAACATGTTTCTGTTATCGCGCTAAAGTTTACTTTGTAATGTAGCGGAGTCTCAGTCTCAAGTCACACTGGGGGGCCAAAAATACAGTCGCAAAGTCGCAGTTGCACCAGATCCGGCGGCAAAGTGGCAAAGTCAAAGACACGCCCAGCTATGGTATTTGCATTTGAACATCTGCCCGAGCTTATCAAGCCGACATTCATAGCAAGATTGATTTCATCATTTACAGGTTCATGTAAAGTCTGGCCCGCCAGATCAAATTCCATTCTATGTGTGTCCAGCCGTTTTCCACTGTCTCAGTTATCTCCCTCCAGATCTTCGCCTCATATCTGCTTCCTCATGTATGTATGTTTGTACTTTCGCATGGGAACCCAACGATTTCACTTGTATCCTTAAATATATTCTGTTTTGCATTGCTACATATTATATTGCTATTAATTATGTGAAGTCGAATATATTTACGAGACTAGTTTTCGTATGAAGTTTACGATTCCCTCTCTCATGGTTTACGGCCGAGTACGGATGTACGTTTGATTCCTACATGAATTAATCTGTGCCACTTTTCTCTAAGAGTGCTCTAATTTATGGTAATTGTGTAGACGATGGCCGGATGCGACTCTAGTTTATTTTGGGGGCTACTTTTCAGTGTTTTTCTGCTATCGCACTGGCCAATCACAGATCTGGATTCAGTTTCATAAATGACCAATCAGAAAGCTGTATTTGTTTCAAGGCTTTTTGTACTTTTTATATTGATCAAAACTTGGTTTTTCTTATATTTTGGATGTTTTTCCCCCTTATTTCTTTTCTATATATCCTACCTACCCTATGCCTGACATTATTTAGTCTTTTTATTTACTTGTTACTTAATTTCCCATTGTTTAATGCTCGATTAAACCATATTTCGGTGTTGTTAATGAAGTCTCACGTCTTAATTCTGACGAAAACACTACTTTTTCATTTTTTATGTTCCGTATTTATTTCTCTTCTTTGATTTTTTTAAAAGGTTTGTTTACGACCTTCATTTTGATTATTGTTCCAAATGGAAGCATTCAGTATTAGTGTTTTTATTACTATATATGTGTAGTTCAAGAAACACAAATGGTCAATTTTAGTAAAAAAAAAGTCACAAATTTTCCAGGAACAATGAACTACTTTTCCGTCTCCGCGCCTCATATTTAAACGACCACCCACGCCGTTTCCCACCTATTTGTCAAAATGTCATTTTTGTGTGAAGTTTGTTCATTACCTATTCAACGTTTTGGTGCTATTTTAACTGACAACGAGAAATATGTTGTGTTTCTCGAAGCCCATAGGCCGTGTAGTGGAAGGGCAGTGAGTTTTTGGAGGGTTCAAAGGTGAAACAAAGAGAATTTTCATTGTTTCAGGGGCAAATCAAAATCGAGAAACCCTCCTTGCAGCGATAAAAAAGGGTATTTTGCCAGGCACGACAGTCGTACCTGACGGATGGACAGCCTATTCAAATTTGTCATCTGAAGGATACGAACATCTTATTGAATTCTGGCTTGCTGCCGGTAAACTCTACCCACCCGTCTGACGTAAGTATTAACGATTATTTTGAGCGTCGGCTCGTTGTTGGGTACGGCTCGCCGCGGGGTAACACTGTGATGGCCCTGAGTTTCAATCTTTTGGGGGGCACAGCCCCACAATATAAAAACGAAAATCGCCATAAAATTCTTTGATTTCATCTCTAAAAAAGTAACAACAAAAAGTAGCCCAAAATAGCCAAAAAAAAGCTAGGCCTAGGATCCGGTCATCGTCTACACAATTAAGAACATAAGAAAAGAAGGAGACTGCAAAAGACCATTCATGGCCTACACTTGGCAGCTCCTGTTCCAGTAAACACACAAAAGATTTCTTACCAGAGAAAAGTCATCAACATTGTCACCCTTTACAGGAGTTTGTCAGATCTAATCTACAATATACATAAAATGCATCCAGAGGATTATGTCCATTCATGCAACCGCAAAATATAATCTCCCCACTCCTTAGAAAAATATATACATATGTACATAAAAAAAAGTCAGTCCCATCTAGCAGCTTCATCCATATATTTATCTAATCTATTCTTAAAACTACCCAGAGAGGAGGCTTCTATCACATGTCTAGTGAGCCTATTCCATTCATCTACCACACGATTTGTAAACCAATTCCTCCCAATCTCCTTCCTAAACCTATACTTATCAAGCTTAAACCCATTGCTACGTGTCCTGTCATGTTCACTAAGTGTAAGAACCTTAACCAGATACCCTTTATTATATCCTTTTACCCATTTGAAGACTTCAATCAATTCCCCTCTGACTCTTCTCCTTTCCAATGTATGTAGATTTAAGTTTCTGAACATTTCACCATAAGGTAAGTTCCTTAGCCACCAATCATCTTTGTCATCCTTCTCTGCACAGACTCAAGCAAATCAATATCCTTCCTATAATATGGTGACCAAAATTGTACTGCATAGTCTAGATGAGGCCTAACTAGCACCAGATACAGTTTTAGAATGACTTCAGCACTCTTATTGCTTACACTCCTCCTAATGAATCCCAATATCCTACTAGCTTTATTCTTAGCATTTAGGCATTGCTTTCTAGGATGAAGGTCTGAACTTACCAAAATACCAGAGTCCCTCTCACAATCGGTCCTCCCTAAAATTCTCACATTTAATTTATAACTATTCAATGGATTATTTCTACCTATACTAATTACACTACATTTGTCTATGTTAAACTTCATTTGCCATTTCTCGGCCCAATTGGACAGAATGGTCAATTCCTCCTGCATTACAACAGCATCAGAATCAGCCCTAATGGCCCTACCTAGCTTAGTATCATCAGCAAATTTACTCAGGTCACTACTTATACCTATGTCAAGATCATTAATATAAATTAAGAATAGCAAGGGACCCAAAACAGATCCCTGCGTTACTCCACTGCTAACACACCCCCACTCAGATTTAACTCCATCTATACTAACTCTTTGCTGTCTGTCACCAAGCCATGACTGAATCCACCTAAATATACTGCCATCGATCCTGTGTGCTTTAACTTTGCTCAGAAGCCGTAAGTGTGGCACTCGATCAAAAGCCTTACTAAAGTCCAAGTATAAAATATCATAGTTTTCATCATTATCTGCTGCTTCATACACCTTACTATAAAAAGACAGCAAATTAGTCAGACAGGATTTACCCTTACTAAAGCCATGCCGTGATTCTTTTATCAACTTATGCTTATCCAAGTGATCGCTAATATTCCTTGCTATAATAGATTCCATCATTTTCCCTACCACTGATGTCAAACTTACTGGTCTGTAATTAGACATATTTGTTTTATCCCTTTTCTTAAATATAGGTATCACATTGGCTTTCTTCCATGCCACTCGCACAATGCCACTCTCCAATGATTTTCTAAAGATGCATGCTAGGGGCTCACTTAACACATCCTTACATTCTTTCAAAATTCTAGGAAAGACCTCATCAGGACCGGGTGCTTTACTACTTTTGATTTTATCAATTTCCTTTGTGATCAAGATATCCTTTAATTTCTCTTCATCATTACCCCGAAAGATCATTGAGGTAAATATGTAGATTAGCGGCCCGGCCGAAAAGAAATTTGTGAGTAAATATTATCATTCACTCGTGTCGGGATATTCATGCGCATTTGAGCCCTTTTCAAACTATTATTCTATAAACAATTAGGATTATATACTGGGGGGCTGTGCCCCCCAGACCCCCCCCAATTTAATGAAACTCAAGATCATCGTAGTATAGTCCCCCCATTGTGTTTAACCCCACACAAGCCGTCAACTTAAATGTACTCCAAAAGCGTGAAACATTTTGGAACACAGACGAAATAGTACGTCCCATCGTTCACACCAATAATCTACATATTTACCATCATTGACACCTCAGGTATATTTAGAGTATCCTCCTGTGTAAATACTGAGAGAAAAAAGTCATTTAGCATTCTAGCCATTGAGTCCCTATCACTCACTAATTCTCCATTGGAATCTATAAGTGGGCCTATTTTAGAATCTTCCTTTGCCCTATTTGCCACTTTAATTTCATAATTTCTCCTTGCTACTCTAATTAACTTTTTAACATCTCTTGCTAGTTCATTATATCTCTGCCTTAAGTGATCCTCTCCATTTTTTATTTTCCTATAAATGCCCTTTTTAATGCTAATATAATGCTTAATTTTATGTCATCCATTTTGGGTCATTATTTTTAGTCCTAAGCTCCTTATATGGAATGTTAATTATCTGACCTGTAATTAATTGCTCAATTATTCTTTCATACTCCTCTTCAATTTATTTCTTTAACCAGGGAGGTTTCGTATTATAATATAGTTATTGCCAGTGCTGCGTTCGAGGATCTAATTAAAAAGATCAGAAAATATATACTTTTAATCACATAAAAGAACAAAAATTAACACTACAAATGAAGAATACGAGATGGTTGACACAAAAATCACTTCTAATACACGAGATTTAAGTTAAATTAATGATAGTTCTTAAGTCATTTGGAATTGAAATAGTCTGGTAACGACTACCAGATTGAAATAGTTTTGTTACGAATACACTTTCGCACGGAATGGGAAATGACAAAAATGAATAAATTTTATATTCGTTTTTTTACCTTTAACTCAGGGTGTGTCGACAGTTGGGTGACCTTGAAAGTGAGCCTCCTCGATGAATTGGTCTGCGGACATCCTCACTGAGGCGAGGAGGGCTGGGAAAACAGCTGATCCTTCTCACTGGGTGGTGGAGGCACGAGGCGATGCTTCTCTCGACCTGAAGATGTAAGTGAGGGGATCTTGGCTGAATGGAAGTTATCCCGATCCCTGTGTTACTGATTATGGCTTCTCGGCTTTTTCAGCAAACTGAGATACGTGATTTTCTCTGGACGAGAATGGTAGCAGAGTTGGTCTCGGGACATAACATAACATAACATAACATAATTACACGGATGACAAAAGCCACAAGGGCCTATCAAAGGTCATCCGCCTCCGTCAAAACCCACCCACAAAAAGCACCATCACCAGGGGAAGACAAAATCAAAGTCCCCCACAATATAATATAACGGATGACAAAAGCCACAAGGGCTCATCATAGGTCATCCGAGTCAAGCGGCCTCTTTTTCAAGGCACCCAAACTCCCAGGAAAACTACATCCAGAGGATTGCATCCAGAAACAAGGGTATCACCAATCAAGGCTTGTCAAGAACTAAATCATGCAGCTATAGATATATACAAACAATATTAATATATACAAAACTTAGGAACCATCACAACCTTCCCTTCCCATAAACTCATCCAACCTACTCTTAAATACATTTAGATTTGGACTACCTACTACCCTCTGCGGCAATTTGTTCCAGAAGTCTACCACTCTATTGGTGAAAAAATACTTTCTTAAATCCAACCTACACCCTTGCTTTTTAATTTTCAAGTGGTGACCTCTAGTCCGATTTCCATCATCTAACTCAAAAAACTTGCTAACATCCAATTTATCTATCCCGGAAAAAATTTTAAACAGCTCAATCATATCCCCTCTCACACACCTCCTTTCGAACGAGAACATATTTAATACCCTCAGTCTATCTTCATATTCAAGGTGCCTCAGGGAAGGAATAATCTTTGTTGCCCTCCGTTGCACTGACTCAAGAAGGTTAATATCGTGTCTAAAATGTGGGGACCATGCCTGTATACAGTACTCTAGATGTGGCCTAACATAAGAGTTATAGAGTTTAAGAATAACCTCCTTACTTTTGTAACTGACATTTCTCTTAATAAAACCCAGCACTCTATTTGCCCTATTTCTTGCTTCAATACACTGCTTAGAAAACCTTAATGACTTATCTATTACTACTCCTAGATCTTTCTCATCCTCTACTGAGCTCAGCCAATGCCCATCCATTTCATAGTTAAATTCTCTATTATCTTTTCCCATGTTAATAACTTTGCACTTATCAAGGTTGAAAGTCATTTGCCACTTATGTGCCCAGGATAACAATTTATTTAAGTCCCCCTGCACTTTAAAATTATCATCAATATCTTTAACTACAGCTGCTAATTTGGTATCATCCGCAAAAATTGACACTTTATTATTAACTGCCTCCCCAAGATCGTTTATATAGATGACAAATAATAATGGACCGAGAACTGATCCCTGAGGAACCCCACTGATAACATCCCTCCACTCTGACTTTACACCATTTAGCACTACCCTTTGCTTCCTGTCTTTCAGCCACTCAGCTATCCAATTTGAAACACCCCCACATATCCCAATCATTTTTAATTTATGAACTAGTCTCCTGTGTGGTACCTTATCAAATGCTTTACTAAAATCTAAGTAAATTATATCTACATTCTCTCCCTTATCTACTTGATCTGTTACAAACTCCAGAAAGTCTAGTAAGTTAGTCAAACATGATCTACCTGATCTAAACCCATGCAGACCACTGGTCTGCTCTTCTAAGCGACCAAGGGAACCGCCTCGGGAGGGTACGTCCCGCTTGGTTCCAACTATCTTCTTTATTCTCTGTTTCTTCTTCTCTCGAGGGCTACGCGGATTCTTCTCTAAATTTCTCAAGATCGAACTATAAATACGTCGATTATCCCCTGGTGGGAGGGAAGAACATAACATAACATAACATAATTACACGGATGACAAAAGCCACAAGGGCCTATCAAAGGTCATCCGCTTCCGTCAAAACCCACCCACAAAAAGCACCATCACCAGGGGAGTTTAGGTGGGAAGAACCCTCACTAGTCCACAGTTAAGCCCCTCTTCTAAGGCATAAACTTTCGACACTATGAGACTTCGCCCCTTCAGGCTTATGCCCGGGGAAGGTAAGATTTCGTCTCTTTGACGAAAATTATCATAAACAATCGGAGGCGACAGTGAGCCTGTTCATAATTTTCTGCCGACGAAACCTTAGGCAGCAAGATTTTCATTCTAAAGGCTTTCACACCCTCCTATGTTTATATTAACGGACTACAACAACAGTCTTGTAAATTACGAAATCTGCTGACCGAAATCCTTCTTTCCGAGCGACATTGAAGGGTCTTGGGGCAGCGGGGAAAATGGGGGGCAAGAGAAGTCTTCGCCCATGTGTGGAACGTAATGGTTGACACTGTATAAACAAACTAGCGTCTGCTTGTCCTCGCTATATTCATTCCTCCACACCCTCTTCAGTCGTATATATATATATATATATATATATATATATATATATATATATATATACTTATCATTTCGGGGTCTTTCTACCTTTTAAAGTTGTCCCTATGATTATAATATGGTATGATATCAATATATGGTATATACTCTGGTTCACAGTGGAAAATTCATTAGTTTTATAGAGTAATATGTACAAAATATGGATGCCTGCAAACAATTTGCCTTTTTTTATTATAATAGGCCGTTGCGATGGAATAAACGAGTACATTTAATATTTTGAGATCACCCTATTTTTCCATGCCACCGGTTTTAAAAATAAAAGAGGGAGCGATCCTTAGCGAACGTAACCCTTCTCCCTGATCGTGTAAAAATGTCCGGCTTATCATCGTTCTTTCCGGTGCCTGGAGAGGCGTTCCTCCGATTTTCCTTAACGCCATTGTTCTCCGTTTCATCTTTTTAATGATCACGTGAAATTCAAATGGTTTTTTTCACATCTCTTGCATGAGTCTTCGGGTGTCGCTTATTATTCAGTATATTGCCATTATATACGAGGGAAGAAGCCTCGCCGGTTTCAGCCTGTCCCCTGGGACATATTTTGTTTGCTATTAGGAAATTCCAACTTTTAGGCCGTTAGCATATGGCGCTTCTAAAGGGGTTGCAAACACGATCGATTCAGGTCTACACATGCGTTGCCTCACGAAGTGCTTCGGATACGAAAGGTTTGGTCGCCGAATGCAGGTGTCCTTCAGACACAAATTGGGCTCCCTTGTAGGTTACGACGTATAAAAGGGCTCTAAATTCGGAAATCCATCCGTTAAAGAAGGCCAAAGCAACCGTTGCAGTACTATGCAACGGGTAGGATTGCCCAGGCAATGTGCATTGTCGTAAAATTCAGTTAGCCTGAACCTGAACCATTTGGCTTCCCTTCAAAGATGCAGGGGAGGGGAGACGACAGTTCCAAATTAGGAAAAGATTTCCTTTTCGATGCGATATGATTTTAAATGACGAGAGTTAATTAATCGTGGCCGGTATTGCTACTATTAAATTAGGCTTTCGTGGTTGGAGGATTTAAACAGGAAAAACAAAATAATATTTTATTCTTATACAAACAATAATATATATTTACATAATTATATACAGGCAAGTTAGTTATCAAGTATGAATCGTCTTAGCCGTACTAGGTCCAATAGATACACTAATTACCCGAGTGAAAGCGGGAGGCGACTGCGAGGTGAGTCTTAGCCGTACGAGGCTCAATAATTGTTAAAATAATTTCCAGAGAGGGACTGGGAGGAGATCACGAGGTGGGTCACTCCGTAGGAGAGCGTCACGCCTCTTCAACAATGAAAGAAAATGTAAGTCTTACGATTTTCTGGAGAAGATTACGAGTAGGTACTCGGGGAAGGATATTTTTTTAGGGAAAGCGGGGTAGAGCGCGATTTTCCACACATACTCTTTGTCGTTCCAAATTTGGACTCCTGCTGCGAGACCAAATAGCACCGGGGGTTGTTGCTTGAGGATTGCGCGTCGTCAATGAATGATTCCAAAGACCTCTTATGATGCCGTGTGAATACCTTCTGTATCGCGTTGGCTTGCTTACTTGGAAGCAACGTGGAGAGAGCTCGCGACCCGAAAGCTCTTAGAATACTTCCAAAATTATTCTCGGGATGGAGAATATATATTACTACGCCGTAAGTTACAATGTTTGCCGACTGAAGCGTTATCGATTAGGTCCCACAGCCTCGATGACAGGAATCGGCGGTGAGGGTTGTAACACCATAATAGGACGGTGTCCTGGTGTGTTATCGCTCCGGAAGTTTGCCGACGGTCTGGAATCAGGGTTCCTTCGATCGAAATCACTTTCTCGTGACTCGATCACACAATCTCGCTATCTCTCTCCCTGATTTTCTTACGCATGGTGGAAGTGGTCCGACGATGTTAACGTGCACGGTTTTGAATCTTCACGAGGGAATATTAATGGGCAAGATGGGAGATTTTGTGTGACGATCGATCTTGGAGGATTGACATGAGAGGCACTCTCGTGCCCAGGAGCAAATACTACTGGTTATAATAGGCCAAAAATATCGAGACTTAATTAAACGGAGGAATGCTTTAATTCTAGGGTGGGACAAATTGTGCAATTGTTTGAAGATTATCCTCCTGCGTGCTGTAAGGACGAACGGCCGTGGTTATCTTGATGTTACTTCACACCTAAGTTGAACCTCTCCGGGAAAAGGAAAAGATTTTAGCCGTGACTGTAGTTCCTCTGTTTCTTCATCGTTAAACTCCGCTGCCGCTAAAGCTCGGAGGTCAAATGAGTCAATTTGGACCGCATTGACGTTCCTCGATAGGCAGTCAGCAACTACGTTGTCCTAACCACGCACATAGGTGATGCTGCTGGTGTATTCCAAAATCGCCATCCAATGGCGTTGCTGCCTATCCGTTTTAGCACGCAATGATGACGAGGAAGCCGATACTAACGGTTTGTTGTTTGAGCATAAGGTAACATGGCGACCTTCAATCATGTGCCTGAAGTGGATCACAGCAAGATACGCTTCCTGGCGTAATTCTTTGACGCATGTGGAGTATGCTTGCTGTGTCCTGCTTAGTTTGCTCGAAATAAATGCCACTAGTTCCAGTGATCCATTCACTATATGGTGAAGGGCAGCACCGGCCGCGTATCAGGAGCAGTCCGTCACCAGTTGATATGGTGAGTTATTGGGCAGAGGGGGACAAAGCTTGGCGCAGTTAATCAAAGCTATTTTAGTATTGCTGAATGCTTCTTGCTCAGCATCGCTCCATTCGAGCTCACCAGCCTTGGATTGCAGATGTGCGAACTAGGTCAGTGAGGCTGCAATCGCCAGGGTGGGCGAATAAAAAAACCCGGGTTTTGGTTTATTTTTCGAAATCACACCTTTTTTTAAGAAATGAATGTTACTTATCATTATTTTATTATAAATTCATATTTATATTTATAATTTGAACAAATATTTATCAAATTAAGATTATTTCTCTGAACTGACTCATGCGTACCCACAATCATGCGTACCCACAATTCTCAATCAGTGATTTTTTACTGTGATCTTTTCTTACTATAATATAATTATTAAACTAATTAATTATTAATATCATATAAAAATAGAGGTAGTAATTCTTTTTCTATGTTGTTCTAATGCTTGTAGCATTTGTTTTTTGAAAAAATCCGATATTTGAAAAAACTCAGAATAAAACCCGGGGTTTTGTTTATTTTCAAAATTACACCTTTCGTTTTCAAGAAATGAATGCTACTTATCATTATTTTATTCAAAATTCATATTTATCTTCATAATTTCAACAAATATGTATCAAATCAAGATTATTTCTCTGATACTAACTCATAATTCATCTCTCTTACAGGTTATGGCTATCATGGGTACCCACAATTCTCGATCAGTGATCTGCTACTGTGATCTTTACTTACTATAATATAATTATTAAACTAAGTAATTATTAATATTATAGATAAATACACATAGCTATTCTTTTTCTATGTTATTTTAATGCTTGTAAGATTTGTTATTTCAAAAACCCCGGGTTTTATTGGCCCTTTTCAAAATTTGGGGGTTTTTGCCAACCCTGGCAATCGCGGCAAAATTAGAAATCATCCTTCGATAGTAGCCCAACATGCCCATTTATCGTCGTAGTTCCTTATACTCTTTTTGTAAGGGCATGTCCCCAATTTCCCCCATTTTCTTAGCCGGTGGGCAAATTCCCGTAGCTGAAATATGATGTCCTAGAAAATCAATCTCTTCTTTCGCTAATTCGCATTTCTCCAGTGATACCCGTAGACTGTTCTCGACCTGGATTTTGAATAATTGATCTGAATGATCCAAATTGTCGTCCAAATTGTCCGAAAATATCAGGATGTTATATATATATATATATATATATATATATATATATATATATATATATATATATATATATATATATATATATATATATATATAAACTCTAATCCCCGAAACAGGTTATCCATGTGGCTTTGGAAGGTGTAGCTTGCATTCCGGATGCCAACGGGTAATTTCATATACTTCCATACCCTAAACACAGTAACCACTGCAGTCTTTTCTATGGATCTCATGGTAAGCACGAATCAAATCCAACCGAGAGAATATTGTTTTACCATGAAGGTGGTTTGCTACACTTTGTATTCTTGCTAATGGATGTCTGTTGGGCTTTGTGATTGTATTAAGTGCATGAAAATCGCCGACCAACCTGTATTCACCCGGTGACTTCTTCGGGACCATGTGAATTGGCGAAGCCCACGGCGAATTTGACGGGTGCATAAGCCCTTCATTGAATAGTGTTTCAAACGTTGCTTTGGCAACTTGAAGCTTTTCTATTGAAAGATGTCTTGGTTGCGCTAATGTTGGTGGTCCACTGCCGGTCTCAATCGTATGTGTCACGGAGTTAGGCGATGGCAAGGCTGGATTAGTAGGCACAGGGCTGTACAAGACTTCATACTTCTCTAATATGCTGGAGGTCATTAATAATTAGTGCTACTGCATGTTTTCCAGATTGTTTCACTTTTGACTTGAGCTTAGTTTGATTATCGATAAAGATGCCGCGCGCACAATCCACCCAAAGATTAAAGTGCCTCAGGAAGTCAATCCCTAGTAATGGTGAAGTGGTATCTGGGACCACAAATGACCACCTTAATGACCGGCGAAGGCTAGGGATAACTAAATCTGCTTGTACTTCTCCGTTTACTTTTATTTTACCGCCATTAGCCGTTGTAATATTTACACTAGATTTACGTAATTCACCCGTACGCACCGAGTTAATCGGAATTATTGACACACTTGTCTCGTATCAATTAATAATTCGCACTTTATTTTATCTACTTTCGCGGCGACGGTGAATACTGGCGACATTCCAGTAGTGGTACTTGCAATGGCATGCCGTGCTAGTTTTCCGATTAGGGGAGCGAAGGTGGCCTGAGGACAGTTGCATTTGACGTGTTCCCCTCTTTTCGGCCATCTGCACCAAGGCTTGTAGAATTTCGCATTTTCTCCGTGGGATCGACATACCACAGGTCTTTAGTTCCTCTGAAAAAGTGGCAGTTCTATCGGTATACTATTGGCACTATGTTTTCTACTACGCAGTACAAAGTTAGAACGGTTTCCATTAGTGTACACACCTATATGTCCTAAGAGCGCACTTCCCGTATTTTGCACATTATGTATATGATTATCAAGATCACTCATATCGGGCAAAGATGTGGCACTACTGTTATATGTTGCTCTCATTTATTTATATTTGTTCAAAGGTATTCATGTTACTAATATTTTGTTTTGTTTCATTTCTATATGTATTATGAATATAGTTGATTAAACACTGTAAAAAGTGGCAGTTTGAATATACCTTACTACTCATTAGTATCTTTCTAATAAAAGCTTATAAAGCAGCTATGCTCTCCACTACCCATGACTATCATTCCAATTTAATCAACTATTATGGATAAAGTCATACGACTTGAGAAGTTTGATGTACCTACTGCGGATCCTCATGCTGGCAAATTATGGAAGCTTTGGTATAGACATTTCTGCTACTTCCGTTCTACAATATTTGATCATTCCCCAGACGAATTATAAGTGCTCTTCTTGTACATTGGTCCTCATGTGGTGGATGTAATAGAGAGCAGTGCTGATTATTCGAAGGTTATCGAATAGCTGCAAGTTGCCTATATTAAGGCTCCCAATGAAATTAATGCCAGACATTTGCTTTCTACTGGAATTCAAATTCCAGAAGAATCGATTGACCAGTACCTTCAAGCTCTTAATTGTCTTGTGGTGGATTGCAAAATTCAGGACGTTACTGATGCAGTATACCGTGATGGGAGTATCAGGGATTCCTTCATACGAAGGTTAAAATCTTCGAATATTCGTGCTCGATTCCATGAGAAAAAAGCTTACATTAAACGATGCTACTTGTGGGGGAAATTCAACGTGGAATTTCTTTTCCAGCACGGAAGTTACATGCGCTGGAGAAGATTCTGTTAGGCCCAAATTGATAAGCCTAACCCCACCTTCCACAAGCGGTAGCCTCGAACCGCGTCCACCACGATTCACCTTTACACAGGCTAGAATAGCCTCGGCAAAAAGATTCGAGGCCATTCGAGAGTAGAGCTGTTTCCTACTACCCCCCCCCCGGGGGGGGAGGTGAGACTCAGACATATCTATTGCTCGTTTCTCATGAAACCAACACAGAGTTGAGAAGTCTCGCCCGGACCCCAAGAAAATTCCCCTAGTTCCAAATCAGGTGCTAACAACAAAGCAAAGTGAGAGAGGAACTATTTTTGTGTATTGGAATTAGCCCCAGCCATTGAGGTAATTCCATTTAACGATCGCTACCGAGTGATTTTTCCGACTTCTCTCGTCAACTCCTGTCGAAGCCCTCCTCGTTCGCCCCTCATTTTCGGGTGGCCGAAATACTCTCCCCTGTACAAGACGTTACCGACCCCCCTTTTTTTTGGAGAACCGTCATCACTTTAACATCCCGCTCAGAAGTTCCAAGCGACCCCACCTCACGTGCAGAAGACATCCGTAAGCCAACCCCTCCCCCCCTCTTCAGTAACCCAATTGAGTTAATTCCCCCCCCCCCCCATTTGAATAGTCTCCTCCTGTAATACCTTAAGTTTTAACTTCATAGTCTGATTTCTAAGTACAACTCCCCCCTCCCCCTTCGTTTACTGATGTAATTTTGCCTATTAATTCTCTGAGGTAATTTTGCCCATCAATTCTCTCATTATTTTTATGTAAATAGAATTATATTTTTGTACATGCCTCTTTAAATAACCTTGAGCTTTGCCATTGCCCATATGTTTACCTGACCTCGTTGCACTCTTATCACGCATTTTCGCCCATCAAAACTCGTGGCTTTCCGTCCCTTTTGTCGGTTCGCCTTCAGGTTATTTGTCCCTCCCCCATTGATATAATATGGTATTGATATAATATAATGTCACACCACGACATATATATTTATTAATATACATATTATATAATTCTGGTGTCAAATGTGTTTGGGGTTTTAACGAACCCATGTCATTTTAATTTCGAAATCAGAAGTTCTCTTGTTATTCACGTATATCCCTTTTATTTTAATTTTTGTATTGTACTGGCAGAAGGCAAGTTCAAGTTAATTGAAGAGCAGTGGAACGTTAATCGATTTAGATTTTGTGTCAAACCCCAGGTAATTTTTTTTTTTTACTGTGTTTGAATTTTGGAGACTCTCCTGGTTATTAAGCCAAAAGAGTTAAGTTCTTTGGTGTCCTAATTCCGGTAGGACCATTTTATTTTTTGTCCGCTTAGAGACAGCAGAGGTAGGTAGCTGTATTAATTTTTTTTTATGAACAAGGCCTTCACGAATATTCAAGTATTCGTTTCGAGTGGGTAGTGTCCTAGATCGTTCGCGTGTCAGTGTTCCCTCAGTTAACTGCGTAACAATGTCATCCTTCGAAAAATTTAAGAGTCAGGGTGAAATGTTAGGTCTTTCGGGCAAAGACCTGCTAAATTACGTACAGGAAGAAGTGAGGAACGAACGGGCAGAGCGAAGGGAAATGGAGATGGAGAAGAACAAAATGGAGATGGACGAGAACAAACTGAAGATGGAGATGGAGGAGAACAAACTGAAAACGGAGATGGAGAACAAACTGAAGATGGAAATGGAGATGGAGAAGAACAAAATGGAGATGGAAGAACGTGAACAAATTAGACAGCATGAGCTGGAAATGAGCCGAAATCAAATGGATTCTCAGTGTCGTAGAATGACTCCCGACGATATTCCATATATCACTATTCGTTGAGGAAACTTCCTTAATTATCTTTAGAGTGCGTTACTGTCTGGCGGCCGATATTATGTATCTTCGATATGCTTAAGAAGTGGAACTGAGCTCAAGGATAATAATATTGCTATCATTAATAAAATAGAGTTTTATTAATAATAACTACCAACAAACACAAGACGGAAAATATTGACATAAACAGAGAATGAAAAGGGTCGTGGGGGCTCAGCTAATCCGAGGATTTAAAGGATTTAAAAAAGGTAAAACAAATATCGAGTTAAAGAGATGGGATGGTTCGATAAACCATTTAAAGCACAGGATAGAATTGACAAAAGGGTTAAGTACTCAAAGGTGACGTTTGGCTTACGTAACTTATGCACTAGTGGTGCAGTGGAAGGTGGCGCGAAGGAGTTTCGGTCCGCTGGCGAGTTCCAGCCGAAGGGGGGGGGGGATAAAAGGATCCTGACGTGGCGTCTTGGGAAGGAGAACCGTTTCTCGACGAACGGCTTGAAGAACAATGGCTGTTATAGGTTGTTCTCTTCTGAACAAAGGGGGGATGAGAACCGTCTCTTGTCTACGGGCTCAAGAACAATGGCTGTTCTAATGTTGTTCTCCTCTGAACAACAGGGGGGGGTGAGAACCGTTTCTTGGCGAAGGGCTCAAAACGAACAATGGCTGTTCTAATGCTGTTCTCCTTTGAACAACAGGGGGGGAGGAAGCCTTGGGGACTTGGCGTCGGAAAGGCTCGAACCTTTGGCACTCAAGGAATATTGTCCTCCTTCTGGACAAGTGATGGTGAATCTCGAGGTCGAGGTCCCTTGGCGCACAAAGGGAGAGAGGGTCGTGGTGATGTTTCGCGACGAAAATCTGGATCTCCAATCTGATCTTAGTGGTAAAGTTTCCATATAAATAGCCAGGACATCTCCTTGGCGTGGGGGAAAATGGAGTGGAAGCTTGGAGGGAACGCACAGCCGGGCCGGAGAACAATGCCTTATCTGCTCATAAGCCTAACTCGATCTGGCGAGGTCGGCGTATGGGGGCGAACGGGGGGACGATAACCTCCTTGTTTAAACATTGGCATCCGGTAGCTGTGATAAGACTCCAAGCCTCGAATCGAAGATGCACGTGGGCAGCATCGTGGTTTTAAATAATATGGGATAGGAGTTGAATTTAACGCAGCTTCAACTCGTTCTATCACACTCAGTCCATCGGTTCCCGGGCTGAAATTCCCCAAATTCCTTCAGTCCACCTTCCTGCTTGTTCATGATGGAGAGGACTTTGGGTCATTTTTGACCCATTTTGAGGGAATCTTTCAGATCAATAGATGGGATCTCGAAAATGATGGCGTCGCTCGCTTAATCCCCCTCCTAAATGCCAAGTTAAAGTATATCTTTGTATCCCTTCACCCGGAAGCAACTTTGGACTATTCCACGTTAAAGTCCGAATTGCTAGCCGCTGTTCATATGAATAGCGAATTCTACCGCTCCCGATTCCGCCAGGAAAGGCTCCGCCCTGGCCAAACCTTTCGACAACACGGGTACATCTTCCAAAGACACCTTCAGTGTTGGCTGGATGCGTGCAAGATTCCACAGGTCTACGAGTCCCTTCTGGACTTCTTCCTTAGGGATAAGCTTTTAGTTGCCGTGTCTCTCGAAATTCGCGCCTTCATTAAGGATAAACATTGTACCACTTTCAAGGAGTGCTTGGAAGAGGCCGATGTTTACGCGGGTAGTCACAATTTACACCCTAAGGATGTTCAAAAGGCTCCCCAATCGCCCCCCAAAACTAAATTTTATGGTCCTAAGGCCCCTTCTAAATTGGTTCCAAGATTCACCAAGGTTCCTAGTCCCTCGAAGCCAAGAAACTTCCATCCATCTGAACACCGAGACGTTAAGCCCCTAGTTTCTTCTCCCCCGGTTCTGCCGTACTAAAATAACCCGATCGTCTGCTACACCTGCGGAGTTCCCGGCCATTACCGCACGAACTGTCCTCAAAACTCTCGATTCGCAAACTCTCAGTCCCACCAAGTGCACCAAATCTGGGCCGCCCCTGATCCTCCTCAGTCGCCTCAGGAGACTTCTGATCCTCCCTCGCCCGCCAAAGACCAGGTCTATCAGGTAAACTTTCTCTTTAATGAGAACAACCCTGGTAGATTGAAGTTCGAGAACGGAACTGTAAACGGTCGTCGAGTATCCACCCTCGTCCGTGACACCAGGTGCACCTGTATTATAGTTTCTGAGGACCTACTCTCCCGTGTTGGCCCCGACCACAAGAAATTTGCACTGGTCCACGACTACCTTGGCCGGGCCAGTCGTTTCCCAGTAATTCGTTGCCACATCGAGTGTGACTATATGTCCGTTTGGGCCGAAGTGGTAGCGGCCCCAATCCAGTTCTGGTCCGTTTTGGTCAGTACGAACTCTGTAATCCACGAACATCCCGTGGCCTAGCCCGTGATTATCCGTACACAGGCAGCCCTCGAATCCCATGCACCCGTTTCCCTGGAAACCCCTATCGACCCGGAGTTCCAAGCCCTCCGGAGTGACAAGTTTGCCCGCGCCCAGAAGGAGTGCGCAACTCCCCCCCCCCTTTCAGGAGAAAACTAAAGCCCTCGAGCGTGAGCCCACCCGAGGTAACAAACGAGTGTCGTATATCATGATGAAGGACTTATTGAGAGGTATAAGACTTACTCTGACCTTAAGTCACGAGAACGAAAATTCAAGCCTGGTGCGGAAATGCTGGTGCTACTTCCCACGGGAAGCAACAAAACCTTTAGCCAGTAAAAGGGACCCTACCCCGTCCTCGAGGCTAGAGGACCCGTGGATTACCTCATCCATACTCCGGCGGGAGCGAAGGTTTTCCACGTGAATTGTGTATATATATTATATCATTAATGTTCCTAATTATGATTTTTTTTTGTCCACTAAATTGTTTAGTCTTTACTCCTATATTTATGCCTCCATTTAATTGGGTTTTTTTTTGGTTCCACTGAAATGTCGCCAATGTTCTCCTGTGATTTTTTTTTTTTTAAATTGTACTAGTTAAATTCTCTAGAATTGACCTGTTTAAGGCTTATGTCCATAAATTCCCCGGTGAGCTCAGATTCACGTTTTTTTTTGTGTGTGGTACACCTGTCGTAACAGGTCAGAATTTCCCTAGACCCTTGATAATTCGAGTTTGACGGGTGGGATGATCCTTTCATACGCAACTGCTCTGTAAAGCATCATCTTTCGGTTGGGAGATGTGTGGGGGAAATTCCACGTGGAATTTCTTTTCCAGCACGGAAGTTACATGTGCTGGAGAAGATTCTGTTAGGCTTAAATTGGTAAGCCTAACCCCACCTTCCACAAGCGGTAGCCTCGAACCACGTCCACCACGATTCACCTTTACACGGGCTAGAATATCCCAAGCAAGAAGATTCGAGGCCATTCGAGAGTAGAGCTGTTTCCCATTAACCCCTCCCCCCCCGCGGGAAGAGCCTCAGACATATATATTGCTCGTTTCCCATGAAACCGACACAGAGTTGAGAAGTCTTGTCCGGACCCCAAGAAAATTCCCTTGTTCCAAATCAGGTGCTAACAACAAAGCAAAGTGAGAGGTAAACTATTTTTGTGTATTGGAATTAGCCCCAGCCAGTGAGGTAATTCCATTTAACGATCGCTACCGAGGGATTTTTCCGACTTCTCTCGTCAACTCCTGTCGAAGCCCTCCTCGTTCGCCCCTCGTTTTCGGGTGGCCGAAATACTCTCCCCTGGACTGGACGTTACCGCCCCCCCTCCTTTTTTTGGAGAACCGTCATCACTTTAACATCCCGCTCAGAAGTTCCAAGCGGCCTCACCTCACGTGCAGAAGACATCCGTAAGCCAACCCCTCTCCCCCCTTCAGTAACCCAATTGAGTTAATTCCCCCCCCCCATTTGAATAGTCTCCTCCTGTAATACCTTAAGTTTTAACTTCATAGTCTGATTTATAACTACAATTCCCCCCCCCCCCTTCGTTTACTGATGTAATTTTGCCCATTAATTATCTGAGGTAATTTTGCCCATTAATTCTCTGAGGTAATTTTGCCCATCAATACTCTCATTATTTTTATGAAAATAGAATTATATTTTTGTACATGCCTCTTTAAATAACCTTGAGCTTTGCCATTGCCCATATGTTACCTGACCTCGTTGCACTCTTATCTCGCATTTTCGCTAATCGAAACTCGTGGCTTTCCGTCCCTTTTGTCGGTTTGCCTTCAAGTTATTGGTCCCTCCCCCATAGATAGAATATGGTATTGATATAATATAATGTCATACCACGATATTACTCAACAAGCTCGAGCATTAGAGCAAGCATTACTGAGATCTGAATCATACTTGTTACTCCCGGTCATGTACTTTCTAGTGTGGCGGCTGTTCCTGGTACATATATGACCTCTAGTAAAGAAGAAGAATGTGAAGAAGTTAGCCTTCCACTTACAGCAGCTATTTTTAAAAAAATATTTTAAAAATGAAGCAAGCATGCTATAATTGTGGTGGCCGTCACCATACTGAGGATGACCGAACACTTTGTCTAGCTCGCGATTGAATTTGTCGTAAATGTCGGAAGCTTGGGCATTTTGCGAGTTTGTAAGTCAAAATCCAAACGTCCTGTTTTACTATCTACTGCCACGCTTGCTTCTACCTGTGATACCAGCGGCCTGCTGTTGCCTACTTTTTATGTTCAATTGAACGAAGATCCTCAGTTTCTTTAAGGTATTATTTGCAGTGGAAGTTCAGACAATTTTATAAATGAGGCTGTAGTACAAGCTATGCATCTCCCACTTCATGAATAATCGTCTGTTGTTTCGATGGCATCTTCTTCTTTCTCAGTAAATCTGAAAGGCTACTGTATTGTTAACGTTTTGATGAATCGTCGCACTTATGAAAATGCTGAAGCTACTGTACTTTCAAACGCTTGGACTGATATTATTCTTGGCTTACCATTTTTAAGATTGCATAAAAATGTTAGCTTAAATTATGGGGGTACAGAACCATCCTTAACTGTGTGTGGACTGACTAAACTAAAGATTCCCCCAGTTAAACTGTTTGGAAACATATCCTAGGATTGCACTCCAATTGCAACCAAATCTCGCCGTTACAGCTCCGAAGATGTTGATTCGTCGAAAATGAGGTTAAACGTCTACTTCGTGAGGAGATTATTAAACATAGTAATCTTCTTGGCACGCACAAGTGGTAGTGGCATCAAACGCAAATAAGAAAAAACGAATGGTGGTAGACTTTTTTAGAATAACAAATAAGTACACCCCTTTGGACGTTACCCGTTACCCAGGATTGAAGATATAGTTGCAAATATCGCTAAAAATATCTATTTCAGCATTATTTATCTATCAAATGCATATCATCAGATATAAATATGCTCAGAGGACCGACCTTGCACTGCTTTTCAGGTCGATAACAGTCTTTATCAATTCAGGTGCATACATATGGGTGTTACGAATGGGGTTTCCGCTTATCAACGCTTTATGTATCAGTTTATAACCGACAACAAAATATGTAACACTTATTCCTATTTCGACGACATAACAGTCTGCGAAAAAACAAAAGAAGAATACGACAGCAATCTAAAGCGTTTCATGGAAGCTGCTTCTAAAAACAATATCTCCCTGAATTCTGAGAAATCTAAGTCTTCTCTAACCTACATTAATATCCTCGGTTACCAAATTTCTGAGGGCAATCTGAAATCTGATCCTGAACGAATGAGATCTTTGTTAGAATTACCCGTACCATCTAGTAGAAAATCTTTGCAACGTTATTTGGGGTTTATTGCATACGACGCTAAGTGGGTTTGCAACTATTCGGAGAAATTACGTCCTCTTGTAGATTGCTACAGATTTCCTTTATCTCCTCAGGCTATTCAAGCATTTGAAACTTTAAAGAATGACATTTCCATGCCAAATCTGCAGTGAAATTTATTGATAAGGACATTCTCCCTTTTCCATAGAAACGGATGCATCAGATAATGCAATCGGTGCCATCTTATCACAGTGCGGACGACCAGTGGCTTTCCTCTCACGCCCATTGAATCGATCAGAAAAGAGACACCACATCGTTGAAAAAGAAGCGTATGCAGTGGTAGAGAGCATACGTAGTTGGAAATCGTTTTTTGCTGGTAGACATTTTGACGTAGCAACTGATCAAAGATCTGTGTCATTCATGTTTGATACCAATGTGAAAGGTAAAATCAAGAATGTTAAGATTATGCGCTGGCGTATGGAATTATTTCCATTTTCCTTCGATATTCATCATCGCACAGGTCTCAAAAACGTTGTTGCTAATATACTATCACGGTCGTATTGTAACTCCACTTCGGATATTACAAGTTTAAAATCGCTTCACGAGAGTCTCATTCTTCCTGGAGTCCAGCGAAATCTACATTATGTTCGTGATAAAAATCTTCCTTACTCCATCGATGAAATCCGCCATATTACTGCTGATTGTCAGGTATGTGCTAAAATTAAACCCCGTTTCTCTAAGCCAGAAAATAGTTCTTTGATATGGGTGACTGCGCCTCTCCAACGTCTTTCAATTAACTTTAGGAGGGCGCTTCCACTTTCTTCACACTCGTCGCGTTATCTCCTTACAATTGTTGATGACTGTAGCCGATTTCCGTTTGCGTTTCCATGCCACCATATGTCATCCAAAGTAGTTATTGACTGTTTTGCATTTTTTTCCCTTATTTGGTCTACAGGCATATATCCATTCGGACTGCGGCCTGTCGTTCATTTTCAAGTAAGTGTAAGAATATTTACTACGTTTTGGTGTAAACAGCAGCCACACCTCTCCATTCCCCCCAATGGAAATAGCCAATGTGAGCGCTATAATGGCATTATTTGGAATACTGTGAAGTTGGCTATTTAATCTAGAGGTTTGCTACTAAGTGCATTGCAGGATGTGTTACCTAATGCCTTACATGCCATACATTCACTACTTTTACCTGTACAAATACCATGCCGCATTAACGACTTTTTGCTTTTGAGAGACGTTCGGTTAGTGGTTCGGCCCTACCTTCTTGGCTAATTGAACCTGAAGAATTCCTTCTCAAACGTTTTGGGGATCGCAGTAAATACGAACCATCTGTGAACGTCGTTGATCTCATTGATGGTAACTACACATGCTCGTGTGAAATTCCCTGATAGGAGAGAGAGCAATGTTGCTCTGCGTAATTTAGCTCCATGTCCTAGCAATATTCCACCTAATGATTCCGAATCACGAAATCCAGGTATCCTTTCCGATCCAGCTTCCCATTCCAGTTTCCCGTCTACAACTACTAACTTTCCTCAAGCCAATGAGAATATATTGGGAAATGAGCAAGAAAAAATATCTAGATACAAAAAGATCCTTTTAATGATGCTGATAACAGTATAAATAGTCCTATTCACGACAACCAGACAATACAGTTGCCTGGCCCTAGAAGATCTTTACGCGCTCATAAGCCTGTACGTCGTTTATATTTGTAATCTTTTCGATTTCTAATTCATTTTGATGCCTTACTTTAACTTTCTTTATCTAGTGTATTGTATATTTTGTAATTTGAAAAGGAATGAATTCTTTTTAATGGGAGTGACTGTTATATGTTGCTCTTATTTATTTATATTTGTTCATATGTATTCATGTTACTAATATTTTGTTTTGTTTCTTTTCTAGATGTATTATGACTATAGTTGATTAAACCCCATAAAAAGCGGGTAGTTTGAATAAACCTTACTATTCATTAGTATCTTTACAATAAAAACTTGTAAGGCAGCTATGCTCTCCACTACTCATAACTATAATTTAAACTACTTTCAATTGTATCACTGTTATGTTCTTATTAAGACTAAGACACTGTCCTATCAAATAGCATTATTTCGTCTGCAAGCTTTCCAAGCTGGGCCAAGGTTAGGTCCTTCTGGGTGGCGGGTATGGGATCAATGTTTGATGGCAGGGATTGAATAAATTTGTGCTTCACGAGTTCTTCTCCAACTCATACCTGCAGAGCTGTTTTCTGCAGTTCCTCCAGGTTAATTGAAGGTCGACCAGTGAGTGTGGAGGAGGCAATGAGCTTCACGAAGAGCTAGTAATTTTGGGCAGACAAGAATGTAGCTGGAAGTTGGTCGACAGTCTCGGTAGGTACTGCAGCGAGGACGTGAATTTGTTTGTTTCCTCCTTATTTATCCTCGCTATGTGAAACTGGGCATCTACAATTTTAAACCAACCTGATACTGCTGTCTCGTTAAAGATGGGTGGCTTGATGGTGATGGCGTTCACGATTTTCGTTTTTTCTTGCCCTGCTTTTTGATGGTCTGATGCCTCTATATTTTCTTTTAGGTTACCTTTTTGTTCGGTCGAAGGTGTCACCAGCTTATAAGATTGGTCACTCGTTTTGGGATGACGATGGGTTACTAGTGTATGGGTGTCGGACTAAGGCGGTTAAGGCAGCCTTACAGTTGAGTTTTGTCTGACTATGAAGGGTTCTTTCGAGTAATCCACTTTTAGGCTGGGTTCGAATGATAACCTGGTTATTGCTTGGCAGAAGTAAGGAATCGAAAGAAAAATAACGGTTTTGTAGGCTTAATCTCGGCTTAGGGCAACCTCAGTTTAGGCAAGCAAAATTGTTGAGTTTTCAGTGGTTCATTTGTGCGTTCACGCCTTTGGGGTGACTATCAGTGTTAACGTTCAGTGTTTCTTGTAAGTCTCCTTCCACGTCAGATTGTTGGGACTATGGAATGATGAGTAGAGGACGAGGAACGGACTCGTGGTGCTAATAATAACGCTACTAATATAAAAATAATAATAATGTTTCTGCCCGTCTATTTATACCAATTCAGGGAGCGTGGCTTTTCTTCTCCTAATCTCAACACGGGGCGGAGCTTAACGGGTGCGTGTGTTCTCTACTAAGACTGCTGAGCGGAGTCAAAAGGTGTGTGTATGTTCAGTGTAGGCACGTGTGCACTAAAGGAGTGTTTGCATTTAGACATCTGACCGAGCTTATCAAGCCAACATTCATAGCAAGATTGATTTCATCGTTTCATAGGTTCATGTAAAGTCTGGCCGGTCAGATCCGATTCAGTTTTATGTGTCCAACTCTTTTACACTGCCTTCGTAATCTGTCTCTAGACCTTCGGATCACATCTATTCCCTCATGTGTGTATGTTTGGACATTCGCGAGCAACCCAACGATTTCGCTTGCATCCTTACAACATATTCTATTTTGCAGTGCTACATATTAAATTGCAATTTAATATTATTTACAAGTAATTTGCTTCGTTCTGCATTAGTACATTGCTACAATATAGCATATTGTTTCAGTGTTCAATTTGTGTGCCCAATTTCAAGATTTCATAGGGTCAACGGGGTGCTAATTTGTGAGGTTCCTTGTTGGCTCCATTCCACCTTGCGATTGAGCGCCACAGAGTCTCTGCCCAAATAACATCATTGACTAATGATAGGCCGCGCGCACGGTGTGCGTCACTGTATATACCATCTTGGGTAGACCGAGAGAGACAGGCTTACAGTAATTCAATCAATCAGAATCACGGGCACATTCTGAATTGCAATCACAGTCACAGTGGCAGTCAGAGACGCTGACAGTTAAGATACCAAGCCAAAACAGAAATAGGCTCATAAGAATACACGACACGCCCGTTTCGAATTCATCTAACGCCGAGGCAACCCGAGTTCTACGCCCTAATCAAGACTCCGAAATTCCGCCGTTTGAGATTTCCGTTTCTACGGGTAATTCATATCGATCCTCTTAACCAGCCTACCTAACCTCAAGACGAGGGTGATTATCATCTTTCCTCAGGTCAGAGACAGGTTGCCGTGTGGTCCTGTAACGAGATACTCACGGTTAAGTAACCGGGTCTGATTAGTACTTAGATGGTTAAACGCCAAAACCGTGACTTGGAGCCATCGGTATATACTGGCACGGTTTCAACGTGAGACAGAGTGTGCTCTAAAGAGACCAAACGCAATGCTCCCGGCGCTGTAAAAGCTTTCGGAGCAGAGGCGGGGCGAGAAATAGTCAAAAGTGGTACCCTCCAGGGTGGCGTCCCGGGCAGAACCAGGGCTGCCACAGACCAGAAAGCTATAGCGAGCTCTCTAAGGAGTTTTCTAGCACTAAACCCAAAGGGCTTAGGGTATGGCTGGTGTCTTTCGGCGGCATAGGCACCGTCGAGATCAGGTGCGGATGCAGTGAAAGCTGTTGGCGACTGAGGGAGGCGCCGGGCTCGCGCGTACAGGCGAATATTGCATTGTGCAAGGCGCAAAGCGAGTGGCATCTTCTCAGCGTCGACAAGTATGCTCTCATTGGGAGACGTGCGGAAGGCTCTGGTCGCTAGGTGAAGGCCGGTGTGATGGATCGAGTCCACCTTCCGCAATACAACTGCTCGGCTGCGGATGCATAAAACTCGCATTCGTAGTCGAGCATTGAACGAACGAATAATCGATAAAAAAAGTATGCCAGGCATCCTATCAGCGCCCCAGGCGCCGAAAATCACGGGACTAAGAATGTCCATGGCGTGGGTACAAGAGTCGATGAGGCTGCGAATATGAGCCTCCCATAGGAGGTTTCGGTCAAATACAAGACCAAGGAAACGGTGTGAGTTCATCACTTCCAGGCGAACGCATTTTAGAAAAAAGCCTGATTCTCAGTGGAGCCGTGGATAGCGTCAGAAGTGCACCACCTTCTACTTGGCCAAGGAAAACGAAAGCATGTGCCCTTCGGAAGAGTGAGAGACGCGGTTCAATGCCTGTTGGAGTCCATGCTCCAGAGTTAGCATCTAGGCCGCGCTAAAAGAGATCGAAATGTCGTCCACGTAGAGCGTCGCGAGAACATCTTCCAGCAGCACCGAGGTGATGGCGTTGATGTTCAGGGCAAAGGGTGTGACACTGAGGACATTTCCTGGGGGACATTTTTTTCCTGCTCCATTGGGTCGGAGAGAGCTCCCCCCCCACCAGTAGGCAAAAATTCAGATATAAAGATTGGGAGGCGTCCCCTCTCTCACACCGTGTAGAGAGTTTCCATGATATCGTATCGCCATGCGTTATCATGGGCTTTCTCCAGATCGAAAAACAAGACGTTGTGCTGTCTACGAAGGAAGGACTCGAAGACGGCATTTTCCAGTCGGAGCAGAGCATCCAACGTGGAGTGGAACTTGCAGAAGAAGCTCTGTGCAGAAGACAGATGGCTTCCGCTGTCCAGCAAAAAGGCTAATCTAACATTTCCCGATTTCGCGTCAACTTGCACACGCAGGAGGTTAGAGAGCTTGGGCGGAAATCGGCCAGCCGGGGTAAAGGGATCTCTCACCTGCTTTAGAAAAGCAAGCACAGTAGTTATTCGCCATGAGATTAGGGGGAGGATACCCTCTAGCCAGATCCTCTTGAACAAATCTAACAGAAAGACCATGCAGCGCTTACCCAGGTGTCGAAGCATGGCGTACGGGACATCGTCCAGACCAAGGGCGGTGTCCGCGCACGAAGCGAGAACGGAACGCAACTCACTCAATGTAACCTGTCGTTGAAGGGTTCTCCGGATAGAAGTAGAGTCCAGTTGGCGGCCTTCCGCGATATCCCCTCGCGCATTGAATGCTGGGGGAGCAGCATCCCGGCTAGAGAATGTGGAGAAAATGGTCGCAAATGACTCCGCCACGGACGTGCGGTCCAAGATTGCGGACGCTTCCCAGAGGCAGAACTTCGGGCGCTGTTGCCTTCGATGACTTATCGGGGAAGGTTGGGCTCACCATGAGAGTCTTTTCCTCCTTCTGCTTCGAAGCCGTAGGCAGGCGTGGCGGCTTCATAGGCGGGTGGAGCCCAGGTTCAACCCCATGTAAGATCCTACCTTCTAGGGATGGGTCACCTCAGGGACCATGTCCATCTCAGAGTGGGCCTCCACGTGCCCCCCCCCCCCAACCGAGAAATCACGGATCGCATCCGAGGTACATTTCGTCTCGTCTAGGGCCAGCGAGCCGACATTCATCGGTGAAGAGAGGGAAGCAGGTACGCTGGCCACCTATGATCTCAGAATACAAGAGTGCAGGAAGTTATGGGCAAGGACCGAAGGGCCCATTTATCTGTTGCTCCTCTAAGGGGGTTGGCCCTATCGAGCCACTCCCACTGGGGGCGGTCAATATTATGCCGCCTGCGTACTTTCTTGGCAGTTCCCTGTGCAAGCGAATGAGTGACTATCGCTGGAAAGGGAGTTGCCCAATTGGGCCTTCAGAAATGGGGGGGAGGTGAGGGGAAGTCCACCACACCCGTAGGCCTAGGAGAGGAGTAAGCCTCCTCTGTGGTAGAAGGAGTTTGGAGGGTCGTCTGAGAAAGCACAGGAAGCGGACCTCTTTTTTTGCCATGGACCTGTCCGAGAGCGGCTCCGACGATGGTACAGGGGAAATATATAGTGTTTTGAACATTTTAATCATCGGGCACAGTGTACCTATTATTTCCACGGGATGCAAACACTAATCACTCCACGCAGTAACCCGCTCTACGAGGTGTAAACACTTGGCCGGCAAAGCCAGCTGCCGCCATTAAAGGCCACTGCTCCCACTTAGTGGCCAGGCAGCACATCAGCATGGCACCTCCACCTTGGACTGGGCGTAAAATTAATAGTCTGCGGAAATAAAGAGAGGTATGCGAGAAAGATGAGGGTAGGGGCGAGGCAGGTTATTAAAAGCCACCACCCCAAACCGGAACTGAGAGGGGAGGGGGCGTTGTCTCCCTTCCACCACCACCATCCCCGATCCGAAATGGCTGTGTGAGAGGAAACTGGTCGCCATCTACCCTGCGAAATTAGAGGCCGACCAAAGAAAGTTGTGGGAGAGGTTGTAGGGAAAGTGAGGAAGAAGGGTAAGAAGACAGGGTGTCAGAAAGAAGGAGAAGAGGTTAAACTGGAGCTGTCCGGGGTGCTGAGTCCTGTAGCGCGGCGGCCAGGAAACAAATCACTGTGCCCCTCACGGGGCCATTTGTTGTAGAAACTGATGCCTCAAATACAGCCATTGCGGCTACTCTGAACCAAGGAGGCCGCTATGTAGCCTTCTTCTCACGCACTATTACGCCTAAAGAATTTCCGCGAATGTGGAATCTGTGAAGAAATGGTGGCATTATCTGGCAGGACGGCACTTTAATCTCGTCACAGAGCAGCAAGCTGTCAGCTTCATGTTCAGCTCGAACAAACTCGGCAAGATAAAGAATGATAAAATTCAATGTTGGAGGGTCTAGCTAAAGTGTTACAACTATGACATCGTGTACCGCCTTGGTAAGGATAACATTCTTGCTGACGCGGTATCATGAGCTCACTGCGGAGCCGCGACTATGAACGATAATCTAGCTGAACTTAACGCTGGACAGTGTCACCTGGGTGTAACAAGACTTGCGCATTTCGCCCGAGTGAGGAATCTTCCTAACTTTCTTGAGAAAGTGAGAAGGGTATGTAGAGAGTACACTTTATGTGCCCGTCTTAAGCCTCAAATTTTTAAGCCAGATTCTGGGCAACTCATCAAGGCAACACAACTATTTGAACAGCTCAGTATGGACTTCAAGGGCCCTCTTCCTTATTTATTCAGAAATTTGTACTTGCGTATAGTTGTAGATAAATTTTCAAGATTCTTTGCATTCGGGTGCATAGACATGACTGCGAAGACTGCCATGCGATGTCTGAATTAGATCTTTAGCATATTCGAGTTGCCATCGTATTTGTATTCTGATCATGGAACCTCATTCATGAGTATATAACTACGAGAATATCTTACAAGCCATGGTATTGCGATCAGAGGAACTACTCCTTATAACCCTTGTGGAAATGGACTGTGTGAGAGGTACATTGGTGTCATATGGAAGCACATTACCCTTGCTCTCGCATCTGAGAAACTCCCCAATTATCAATAGGAGACTGCTTTAACTCAAGCCCTAGATTCTTCAGATCCTTACTTTATACAGCGACTAATGTGATGCCACATCATAGCTGAGCGCGACTTTGCCGCCGGATCTGGTGCGACTGCGACTTTGCAAGTCTATTTTTGCCCCCCTCCCCCTCCCACCAGTGCGACTTGCGACTTTGCGACTGCGAATTTTTTCCTCATGCGACTTTGAGACAGCAATTTTTTTCCCTGTGCGACTCCGTTAAATTACAAAGTAAATTTTAGCTCGATAACAGAAACATGCTTTTATAAGGCAGAACACCACATATTATTTTTTATGTTTTAGTTAAAACACAGCCTAAACTAATATCTACTGGTCCTCCTCCATGTTCTCCGGGCCCATCTTCTCCTACAGGAGGTCCATGTTCCCTTTGAGGCATACAAGCTCCTAAAGTTTACCTCATACAGGGAGGACTTCTTGGCCATGAGGACATACCAGGCCATGCTGAATAGCCTCTCCACAGCTGCAGAGCTGTGGAGGGGGATATTGTACTTAATGAATAAGTCCACCCACATCTCCCTGTTCTGGTAGGGGAAGAGGGACTAGCCCAGCTTTTCTTTAGAGGGCACCTACTCCTCCATAGACTTCTTCAGGACCTCCCTCACATCCTGCTACTGGTTGGCCGGGCCTCTAGCAAATAACTTGTTGTTGAGGCGGTCGTCCAAGTAATGTGTTTCCTGCACTTCTGGCTGGCCAGGCTGACGCTGCTGCTGCTCCTTCTCCCTGGGCTTAATGACGGCCTTAGTTCCTTGGTGATCGTGTTCCTGATATCCTCCACTTTGTCAGGGGCAATGCTTTCCAGGGCCTTGTGGGTGAGGTCGGGGTGGACGGCTAAGGACATAAGGAGGTCGCCATCCTCAAAGAGGTGGCCAAACCTCTTTTCATAACCCCTGAGGAGGGCCTGCATCAGAGCCCTGTTTAATTTTAGGCGTGTTAAAGGTAGAATGCTGTTAGATTTTAATTACTTCTTACACTTCACAGTAATTTTATCGTTTTAGCCACAAGAAAAGAATAAGCACATATTAAAATACGAGAAAATGAGATTAATTCGCATGATGAACGCCACAAGGCATAACACGTTCTCGAACGTTTTTAACTGACAAAACAGGTTTAAAACTTGGTTCACGCCTGAAAAGTGTATGCAATTTTATTAATTTATAATAAAATTCAGAATGACAAACTTTTGGGGGTACGTTTATGTAGTTCCATGTAACGTCAGTCTCATATAATGTGAAGAATTTAATTTATCGTAAAAGGAAAGTTAAAAATCAGATAAAAATAAAGTTAGCCGTTACCAACTCAAATTTGACATTTTTAGCCAAATCGGGCTTTAAAACTGGTTTAAAACAGCCACGGCAATTTCTTTAAAAAATTCGTCTTTGTTTCTGTTCAAAGTCACGGAAAATTGGTGGTGCGACTTTGCTTAGTACGACTTTTTCAAAACGTTTGCGACTTTCGACTTTGCGACTTCGAAATTCATAATGCTGCAAAGTCGCAAACTCTCAACTCGTTACCGCAACGTCCAGCTCTGTGCCACATGAAAGACTTTTCTATTACCACTGTCGATTGCTTACTTGTCGTTCGTTGCCAACTTAGTTATCTGTTCCTGGACCTGTTCTATTTCGTTGGCACATCTGAAATGGCAAGCTTGACCCTCTCATCGACGAAGTTGAATTAGTGAAGGCAAATCCACAGTGCGCCCATGTACGGCTCGATAACGGACAGGAGTCTATGTCTCAGTGCGTCACTTGGCTCCAGTGGGTAATCAATCAGCCGGTGTGGTGGAGGCTGAACATTCACCGATGTACTGGAATGAGACTCCTCCAGTGAGGTCTCAGAATATAACTCCCACAACTACTGAGCAAATGTCCGATGTGGCAATCGAATCGACCGACCCGGCCCACGATGTGTCTGTAGTTTTAAACGATCTTCTTCCTCATTCACCGAAATTCGCAATTGTTGTCCTATAGATGCGCCTACCCGATCTTCGGGGGAACGTGCATCCGCCTGCTGTTGAACAACTGCGTTGGTCTCGGCTGGAACACTAAAAACCGCATCGCTTTCAAGATGTTTAATTCTTCGAAAGAGGGAGAATGTGATGATCTGTATTTGTAATGTTTGTATGCTTTGCTTTAGTTCTCTTATAATGTTTGAATTGCTCATTCTTTTTTTTTTGTGTGTTACAAATTTGTTTAGATGTGTTGATGTCTTTAAACTAATAAAGCCTTGCTATAGGCGAACGTCCTGATTCATCCCTCGGTGTTTCATTTTACCACAGCCCAGTAAATCGTGCTGAGTAGTAGCTACATAATTTAGTTTTCGATAAGCCTTCACGAGGATGCCATATTAAGCAGTTCAGACACATTCTTTTAAATGCAATTTATAAGTTTTGGTTGACTTGGATGACCTTTAACAGGCCTCTATGGCTTTACTCATCCGTTAGTTATATTTGGTTATGTTAAAGCTTTGTTAGATTCATTAATCAACCCACTGCTCAGTAAACATTATTATAAGTATCACATTAGCTTTCTTGCATGCTGTTAGTACAATGCTTTTCTCTAAAGATTTAATAAATAGGCAGGCTAGGTAAGGCTAGGTGCTCACTTAACACATCTTTACATCCCTTCAAAATGTTAGGAAAAACCTTATCAGGGCCCGGTGCTTTGCTAAATTTGATTCTATTTCTTTTGGTACTATCTCCTTTGTAATTAAAATATCCTCTAATTTCTCCTCATCGTTACCACAGAAAATCTAGGGCCCATAAGGTTCAATTAGAGTATCCTTGTATGTAAATACAGCCGCTGGATAGCTCAACATAGTGGAAGCACAATTCCATATCTCTAATATTACTCGTGAAGTTACAAGATTTTACCCTGTTTTGGCTGCGTTGTCATCCAAGACTGTGGAGCGAGTTCCACCAAAGACCATCTTCTCGCAGAGCTACTCTCAACTATGAACAATAATCATTGAGCTCTTTATAGAATGAAGCCAGAATGATTTGAGAAAATAGCTTCTACATGTACACTCACCAATTGACCTTCAAACAAGCTGGGAGAGTTACGAAAGACCGCTAATCAAGTTAGCGTAGGTAAAGACCTAGTCCTGCATAAGTTTTTCCTGTCGCTACCTACGAACATAGCACCCATCATTTCCGCTCAAAAGGACTTAACACTGGCTCAAGTTGGAAAATTAGCAGATGAACTCATGCTATTCCGTTCGGGCACAGTGCTTCAGTGTAAGTAACAAGGTCAACAGACCTAAGTCGCGTGCTCTCAATTATTTCAATAATTAAAAAAAAAATTAACAAACGTATTACCAATTAACAAACATATCATCTGACCTTACAACCTTCAAAGCTTTCAAAAACTCATTGAAAAATAAAATCATTATCATCCCACCGACCGACCGACGGATCAACATAGTAACTTGTAGAATGGCGTCCACGCGCCTAAAAATGATAATAGTTACAAGGAGTTACAAGGAAAGAAAGTACCCTAGGAGACCTTACGGTCCATTCAAAGAGGGTACCTTTGGACTAGCAATCGAGTGGCACATGGCTGCTCAATTGTCCGAATGCCACTAAAAGTGTGCAAAATTGCAATTTAAATTCACTGCCTATTTAGCCTTTTAGCTGTATATAATGGGAATAGTGCAAATCCAGCGACCGGTTATATAAATAATAGTTCTTTTAGATCAAATTCAGTGCCGAGCAGTAATAGTCCTAAGAATTTTTCGATAGGCGCGCAACCGCTCCATAGAAATCAAAGGCCTCTCGTGTGTAGTGCATATCTATTACGGTGTAAATGCGAGATATTGTAAACGGTGGTGCAAAAGTAGTCTAAGAAAGACAAAAACATGAAAATGCAAGAATCATCAAAGCCATCCACTCCGGTTTTTTCAGAAAACAAACCCAACAGGCCGTAATATAGACGATAACAGGTCTGCCTTCGTTAGTTACAATGGCCGCTAAAAGGAATATAAATAAGGGTGATTTTTAATAGATACTGGTGCAAGTGTGTCAATAATGCCGTTAAAATTAACTGAATTCTACTGCTAATGTATCACTGATGTGATAGCTGATAACAAAAAGAGTTCAGTCTCAAAAGTGCACCGATCGAATGCAAAAGTGGTTTCATTAGTAACAAATAGTTTCCATCCAATGTAAGTACAATTTTAATGAAACATGAGGGAATACTTAATCGGGGATTAGTTTATGTGTGTTTTTATTTACCCTTCTCAGCGGTCCACACAATCGAGACCCGAAATTCATCATCGACTTTCGCTCGTCCCAGACCCCTTTCAAAAGACAAGTTACACATTGACAAGGTAACGTTCAAAGGTCTTGTAGAAGAAGGCGTTGTGAGGCCATCTAATTCCCCATGTGCTTTACTCATTCTTATTGTCTAAAAGAAAACTGCCGGAGAGTATCGAGTCGTAGGCGTTTTTCGCTCGCTTGATGCTACAACGAAATCTGGTCGTTATCATTTGCACATAATTCAAAGCTTATCTAATCATTTTCATTGAAAGCGGGAGAGTGTGGAGGGAGAGAGAGGGCAAAGGGTAGAATAAGTCACAAGGAATAGAATTACCTAAAAGGATATTGCTGATCATACTGTGGAGGTACAATTTTGGGATGGTTCTAACCTATAGCATAAGAGAAAGCGTAACACAGATGAGAGGGAGGGATAGAAGGAGAGAAGAGAGAGATGGAGAGTGGAAAAAAGAGAGAGAGAGACTGAGAGAGAGTGAAGAAGGGAGAGAGGGAGGTAAAAAGAAAGAAAGAGAAAGAGAAAGGGAGAGAGAGTCACCGTGTGTTACAAGGAGTTACAAGCAAAAGAAGCAACTCCAAAGTTCTTGCGAACCATACAGGCGAATGAATTCCTGAAAAAAGTATGGGGAAAATGTAGGAAAAATGAAGGCTCTCGCCGCCCACCTCTTTCCCAGCAGTGTGCCGATATGAAAAGTAAAACACGACCTAGGTATGTTCAAAAAGGAGCATACTTAGGAATTTTGACAGAAAAAACTGAAATATTTCAATTGATTGATTTTCCTAGTTTTGCTCAACTATCAGTACCTTATGCAGTTGCTTCTTGAACTCGTCAATAGTATTACTATTTACTACATCAACATAAAGACGATTCAAGTATTCCAATATACTATATGTGAGTAAGTTTCCCTCCAGTCTAATCCGAAACCGCGGTAACTCCTGCTTCCACCCGTAGTTCCGTGCTCTATTTATAATTTTAGTGAACATCTTTGTGTGATCAATTTCCTAGAAGCCTCGAAGAATCATGAATTATTCTTTCAGTTGTCGACGCAGTCTCTGGGCCTTTAAAGAAAATAAGCCCAACTATCGTAGACTTGTCCGATAGTTCCTTTTTATAATTGATTCGGATGAGTTTTATTGCCCGAGGTTGCAACCTTTTTAAGTAGTCGTCTTTTCGAAAGCCTGGGTACCTGAACTGCACCGCATATTCCAATTAAGGTATAACCAATGGGTTGTAAAGTTTTATAACAACCTCCTTATTCCGGAAGGTAAATTGTCTCCTTATGTAGCTTAACATGTTCTGGTCTTTCTTTTCAACCCCTATGGACTGTTTAGAGAATTTCAAGTCTTTGCTAATCAGCATTCTCAAGTCCCTCTCCACGTCGGTCGATTTTAGTTTTTTGCCCTTTTGCGTGTAATCGGACTAGGATTTGCATGCTCGATGCGCAAAACTCTGCACTTATCCAACTTGAAAGGCACCGGCCACATCTCCAACCAATTACCTGCTTGGCGCAACTCGTCTTGGATACTTTCCACGTCTTTAGACACGCTACGCATCCACCTATTTGGGTCTCGTCTGCAAAATTGGCGATTCTACTGATCATTTCTAGATATAGACCATTGCTGTAGATGATGAACAAGAGTTAGGCGAGGAATGAGCCCCGTGGAATGCCGCTAGTGACCGATAGATAGTCTGACGATTGTCCACCCACTGCAACCTTTAGCCTCTTGCTTGACAGCCAATTCTCTATCCATTCTGCCACTTTACCTCTATTTCTCTTCAAGCATACATTCGCCATAAATCTCCTGTGGAGGAATTTATCAAAGGTTTATTGAATGTTCAAGTAAAGTAGCTCCACCATTCTCTCTCCGTCTTGCACTTTCATTATATCGTGAAAGAACTCTAGTAGGTTCTTTCGACACTATCTCTTTCGATTAAATCCGTGTCGGTAGTCCTGGATCATGTCATTAAACTTCAGGTTATCCATAATTCTGTTCGCTAAAATTACATCCAGTAGTTCCCGACTCTAAATATCAGACTTATTGGTGCGTAGTTTCCCGCTTGCCTTCGGTCTCCTTTCTTGTGGATGTGGGTCACGTCGGCCGAACACCAATCCAACGACACCTAGCTACGTTCGAGAGAGACGTTGAAGATCTCAGCGAGAGGAAGGGTTACATTTTCTTTAATTTCCTGCAATACCCTTGTGGGAAAACCATCTGGTTCTGACGACTTGGACGCATTCATCTTTTCAAGTCTAGTATCAACCTCTTTAGCATTGGTGTTTAATTCCTCCTAAGTGTTGGCTCCTGCTATAAACGATATGATAGGTGCTGGAACCTCGCCATTCACCTAATCTGTGAATACCAATGAAAAGTAATCATTGAGGAAATTGGCAATGGCAAGGTTTGAGTATCTTAGCATCCCATCGCTGTACTTTATAGGGCCAATACGCTGGCGTACTGGCTTACGACTATTTACATAGACGAAGCCTCCTTTGGATTCTCTTTGCAAAGAGACACCACACGAACTTTCTCGACTCGCTTCGCCTTCGGACAAGTGCATTTACCCGAGTGCATAACGCAGTGGTATAGGTGTATACATCTTGGGAGCTACGATTTTCCTTCCACAACGTATACGCAACTTAGCCTAATTCTAATTTATTTTCTGCTTTCACCTCTGTAACATTTTGGCTGGAACCAGATCTTGGAGCCTTGGGATTTAAATCCAGCTGTTCGCTGTCGAGTGCAGTTGACTCATAGTGCATCCGCTAATCCGTGGAAATCCGTTAGGCTTGTACCTTTAGGCTGGGGCTAGGGTATTTTGAGAAAGAAACTGTTGTGGTCACTCTTTTCCAGACATTCATCTCCATTCAAGTCGCAATGAGGTTGTCCTCGGTCGTGTAAACTAATCCAGGGCATTGTTCCCTATCGTTGGCTCATAAACAAACTGAGTTAGATAATTATCATCAGCGAATTCTACGAGTCGAATCGCATTTACGTCGCCCGTTCTGCCTACTCAGTCCACCTGACTGGCCGCCCATAACGATAGTGGAGAGGAGAGGGGCATTTGTCCATTTGGACAGTTGTTCGTACAGATCTGCATCTACTTCTGCTGTGCGAGGTAGAGCTCCATTACTATGATTCTGTATGTGCCACTGCAGACCTTGATGTTTACACTTAACATCCATGCTTGCTATCTATGTCACAGGCGGAGGGACACAACGTCTCACTTACGTAGAGTATCACCCCGCCTTCTTCTTGGCCAATGCGATCCTTGTGGAGCATTACGTATGCAGGAACATTAAATTCACTCTCAAGGCTGCGTGTGCCAGAGCGGATCTACGACTTGGTGATTGCCACTACATCAACGCGTTCGGATGCCATCAACACCCGAAGTTCAGCAAACCTGTTATGGATTGAGCGAGCATTGAATAAGTCTACATTTAGCGGCCGCGAGTAAGCAACTAAGCCTCGTTCTCTGTACGTTTCCTGATTGCTGTTTGGAACTCCCGCCCTGTGGCTTATCTTTCCGCTTTGAAATCGAGTCCGTACTTGGGTAGTTTACTATTGTACTAGCAGCCTGTTTTCCTTCGGGATATGATGCTGCCGTCTTAGGCTTGCTTTCGTGACTTTGCGTTTGCCCGACGTTACTATTATTACGCCAATAGAGTCCTTCGGCAATAATCTCATTCAGGACAGACTGACATCGATTCGTTAGGTGGGTCTCGTCTCTCACAGCAACTAAGACTACCGCAGAACACTACTAGGGGTTTATAAACCAAATTCCAGGTTCTGCGGTATAGTTTCCTATCCGCCAGTTAATGCTCATCGACTTAATGTTTGTGAGCTCACCACCTGATAGACTGGGAGAGGATTTCGATAATTCTACCTTTGTCTGTTTTTAGTTTCACTTCGACGGCTTGGGAAATCATTTCACCTTAAACTTCTTCGGTGTTTCCTGCACTTCTGTCACGCATGAATAGGTCATTTGCTTTGGGCCATTGGTACATTATTTATGTCCCTGCCTCTTGCTTTTGTTTTTCCACCTCGCTGGTAATCTTTGTCATACGTTGATCCGGTAGGTACATCCCTTATGTTTCTTTCTGCGCCCTATCAATGTATAATTTGAGGCCTCTAGCTTAGAAGTCCCCAAATAACAGTGATGATTCACAGAGGGGAGCGGTCCGATTATCCGATTTATCGGACCCGCATTTTTGAATCGGATAATCGAATCGGACTAACCCCCGCCGAACGAATCGGATAATCGCAATCGGACTGCCGAAAATTTAAACCGATTTGCGATTAATCCAGGTCGACGTCGTCTTTGTTTTTTCGCAATATCAGTTTCTTAATAAATTCTTCTTTATTTTTCTCAAGTAAATATTTTTTCGTTTTATTCTATTTTATTCACACTTTCGTATTTTCTCTATAATATAATGCGTTAAATATCATGATTAATTATTAAATTATATATAATAAAAAAGTTATATTTCACAAGTATAAAGTAGGTATAATACGTGTTTAGTTTTGGTTTTTCGTACGCGCCTCATATCGGTTAAGTAACGCGCTGCACCAGTTTAGAGCCAGTCGTCGTGAGAGCAAGTTCCTGCTGCGCTGCTCCCTTGCCACCACTTGTAAACGCTTCGAAGTAATCCTTCTGTTTTGATTTTCCTGCTATTGCGGACCCCAACAGCAATAAGTTGCACCATTAATATTTGCATTTAGTATTTCTATTTTGTTCTAATAGTATTCATATAATCATATCTAGACAATTAGTTTCATAAAGTAACGATAAATTAATCTTAAAGTTCGTGAATTTCATCATGTATTCGTGCGCACCGGCTTCTTACTTGTGCGCACTTGCTTGTTGCTAGTTAGCATTTATTTGTACATTCAACTTACCATTTATTTGTGCGTTTCGTAATTTTGTTTCTAAATACTGAATTTTTGTTTCTGCCTACTGAAAATGTCTTTATGTTGCATCTGAGGCTTGCAATGTATGCTACTATCATCGACAAAACAGCACATGTAGCTAAGACTAACTATCCAAATATTGAAGACTATGGTTGGGCCCTCAAAAATAAAATGCTTGTACCAGTTCCTATGACTGAACCATCGTGTCCACAGGACTTGTCGCAGATAAAAAAAAAAGGTTGCTCCAGAAACTCTTCTTGTGCCAGAAAGCAGGTTTTCTGCTTGATTGGCTGTAAGGGCCAAGGGTCACCAGATAGATGTTCAAGGGCCAAATACTTTGAACATTCTGAGGAATCAAAATCAGATACTGAATAGTTTGCCGTATGATGTCACATACCAGAAGCTTTTTCCATTATTTGCGTTGTATAAGTAAAAAAAAAACATTGTATGAGAGTGATCTTGTGAGACAAACAATTTCTGGATATTTAAGAAAGATTTGTTATCATTCTATATATAGTCTTCTATACAATAATTACTTATTTTTTTTAAAGAATTAAGAAAGTGGAGTAAATGAAATTTAATATATTGTTAACCCTAGACTGTTAAATGACTGGTAGGAATACTACATAACTTAAAGATAACACAAAGTTTTAATTGATGTTCATAATGGTCCAGTATTAATATTTAAATAAGTATTAAGGATTGAATACTTTTATAAGTTCCCTTGTATAGTGCGTGCTCTTCAATTATTACTTTGTTTGTTTATGATTGTTGCATAGATTCTGTTCATTGTGTGTGATGCCAAACGGTTATCAAATATGATAAAACTCATTACTAAAATACTTTTATTCATTTTGTATGTACAAGGTCCATTCCAGCATATCTAGAACATCATAAACAGATTACTTGACCTCAAAAAACATAATCAAGGTATTGCTCATAGATATGTGATATATATTAATGGAAATGAGTAAAAATGCAAATGGCGGCCATGTTGGACGCCATCTTGGATTGTACGTATTGAGCAGCCGATTAGCGAGATTGTGAACCTGGATGTGATACCTGAGGGTCTAAGGAATCCAACCATACCCCACAACCTTTTACAGCAGCCCGTGTCAGGTGGACTTTCCTGGCCCCCGGGAAAGCGGTTTCCGACGGTGATCGTCGTTGGTTCCTTGGGTGGCCTAAGCCTCGCAGTCTTTCTTTTTTGTGATCTTCGAAAACCGTCCTCTATACTTTGAGAGAATACGTCCCTGTGTTCTACCTGCTTGGACCAATGGATTGATCCCCGTGACAATGACGGGCAAATTGTTGGCTTTGCCCTTTTCCCATCAGATGTTTTTTTTTTTTCTTTTTCGTGTTCTTTTGCATAAAACTTATTTCTGGATCTGTGAATTGTGGACTTAAGTTTTCAGTTGTTGCTCCTATGCCCGAGTGCTCCGTCGCTAGCAACTCCAGATTTGCATATTCCGAAGGTTCCCGGTTCGCCACATGTACAGCGGGTCCTCCGTTTCCGCTGTTCTTCGTGAGAAGCTGCTGTGGCAATGTCACTTGCTTGCCCAGCAGCTCTTCAACCCGCTCCTCTATTATTCTCTGCCGCTTGGTATACTCTGCATCTTGCTGGTCAAACCCCTACCCTTTGTGTCTGCAACGGTAACTCCCGTATGTGACCTTTATACTCCTCCACGGACTTGAGCGCTCTTTTAACTTCTCTTCCAGGAGACAGAATCAGTACACACTACTAAACGTGAGTTTGCCGCATCAGGAATGTCAATGAACCATTTTCCCACCTTGCACTTCGCGCACTTGGGTTTTAGACAGCTAGGACCGGGTTTCTTCAGGTGTATATTGAAATGTAGTAGAGGGATAAAATAAATGTAGAGAAGTAAGAGCACAGGCAAAGCGTATGCAGAAGGGAAGCTCACCTATTTTTCAAAGTCCTGGAGATGAGAAAGTGAAAAATTTGGAATATATTGGAGAGATAAAAGTAATATGGAAATTTAAGTGCAGAGAAACAAGAACACAGAGAATGAGTATACAGTGCAAGAGAAAACAGTAGGGGAAATAATCCTTAAATGATAAATTAGAACGAATTATGTAAAATCAGATAGAAAAATGAATATAGAGACAAAATTTCAAATTATCTCCTTTCGAAAGCAGTGGACTTAAGGAAGTTTATATCTTTTTAAAAATGGTGGATTTGGTGGAAATTAAAAATTGGGAAAAATGAGTAAAAACACAAGAGTTCTACTTGTCTCTTAATGGACTTGGGAGATTCAGGGGAAAAATGAATAATTAGGAAAATATTAGAAGAGTAAAGTTGAGAAGTGATAAGTAAATGAAAAAGTAATAAAATGGAAGGGAAGAAAATATGTGAAATAATAGAAAACGTAATGTGGAAAAATAGAAGAGAGAAAGAAATAAAGAGAGAGACATGGGGGGGATTTAGTAAGGGAGAGAGAGAAATATAAGAAAAAAAGAGAGAAAAAGAAAGATAAAAAGATAATACAGAAAGAGAGAAAGACGGGAAGTGAGGGAGAGAGAGAAACACAGAGAGATAGACTGAGAAATAAACACAGAGAGACCGATAGAGTGGGAGAGAGGAAAAGAAAGAGCGAAAAGAGGGAGAGAGGGGGGCAGAGAGAGAGACACACATAAAGAAAGAGAGAAGAAGATGAAAAGATAAATAAAGAGAGACAGAGAGACAGAAGCTACAAAGAGCTACAAGGAAAATAAGTACCCTAGAAGACCTTACGGTCCATACAAGGAGGGTACTTTTGGAGCAATCTTTGAAGGTGTCTGTTGGCAACCTCGAAGATCACTCGCGAGGATCTTAAAGGTGATTTCGCAAGACTTTGTCTAGTCTTAACTTGAACTGGTCAACAGATTCACTGTTGACAACTTCCGTCGGAAGTGCGTTCCAACTACCGCAGATACTGTAAGTGAAGAATTTCACACACAGATCACGGTGGTATCGCTTCAGTTCAAGTTTAAAGCCGAGATTGCGCGTTCTGTTCTCACTCAGTGTGAAAATATCCCGGTAGTCAACATTGTCGAACCCTTAAAGTATTTTGAAAACTTCGATGAGCTGACCACGCAGTCTACGGGTTTCCAGCGAGAACATATCTAGTTCCCTTAATCTATCTAAATAACTTTTATGTCTGATAGAGGAAATCAGTTTGGTTGCCCTGGCTTGCACGCGTTCCGACCTTGCGATATCCTTTCGAAACGAAGGACTCCGAAATTGTACGGCATACTCCAGGTGCGGCCGAACGAGGGAGTTGTACAGACAAAGTACTATCTCCTTGTTACGGTTTCCAAACTGTCGCTTTATGTAGCCTAACATCCTTTGGGCTTTCTTCTCTGCCTCGATGCACTGTTTCGAGAACTTGAGGTCGCTAGTGATAGTTACACCCAAGTCCTTCTCAGTGTCACTCGATTCAAGAGCAGTGCCCTTAAAGATATACTGAGATTGGGGGTTTCTGTGGCCGATATGCATCACTTTGCATTTGTTCACGTTAAAAGGCATTTGCCACATGTCCGACCACTCCCCAATCTTCCCAAGATTTTCCTGCAGGCGGGCAGTATTTCCATCCTTTGCAATGTTCATACCAAGCTCGGTATCGTCGGCAAATTTGGAAATATTGGCAACCATGTCCAGTCCATGTCGTTGACGTAGATGATGAATAGCAGTGGTCGCAGGACAGAACCTTGAGGCACCTCGATAGTAACGGGCACCCACTCAGAAGACTGTCCATTCACCACCACCCGTTGCCGTCTGCCACTTAGCCAGTTCTCGATCCAGCCGGCTACTTTTCCGTCTATGCCCAGCACTCGCACTTTCCGGAGAAGGCGGCGGTGTGCTACCCTTATCAAAGGCTTTCTGAAAGTCTAAGTACACCACATCCACCGCCTTGTCCCGATCGTGCTCACTAAACACGAAGTGGAAGAATTCCACAAGGTTCGTCAGGTATGACGTGCTGGGAACTCCTCAGTAGCAGGTTTGACTCTGAATACGACGTCATTTTGTCCACCATCATGCTTTCCATGAGTTTACCGACTATCGAAGTCAGATTGATAGGTCTGTAGTTTGACGGATGGCTGGGGTCTCCTTTCTTAAGATTGGAATCACCTCCGCCTCACGCCAGTCTCTAGGAACGCATTTGGTCCGGATCGACATGTTAAAGATAGCGCACAGATGTCGTGATACTTCATCACACACTTCCTTTAACACCTTGGGTAGAAACCCGTCAGGCCCAGGGTCAGGTCAGGGGACTTATTCATCTTTAGGTCAGCGATTTTTTTCTTTATTTCTCCTTCAGTGAAGTCCATATCCTCCAGCTTTTCCCCCGATTAGGAATCCGGGGGCTGGGGGATGGGACCACACCCTTTAGTAAACACTAAAAAGAAGTACTCATTGAGCAGGTTAGCATTTTCTGAATCTGAGTGAGTTAATGCACCCTCCTCGTGCACTAAGGGCCCAATCCTACAAAGGATTGGTTTACGGCTATTTACATAGCGGAAGAACTCCTTGGGATTCTCTTTGCAGAGTCTCACCACTCGGAGTTCCTCAGACCGCTTAGCCACCCTTATGCTGGACTTTCCTCTTCTGGCTAGCCTCCGGTACTCTTCAAAGGCACCGAGATCTTCGATAGCCGGTACGCATTTCTCTTCTCCCTAAGCAGTTGTCGGATTTCTCGATTAAACCACTTTGGTTGAACAGAAGACCGACGGAGGCATTTCAGAGGGATGCAACTTGATTGAAGACTCATGAACTTATTTTAAAAGTTTTTCCAAGAATCCTCAACATCTTTTCATACCGATAGCCTTACATCAGTCAGCCCATCACAAAGGCTGGCAAAGTCTGCTCTTCTCAAGTCAAGTTCCTTGATTGACTGGCAACATATCTTACCTTCGATATCTTGATGGTAAATCTAACTAGCTGGTGAACACTGCCACCAAGCTCTTCGCCTACAGAGACATCCTCAACGATATCATCCTCAGAGGTAAATACCAAGTCGAGGATATTGTCTCCTCTTGTCGGTTCTCTGACCCATTGAGTGAGGAACTCGTTGTTGGCGAGCTCCAGGAGTAGCGCGCTCTCGCCCCAGGCTGCTCTGGTTTCCCAGTCAACTTGTCTGTTGATTTTGCCCATAATGATGCACACTTTGCCTTGAAGAAGCTCACCCTGCAGCTGGTACAGTTTCCTGTCCTTCTCAACGGATGGGAGGGGAGTCTGTAAAGCAGCAGGGTCCTGTATCTGATAAAACATATCTCTAGGTCAACGCCTAGGAGCTCGTGATCGGATATAATGTTGGAGTTTGTAGATTTGATTGTATCCTTGACATACAACATTACACCGCCACTTTCTCTGTCTAGCCTATCTTTGTGGAAGAGTTGGTAGCCAGGAACCGTGAATTCGCTTTTAAAGTCTCGGTTTGAGGTTTATATCTACGATTCTGTTATGGCTACCATTTCGGGTTCTTCCGTCGCTACGAGGCCACGGAGCTCAGGAAACCTGTTCCTGATTGACCTCGCATTGAACAGAAGAACTTTCAGGGAGTCTCCGACTGTAGGACTCCCTAAGCTCTTCCGTTTCCGGGCTTGTTTGTTGGCGAGGCACCCCTCTTTGCAACCTCTGAGAAGGTCGTTCCTGGAGTGGCACCAGCGTACTGGCGTACGTCCGCCCTCACTCTGGGCCGGATACTCCTTTGGGTCCTCTCTACGACATCCTGGATGATGTTCGACAGAAAGGCCTTTCCTTTAAAGGAAAGATGTACCTCATCCCTTTGGTAGAGATCATTTCTACTATAAAAGGTGCGGTACGGGTCCACAAAAAAGACCTTCTCTGCCGTACACAAATCTGCCAGGCACCGGTTTAAAGAGACATCCATCGAGTGAGCGGTCCGTGTTGGACCTCTCCTCGGGAGCATCCCGACTACGACACGCTTGCGGGTTTTCAGCCCACAGTCGTCCACGGCACCCATGACCGTGTAGAGGATTTTATCTGTAGGGCCTACCCTACCTGCTCTCAGGTAGACGTCGTTTCCACTGACCATCAGAGCAACGACTGAGCTCTCAGAAATCTGTGGTTTCTCAGCATCTACTCTGATGTGGTGGTTACCACATCCTGGCAGGCAGCTTCCCTTCACACTAGTGGGAAGGCGGGCCACTAGCAGGGGCTGCAGACCCCGTGCTTGAGAATCACCAATAAGGGTGACTCTTGCACATTTGTCTGCAGACGACTTAGTCTTTCCTTTCGGAAGCGACTTTCCTCTTGTATCTCTACATTTTTCTTTTCTTCTTCTTCTTCTTCTTTTTCTTCTTCTTCTTCTTCTTCTTCTTCTTGTCTTCCTTTGTTTTCTCTTCTTCCGCTTCTCTTTTATCTTCTTCTCTTTCCACTTTCCCTTGCGCACCAGTAAAGCTCGAATCCTCTACACTGGGGTGAGCTGCATTAAGGGCGTTTTTCTTTTTTTTTTCTCATTTGTTTCTTCGCATGGCTGAAGTGGGACTGCCAATGCAGTTTCAGCTCCTTGAGCTGGAGTCACATCGGCGGAACCACCAAGTCAGTGGGACTTTAGTCTTAAGCTTAAGCTGGCTGGGCCTCTAGTTTAGAGGCTAGCTCTAGGATTTTTTCCTCGAGACGCCGAATCTGAAGCGCGTGCTGCCTTTCTAGGGTCTGTATTTTACTTTCCAGCACCCTATATTTTCTTCAGAGGTTGTAAAAAGATTTTTGAGTTACTTGGAGTATGTCACTACCTCTCGAACCTCTCCTTTAAGGATGCAGTCGGTGCATATACTCCCCGGGTGGCATTTCGAAAAACATCCTTCCGGGAAGTCCCCCACCACTTATCCTTCTGGCATATCGCACATGTATATTTAAGTGCAGCTGGACCTTTTTTCCCTGTCAGTTTGAACACTTTCTCTCTTTAAAAACTTTGCGACCAATCAATAATAAAAAAGGGGGTTGGTGAGTTCTCCCCGCATGAGTCGCTCCCACCTATCCATCAGAGAGGTTTCGGATCTTTCAGAAGGCACGCTCCATGTGCTGCTGTTCGTCCGACCAAGTCGTCAAACCTCGGCGTGCCGTGGCTCCCAACCAAGAAGCACTGACTGTCCCCGAAAAGGCCATCGATTTTTCACCAGGTGAACAACGGAGCACGCCCCGTACTAAACTCCTACTAGTTCCCTTCACGACGGCGAAGATCTCGGAGCAGCGTTCAATGGATATCCCGCCGCACCAAGAGACTCGACCCAAGGCTTTTTATTGGCCTGGCAACCAATCTGGGAACAAAGGGCCGTCCCCTCGGACCGATGCTATCAGAGGCACCCATCAACACTCAGTGGGAATGGTCAATAATTACGCGCAGAGAAGGGGTTAACGGGGCACTACCCTCATTCCATTCATCGTGCCCCAACGCCTAGGACACCTCTAGTCCTAGTCTCTCGCAACCAGTGAGCTTAGATTAGCGTTGTTTATAGAGGTTCCAAAGTCTCTCTTCTGACGCGTGAGGTAGCTTCCAGGTCTTTATATTTAGAAAGATTGAAAAAAGGGTGAGAATGACTTGATAGTAGTAGGGTTTTGTTTTGTTTTTATTTTTTTTATTTTTATATAATAAGTTGAAGAGATAGGATAAAAGTGAAAAAAGAGAAGGATAGAGTAGAAAAAAAGAATGACGCACTTAGTCTGGAACCTGGTTTCCGACCAAATCGACAAGGGAAGCACGACCAGGGGTACCCAAAAGCGAGGTACCTCCGCCGACATAGCTCGAAAAGTCAAAGGTACACACAAGCTCTCTTCCCGCGACAAGAGAGCGTCACCTCTCCCTCTACTTTCTTGAGAAAAATAGACAGAGAGACAGACTGTGATAGATATAGAATAGCGGCATAAACAGAGACAAAGAGAGACAAAAATAGAGAGACGGAGAAATAGAGACTGTGAGAGAGAGACAAAGAGAGACAGGTAGATAGGGAGAGAGAGGGACAGAAGGAGAGTAGCAAGTAACAAGGAGTAACAAGGAAAGTAAGTACCCTAGGAGACCTTACGGTCCATTCAAAGAGGGTACCTTTGGACTAGCAATCGAACAGGCACATGGCTGCTCAATTGTTTTGCGTCCCTGAATGGCCTCTTTTCCAGACTTTGTCTAGTCTTGACTTAAACTGGTCCACAGATTTACTGTTGACAACTTCCACTGGAAGTGCGTTTCACTTACCGCAGATACTGTAGGTGAAAAAGTTTCCACAAAGATTGCGGTTGTAACGCTCCAGTTCAAGTTTGAAGCCGTGATTGCGCGTTCTGTTCTCACTCAGTGTGAAAATATCTCGGTAGTCAACATTGTCGAACCCTCGAAGTATTTTGAAAACTTCGATGAGCTGACCACGCAGTCTACGGGTTTCCAGCGAGAACAGATTTAATTCCCTTAGTCTATCCTCATAACTTTTATGTCGGATAGAGGGAATCAGCTTGGTTGCCCTGGCTTGTACGCGTTCCAACCTTGCGATATCCTTTCGAAACGAAGGACTCCAAAATTGTATGGCATACTCCAGGTGCGGCCGAACGAGGGAGTTGTACAGACAAAGTACTATCTCCTTGTTACGGTTTCCAAACTGTCGCTTTATGTAGCCTAACATCCTTTGGGCTTTCTTCTCTGCCTCGATGCACTGTTTCGAGAACTTGAGGTCGCTAGTGATAGTTACACTCAAGTCTTTCTCAGTGTCACTCGATTCAAGAGAAGTGCATTTAAAGATATACTGAGATGGGGGGTTTCTGTGGCCGATATGCATCACTTTGCATTTGTTCACGTTAAAAGGCATTTGCCACATGTCCGACCACTCCCCAATCTTCCCAAGATCTTCCTGCAGGCGGGCAGTATTTCCATCCTTTGCAACGTTCTTACCAAGCTTGGTATCGTCGGCCAATTGAAAATCTTTGGCAACCATGTCACCGTCCATGTCGTTGACGTAGATGATGAATAGTAGTGGTCCCAGAAAAAACCTTGAGGCACCCCGCTAGTAACGGGCACCCACTTAGGAGCCTGTCCATTCACCACCACCAACTGGTTCTAGATGTTTACAATTTTGTATGAAAAAAAGTTTCCACATAAATTTGTTCGAAAATGTTTCGGCGCGATTTTAATATCATTATTCCTTGTATAATTTGTATTAAGTTTGAACCAAGTATAATGAACATTATCCTTTCCTTTCAAAATGTTGAACACTTCTATCAGTTGTCCTCTCAATCGTCCTGTTTCTAGCCTGAATAAGTTTAGGCTTTCTAGTCTTGTCTCATAATTATGATTTCGTAATTCTGGTATCAATTTTGTCACCCTAACTTGTACCTTCTCCAATCTCTCAATATCCTTTCGTAACTATTGTTGGCCAGACGTGGGCACAGTATTCTAAATTTTTATAACTTAATTGACGCTTGATATAACCAAGAAGCTTTAATGCTTTCTTTTCCACTTTAATACACTGCCCAGAAAACTTTAAACCATTTGATATATAGACTCCGAGATATTTTTCATTATTCTGTAATTATTTGATAAATAAGTTTATATTCTGTTGTTGGGTTTTTATATCCCGCATGCATTATTTTACACTTATCAAAATTTAAGGGCAGTTCCCATTCTGCCGACCATTGTGCTATCTTATCAATATTAGTTTGAAATTCGAAAACAGTTATCATTCCTCGTACTAACTTGCAGTCATTTGCGAATTTAGAATTTTTTTAAAGCAAGTCATTATCTACATCATTAACATACATAATAAAAAGCAAGTACATATGTACATTTGCTCAGTACATGAGTAACTCCGTTCCACTTTTCTCTCAGAGTGCTTTACTTTAATTTGATTCTTTAACCAGGAGGATTCGTATTATTATATATCTCTTGCCATTTGCAGCGTTCGAGGATCTAATTAAACAACTCGGACAAAAATATACTTTTAATTAAATAAAAAAAATAAATATTAGAACTTTAAATATATTAATGCTATAATAAGAGGATCAAATTAAAATTAATACTACCGATGAGTAATACGCGATGGTTAACTCAAAACTCACTTTTGCACAGAATGGTAACTAACAAATATTAATAAATTTTGGATTCATTTTACTTTAAATATGAGGGAGTCTGCAATTGGGTGACATTGAACGGGAACCTCCTCGATGAGATGATTAGAGGCGCGTTGGACTGGAGCTTTCCTCGCGGACGTGAGAATAGCTGAGAAAACAGCTGATTCTTCTCACTGGGTGAAAGAAACGCGTGCTGAGTCTATTCGGGAAGAACAGCTGATGCCTATTCTGAAGAGGTGGAGAAGTGAGGGGATCTTGGATGAACGGAAGTTATTCCGATCCCTGTGTTATAAATTCAGGCTTCTCGATGATTAGACTTGACCAAGAAGTGAATCTTTTCTCGAGTGGGAACTCACGTTTGTATTCCTCAATGGTGAGGGGTATCTCTGTTTTTATTCAGAAAACAGAGATAGGGGATTTCTCTGGACGAGAATGGTATGAGAGTGGCTCTCGATACCACTAGTCTACTCTTCTAAGTGACCAAAGGAACGGCTTCGGGAGGTAAAATCCCGCTCGGTTCCAGCTCTCTTCTTGATTCCCTGTTTGACTCAGGGATTCGACTTCTTCTCTCGATTGCTACTCTGATTCTCTTTTCATTTCTCAAGATCGAACTAATATACGTCGATTATCCCTTGGGGAGGGGAGGGAGACGAGGGCTCACAGTTAAGCCTCTCTCCTAGGGAATAAGTTTTCAACGTTGTAACACTTTGGCCCTTCTGGTTTACGTACGGGAAAAGTGCGATTTCGTCTATTTGGCGAAAATAGACAAACAATCAAAGCGGACAGTGAGCCTGTTCATAGATTTTTTCTAAAGTGAACTTGGGTAAAAAAATTTTCGGCAAATTTGGTGTATCTGCCACATGAAGGCCAGGAATCCATTCAGGAAATAGTTTCTATATGACTTTTAAAAGTATCTATCTTACTAGGAAGCACATTCCATATTTTGACGATTCAGTCGAAAAACATCTCAGATTCGTGCGAGTTAAAATGTTCACTTATAATTTTTACTGTTTCCTCTCGTGTAATTTGACTGTTATAGTGTTAAATATTTATTCCAATCCATATTGCCTGGCCTTTAATAATTTTAAAACCTGAAATAAGTTCTCTCTGAAACGACCGTGAGTTACGGAAAAGAGATTTAGTTCTCTAAGTTGCTCTTCAAATGTTTTGTTCTTTAAACATGGTAGCATTTTAGGAAGCCTCCTTTGGACTCGTTCTAATTTCACTCTATCATTCTGGTATTACGGGCACCAGGCTTGAACACTGTATTACATAAAGGGATGGGCCAAGTAATTATAGAGAGTAAGGATTGTATATTTGGACTTATTGTCAAATGCTCTACCAATGAATCCAATTGCTTTATTTGCTTTCATTAGGACTTCTGAACTTTGTTGATTGGGTTTTAAGTCACTTGGTATTGTTACTCCGGTCTCGCTCTCTGTCTGCGCTTAGGAAATTAATATAATTTAATGAGTAATTCGCTTTGCCTTTTTTGGTATCTGATGGGAATCCTTTACATTTATCCGAGTTAAAAGATATTTGGCAAGATTGCTTTTTATTTCTTTAATATTTGCATTATTCTGTACTGCATTCGCAATTTTAGCGTCATCAGCAAACTTCGACAATATGCATGAAAGGTCTTCGTCTAGATCGTTACTGTAAACAAGAAATAGAACTGGTCCCAGAACTGATCCCTGAGGTACCTCGCTAGTAGTGTCGGTCAAGATATATGATTTTCCAGTTTTAACGTCGCGTTGTTTACGATTGGTCATCCAGTTTTCTATCCATTTCGCCATATCACCTTGAACTCCATGCGTTTTTAATTCAGTTATTAAACGTTTGTTGGAAAATTTATCGAGGGCTTTTTGAAAGTCTAAAAAAATTATATCCACTGATTTACTCTCATCGTATTCATTAAAAATATCATTAAAGAAGTCTAATAGATTCGGCAAGAGCGTTTATTACAAAAGCAGTGTTGGTTGTCTCTAAGTAAGTTGTTTCTTTACAAATGGTTAAAGAGTTTATCGCGTATGAGTGTCTAGCATTTTGCAAACGACCGATGTTAGACCAATTGGGAGATAGTTACTCGATAGCGATTTGCTTACTTTTTTCAAATATCGGCGTTACGTTAGCGAGCTTCCACTCATCGGACATTGTTCCGGTATGAGACGAATAATTATAACGTAACGACAGCGGTTTGGCTAGTTCAATTTTGGCTCCTTCAAATACGCGAGGGGAGATCGAATCCGGCTCGGTTGACTTATATATCTTAAGTTTTTTCTATGCATTTTATTACGTCTCTCTCTTTGTAATGTTGATTAATATTCAACAGCTCGTTGTTAATGATTTGGCTAACTGCCTGTGTTGTGATATCGCTAAGATCTTCTGTAGTGAAAACTAATATAAAGAATATGCTTAACATACAACTCATTCGCTGTTCGTCCGTGGTAAAGTCATCGTTCTCGTCAGTTAGCGGCCTGATAGTTGAAGTTGTTGCTTTCTTTTGTCTTATGTAACTATAGAACTCTTTCGGGGCGATATTACTTTGATTCCTACGTATAATTTCAAGGTCTTTTTACTCTGTTTGATTAACCTTTTGGCTTTACGTCGTAGGTCTATATACTTGGTACGTTCTTAGGGATTTTAATTTTTTATGGGAATGGTGCACGACCAAATGTTTTATCGTTTCCGGACGTCCCCTTATAGTGTTCCACTACCATCTGACGTCTTCATCACCGCGAAAATTCCCTTCTTGCATATTTCTCAGTGTATCCTCCTTTGATTTGTGCGTTGTGGAGAAATTTCAAAGGGCAAACAAGTAGACACCGCACCAAAAAAGCTTGCCAACCAGGAACAGTACCTCAGTGAAGAAGTGGAAGGCAGCGAAGCACAAATCTCGACATTGGTAGAGAAACTCAACCGGGCGGTCGCACCTACTTAGGAGGTTACTCCCAAGAAATCCGCACCAGCCTTATTACACAACCTGGTTTCTCCAGCTCTAACGGCAGGCGACCCGGCGAGCCCCTTTCAGCCAGGACCCAGCAGGATCCTGGCAAATGCTCAAGAAACGCCAAGCTCCCACGATCCAGACGACAAAGACTCATAGACAGAAGAACCCAAAATAATACTCAGACCTCCATCTCCAGACAAGTCAAGTCGAGGTACGTCCCCTCTTATTGTTAGGCAAGGTTTAATTCATCCAATAAATACAACAAAGTGGTTGCCCAACTAACTGAAAACTTGGGTTCTGTTAGATTTAAAAGAAGGGACCGAGAGGATATAGCAACGCTCTTGACTTTCTATAAATTTAGGAAGCACCTAAGCGACATCGAGTACGATCACCTCTTTCAACGCATTTGTTTTTACTTTGTGGTCTTGGACTATGGTTGGGGTCCGGTCCTGGTAGACGTCAGACACTGACCTAACCCTAAAAGAGAACGCACTTAAGGCGAGGACAGGTTGCAACACAAGCAACAATTACTAGGGGCAACCAAAAGGCACCCAAATGACTAAAGGAGGCCGGGCGAGCCACAGGGGAAGGCCTCGAGGTAGCAAGACGCGTGCTAAGGGAGCTCGTCAATAGGCGCCATATGGAGGCTCAAATGGAGGGTCTAACTTCAGGCCTGGATAATCTTCACATCTTCTTCGATTTGCCTTGAAACCAGATCTCCTAGTTCCCCTGCACCAGGACGTCGTAAAAACAGCAAATCACAAGGACCTGAACGGCTCTAGGAGTTTTTCGAATCCTCTGCCGCTGAGCTTTGAGCACTCACCATCGAGGACCCAAACATAGGCCCTATCGTCTCCCGGTCCATTATTTGGCCGTTGACCGATATGATAGGGATTATTCCCATACCTGGCTTAGCAATTCCTCAACTATTATTGATGTTAATAACTCGGAGCAGTATCTAACACAACTAAAGGGGTCCTGAGTGGCTCTCTCGCACCGCCCTAAACAGACAACCTTTGGGAGGGTGATTTTTTTCCAGGATGAATTCGAAGACCAGGAGCACCCGTATGCAGACGACGATCCAGCCGATGATGTGGCCTCAGTTCAAGAACAGGAATAGAACAGGAACAAGAACAGAAACAACCACAAGACCGGCAAGAGGAACAACTCCAGGATGGAAAGGAGGAACGGGAAAACATCAGACGAAAAGAAGCGAGCTTTTCACTTTGCGTTGATGCCCTGGAGCCAGCACGCAAAGTATTATAAATTATAACCTTACCCTCGGTAACTTGGACACAGGAACTTTAGATAATGTCCCACTTGCTTGCCATTTAGTAAAAAGGGCAGCCAACAAAGGTATTAAAGTGTTTTTACCTAAAAATTATTCTTCCAGACAGATAACCAGTGATAAATTTAATAGTGTTATTAGAGAAATGGAAGCTGCCGGTATTCTCGAAAAGGTTAGGTCAATTAGGTTTACTCACATAATCTTTTGCATTGTGAAAAGTAATAACATATGTAGGGCCATTTATGATATGTCAAATTTAACAGACAAATTTTCTCTGCCTAAATTTCTATTACCTAATATTGATAAGGTCTTCAGAGACACCAAAACTTCAAACTATGCCATAAAAATCTACCTTCTAGCAGGTTTTTATCATATTCTGCTTCACCCTCTACCACGTACTAATTTCGGTATTCAAACAACCGAGGGAGTCTGTCAATTCAGGAAAATCCCAATCGGTTTTTGCGAAGCTTCATCTATCATGCAACAAATAATTTCTGCCACTGTAAACACGTGAGCTAGAGAAACAGGGGTTAAGGCCTTTATCTATTTGGACGATATTTTAATAACAGGCCCCCTAGATGATGTATTGAATTGGTTTGATAAAATACTAAGCTCTAGCCTTAAAATCCATTCGTACGCCTGGTAAGCAGCTGGAGCATCTAGGCATAATCATAAGTATTTCGACAAGCACCAACCAGTTAACGGTCCCCTTAAAAAACAAAATCGGTTGGGCTTTAAAATTTTCTATAGCTTCAAATCTTAAACCCAAATTTTGACGCAATTAGCTAACTTACTGAATTTTGTGATTGTTTTTTTAAGATTGCCTTTCTTTTGGGTCCAATTATGCCTAGACAAAAATTAAGGTTGTTATGATATTTTGCATTTTATTCAGGCCAGAAAAGTCTATTAAAAGTTTCCAAAGTCTAATAAAATAAAAATAAAATGTGACGCCTCTCTCACTGGTCTTGGGATTAAAATCTGTTACGCCAACCTAGTATGACAAGCCCCAAAATTCAAATATCTCAATAACATTTATTTATTAGAATTTCTTGCGGCCATTCTGGCATTTATTATGTGTCCCAAGGAACACATATTTGTGGATAACATTGCAGTATTATTCAATATAAGAAGTAAAGTTCAAGTGGAAATCTTGTCCAATTTATCTGCACCCTCTTTAATATTACCTACCAAAATTTTCATAAATTCTTCTGTAAAATTTTCTTATATAAAATCCGCAAAAATTATAGTTTGGTCCCCGGACCGAACTATAATTTACCCCGTGTTCTCCTCGACCCTTATATAACTATCAGTGCTGGGAAATCGAATCGAATTCGAATCTAAAAAAAAATTTTAACGGAAATATTTTTGAAAACTCGAATCGAAATTTAAACTCGAACCAAAGAGAATGAAAAAAAACTCGATTTCAAACTTGAATCAATTATAAATATAGGTTTGACGCGAAAACGTCGAGTATCATTAATAAAATAACTTAGGAATTCCAATGAATAACAGTGGTTTAACTTGTGAATAGTAGGTAAATGTATATTTTAATCTTTTGCCCTAATCTTAGTCCTAATCTCATTTTGATAATCACAGAATGACCGAAAGTTAAACCTTTCTTCGGTTCCTAGTTTTTAAATCCCTAAGAGATTTCTTATTGATCCAACCTGACCTTACCTTGGCATCTAAATGATAGGCTCGAGCTCTTGTTTCGCTAATCACAGAATGACCCAAAGCTAAACCTTTCTTTTCACCTACCATTGCGAATAATTTTAACCATTGATTTCAATATAAAGGTACACAGTGAATTTGGGCATCTGGTACATAAGGATAGCTATAGTAAGCAAGAAATAATACAGTAAATAAAGAATTTACTTTAACTCAAGGAAAATGTATATTAAGAGGGGAAAAGGATTTATAAGTTACTTTGTTATAAATCATATTTTAAGAGAAAAAAGCATATAGTACTCTGAATTAATAGATTTAAGCATTCGAAATGCAGGCTGAACTCGAACTTGAATCGAATTCTATTCCAAATTCATATTAAAAAATCAAAAAGCCGAAAAATTTGAATCGAAAACAATATAGAGAACTCGAATCGAAATCCGAATTTATATTTTTAAAAATGCCAAACTCAAGTCGAAACTCGAATCGATATTTATTTCAGTTCCAAGCCCTGATAACTATTAACTATATAAGGCTCAGAGGGACCGGGAGCCATTAGTCCAAGTGTAGAGCTAGAAATAGAGGAAATTCTGGGTACAGGGGCCTACATTACAACGGAAGAGATCAAAGGCGTAATAAAATCATTCAAACAGAAAGCGCCAGGCCCCTCAGGAATAACCAGAATTAATCTTACCAAGGCACCTAACATAATCATCAGAGCATTAAAGAATATTTTTAACGCGTGCTTAAACACCGGTTACTTCCCTGATAGCTATAAACTAGCGAAAATGATATTCGTTCCGAAGCCAGGAAAACCACCAAACCACCTCAGCAGAAACCGGACAATATCACTATTGAACTTCATGGGCAAAGTCTTCGAGGAAATATTTAACAGCAGTCTAAAAGAATATCTTAAATAAAAGGACCTTTATAATGATTATCAGTTCGGATTCAGAAGAGGCAGAGACACCACAATGGCACTTGGCATAATAACAGAGAAAATAACAAAGGCCAAAGCAGAGAATAACTACATCGACCTGGTCCTGCGAGATGTAGAAAAAGCATTCGACAAAGTCTGGGTCAGAGTAATGCAATATAAGATCTTAAATCTTCAGATGAATAGCAATCTGGAGAGAATTCTCTGCGATTATGTCACAGAGAGAAGAGCATATGTGAAGATATATGGTTATTCAGGACCAGAATTCGAATTGGAAGCTATACTCCCGCAGGGGGACTGACTCAGCCCCACGCTGTATTCAATATACACAGCAGACCTGCCACCATCAATAATGCCTAGTTGCCTAAACATATAGTTCGCGGATGACATAAGTCAACTCGTCGTCACTCCGTACAGGAACGTACGCTTTCAGGCAAGGACAACAGCTTTAGAAATCAGCAACATCACCAACTACGAAAGAGATTGGAAGATAAGGACGAACAGGAGGAAATTTACAATAATCCCAATCTCCAGGAACAAAAACAGCTGAAATTGTAGTTAAAGATCAGAACTACAGATATCATAGTGAAGGCAAAGTGCTAGTACTCAAAATAAAAAAGAGGCTACTAACAACATATAACGGAGAGGAAGAACAAGGCGATTCCGATGCTTAACCTACTGTACAATCTAAGATGGTTAGGCATGAAAAATAAAATAAAAATCTATCTTGCACTAGGAAGAGAGGTACTACTATACCCGCCAACCCCTATCACCGATGAAACAAGGAGCAAAATATTGGAACTCCAGAAAATACAAAATAAAGCTCTCTACCTAATCACCAACACACGTAGGAGAGAGAGGAGAAGACTTCAGGCTCTACACCAAGAAGCAGGATTAGAAACGCTCAATATCAACTTCAGAAACAGAGCGGAGAAAATATGCAGGAAGATAGACAATCTACCATCGATATTTGCAAAGCACACGAACACCAGAGCTGGAGTCCCCTTTAACACTCGATTTCCCAGCAGCAGACAACAGTTGAGAATCGAGGAGGTTCCCATGTTTACTTAAGTAGAAATTCAAAAAGAGAGAAGGAAAAAGCATAAAGATAAAGCTATTTACCCGACTATATACAAACCCAACCAACAAAATAACCAAGCAAGACACCAGATTGATACCCTAATAAGACAACCGAATTTAAACAACTTAAATAGGAAGAAACAACTGACTAAGGAGACAACACAGATCAAAAGTGTAAACAGAAATAATGCAAACAAAATTAACTAAAAGTGTAATAAATGAATATCGTGGTGTGACATTATATTATATCAATACCATATTATATATATGGGGAAGGGACTAATAACTTAAAGGCAAACTGACAAAGGGGCGGAACGCTACGAGTTTTGACGCGCGGAGCAGCGAGAATAGAGTGCAAAACGAGGTCAGGGAAAATTTAGGCAATGGCACAGCTCAAGGTTATTTAAAGAGGCATGTACAAAAATATAATTTTATTTACATAAAATTAGAGAATCGATGGGCAAAATTATATTGGTAAATGAGGCGGGGGATTGCAGAGTTATGCTTTAGACTCTGAAGTTAGAAATTAATGCGTTACAGAAGGAGACTATTCCAATGGGGAGGATTATCTCAAATGGGTTGCTAAAGGAGGGGGGGGGGGCTTACGGAGGATTTCGGGTGAGACGTCAGGGTAAGGTTTCACGGATGTCTTCTTCAGGCAATAAACGTGAGGGCGAGGGCACTCGGAGCTTCTGAGCGAGAAGTTGACGTGATGGCGGTTCTCCAAGGAGGGGGGGGAGTGAAGTCCGGTCCAGGGGAGAGTATTTCGGCTACCCGAAGACGACGAGGGAAGGAGGAGGGCTTCTACAGGAGTTGATGAGTGGAGTCGGAAAAATCCCTCGGTGGCGATCGTCAAATGGAAATACCTCACTGGCTGAGCTAATTTCAACGACACAAAAAGTTCAGCCGTAACTTTGCTTCGTTGTTAAACACCTGACTTGGAATTAGGGGGAATGCTTCTTGGATCCTGGTGGGACTCCTCAACTCTGTATCTCCCACCTGGAAGACGAGCCCTATATATCCGAGCCTTTCCCCGCAGGGGTGGGGGAAACATGGGGTGTTTGGCCAGCGCTACTCTCGAATGGCCTCGAACCTTCACACCCAGGCGATTCTAACCCGCGAAAAGTTGGTCCGAGGTGGACGCGGTTCTAGGCTACTGCTTGTGGATTGAAGGGGGGGGGGGAAGGCTTACTAATTTAAGCCTAACCAAATTCTAGAATTTTCTTTAACGCATGGACGTCACTTCCGTGCTGGAAAAGAAATTCCACGTGGAATTCCCCCACAGTGAACTATATTAAAAAGTTTAACAAAAATGATAGTGAAGTGAAAGTTAAGAGTAAAACAAAAATAAAACGAACATAGTAAACTAAAAGTGCAATAAGCGAACTATAGTATTAAAAGGTTTAACAAAATGATAGTGAAGTGGAAGTTAATAGTAAAACAAGTGAACAAAGTGAAACTAAAGTGAAAAAGTGCTAACAACAAAAGAAAGTGAAATAAAGTAAGGAAAGTAAAAACAAGTAACATAATAATACATAAACAAAGCTCAGACCTAAGATAACTCAAAACGGCATGAATGCTGCAATAAACACATGAATGAAAGATTAAAAGAATAAGGGAACATAGAGTAGGTGGTCCTTCCGCTTCTGTATGAGGAACATAGGTGCTAAATTGTGAGAAAGGAAGTAAGCATGATGAATGATGAGTAAATGCAGGATGGTGGTTCGGAATCCACGTTAATCAGCAGGTTCCCCTTGTCCCTCGGGCCAGGGTATTCCACCCTTTCCACCTTTGACTACTGAGGTTGCTCAATCTGCCTCCTCACCAATCTGTCCTCTTTTAACTCAAAACTTTCTGTCTCACACAGCTATAAACCCTCTTCTAAAGCTTGTTCCGGACTTCCCATTAAGCACTTCACTATCGGTTCACTTGAACTGAGAGTCAGAAGTGTGGGGAGTTTCTCCAGGAGCAAGTCGGCCGCGGGCCTCCTCCTCTTGTGTGCCCCCCCTCCGATCGTGGGAGGGGTACAGAGGGGAGGAGTAACCGCGAGCTGTACCTTTACTCCCCCTAAAAAAGAGAAAAAAAACTCTCAGTCCATTCCTTGACCACGTGATGCACGGCTAAAGTGATTTTTCGTTGTCCTTTTTCAAATATGTTCATTACTTGTAAAATATTTGTAAAATCTCGTTAATTTTATTAAATGGTCAAATTTCCTAACGGTAAAAAATTTGCAACTATGTTTAAATAACGGTTGAAACTTTTTGTAACACATTTGTAGCGATTTACTTACTTTTTCCAATATCGGTGTTACTTTAGTGAGCTTCCATTCATCGGTCATTGTTCCGGTATGTGACGAATAATTATAATGTAACAACAGCGGTTTGGCTAGTTCAATTTTGGTTCCCTTTAATACCGAGGGGAGATCAAATACATCTTATTGAGTCTCTTTCTGTAATGCTGATATTATCAGCTCGTTGTTAACGGTTTGAATAGCTGCCTGTGTTGGGATGTATCTAAGATCTTCTGTAGTGAAAAATGATGAAAAGAATATGTTTAAGATACAACTCATTCACTGTTCGCCCGTGGGAAAGTTATCATTTTCCTCTCTAGCGGTTCGATAATTGAAGTTGTTTCTCTATATTGTCTTATGTAACTATAGAACTCTTTCGAGTTGATATTACTTCGATTCGTACATATGATTCCAAGGTCTTTTTACTCTGTTCGATTAACCTTTTGGCTTTACGCCGTATACTTGCTTAGAGATTTTAATTTATTATGGGAGTTTCTCTTATCGCGTAAACAGTCAGCTATCTCACTACTCCACCACTTATGTTTATTTTGTGTGGCAAACATCGAATTTTTAAATGTATACATTCTTTCACCATTTCCGACTACGAACTAGTACAAATATTTTCATTTCGCGTTAATATCGTTTACGCCACGCAAACCTTTCTAGTCATTTTGCTAAACTATTGCTCTTGAACTTATTAAATTTGTCTTTCTAAAGTTGGGGACTTTTTCCTTGCTTCTTAATATATAGCTTCTCTTCAAATTTATACTAAATGTGATTGCACAATAGTCTCTATCACTAACTTCATCTCCCACATTAATATTCTCTACCAAATTTTCCTTTGTTGAAAATATTAGATCGAGGAAGTTATTTCCGCGAGTCGGGCGTAGTGCAAACTGTTTTAGAGAACTTTCTTTTAAGTTGGTATAGATATCGTGTCTAGAGTGAACGGATAGTGGTTCGTACCACTCTGATACTAGAAGATTAAAGTCGCCAAAAATTAAGGTATCCTGCGTGTTATTTAATTCGATGATTTGTTCATCGATATCGCGTTCGGTTTTCACTGACTGCGCTGGAGGCCAGTATATTAGAGCTAGCACCATTTTCATCCAATACTTGTCTTTAAGAAGTTGTACGATGTGTATGCGCATGTCTGGGATTTGTGGCTTTAAACATTGAATCGGGTTGAGTTTGCTAAAGAAAAAGGGAGGGAGACAGACGGGCAGATGGAGAGAGGGAGATGGAGGTGGAGAGAGAGAGAGAGAGAGAGAGAGAGAGAGAGAGAGAGAGTGTGCGCGCGCTCAATGATATTAGCGAATATGAGTTTCTTTTCTTTGAGTGGCACCTGATATTTCTTTTATTCTAATATTTACCTTTCAAATTTTCACTTGCCATTGGTTTTTATTTACAGAGATGACGTATAAATTAAAAGATATTTTCTAATGAGGTCAGCATTCAATGAGTCAAAAAGCAATAGCTCCAAAACGTGTCTTTATGATATCTGTTTCAGCGATTCATAAAGACTGGAAGTTTTGCAATGGGGTTCCTATTGCTTAAAGGAGGAATTTTGGGTATTATTAACCAGTTAACTTAACTTTACTATTTGTAAAGCTTTCGTAAAGAAAAAGTACATGATTCAAGATCTTTTGGGTACTCAAAATATCCTTATATATTTACAACTTGGAATCTGGAAAAGAAAAACATCTACATGCAAAAATCTTTTTTCAAAAATTTCACAAGTATTCTAGACTGTGGTGGCGAAAGAAATACATTGTATCTTAACTTTTGCAGAACATTTTATAAGGTTCCGCATCAGAGGTTTTTGATTAAGTTATGGTTACTTAGGATATTAGGCTCGGTAAAAATTTTGGTGGCTAATGGTTTTCAAACAGAGAGTAACAGTTTTAGGGAATTGTAAAGAATCACTGTATTAGCCTTTCTTCAGTGGTTTTTTCCAAAGCTCTCTTTTGACTCCGTAACTATTTGTTATGCATAGTAATAATTTCCATGTTGGTATAAAAGTTCAAATATAGAAGTTTTCAGTTGATACTAAGTAGCCATTGAGCAAGGAGTTATGCCCTATTGACCCTTTTCCTCATGTTTCTAGTGCTCTTGATCGTACACTTTCCAGTGTTCAACGTAATTTAAATATAGTTTTTATCGATGAAATACTTATCACATTCTTCTCAGGTCAAGGTGAAGAAGTAATATTTACGCAAATAAGAAATATATAACTATTTTAAGTTCATTTGTCTTTATCAAAAAAACCCTTTTCTTGAAATTGTGAATTAAGCAAAGCTCTTTAATTGGCCCTTCCTATGCCGTTTAGGGTGCTTATCATATGTAGCGTCATGTGGTATTTTTGTTTTTATATAAACAGGAAAATATTTCAAACTAAACAAAATCCTATATTTTTTCAGGACAAGTGCATGAAGAAATTAAATATGAGTTATGAAATGAAGGACAGAAGCTTGCTGGTCGACGTCCTCTGTGTGATATTTGGAATCGGAGCCTGGATATCAATCAATGGATTATGGGTAGAGCTCCCCATTCTTGTCCAAAAATTACCAGAGGGATGGAGTCTGCCATCTTATATATCCATTGTAATCCAGGTATTTGCCTTTTTTAAATATTTCTCTAGGACAAAGAAAACATTAGTGCCATTTTCGATGGGGTAATTATTTTTCCTCAAGTAAATCTAAGCAAAGAAAGAATAAAGGGGAGGGGCTTATGCAAACGCCAAATATAAGTTGCTGCCATTTGAATGTCCAAATTACAGATTATATTATGAAAAAAAGTATATATATATATATATATATATATATATATATATATATATATATATATATATATATCTCTCTCTCTCTCTCTCTCTCTCTATATATATATATATATATATATATATATATATATATATATATATATATATATATATATATATATATATATCTCTATATATATATATATATATATATATATATATATATATATATATATATATAAAGAGAGAGAGAAAGAGAGATATTAGTGTAAGTGGGTAGCAGACTTTCTTGTATGCAGATTTTATTAAAGACTATAATATATTTCGCTTTTATTAATTTTCTTTTGAAACTTACTATTTTTCTTATTTTATTTTTTTAGTTTTTTTAGTTCATGTTGTAGATGGTAAACAACTGAGCTTTCGATCTATGCGACCATCTTCAGAGTATCTTTCCTTCTTTATCGTTGATGAATGGATGGAGTCAGAATGAAATAAAACGGATTTTATTTTAGGGGATATTTATTCCTCCTGGCTTAAACGTTAGGCCAAGGGAATAGGGCACACGTGTGTAAGCGGAATTTCAAAAAACCTTAAAGTTCAATTCCAGCCTATAGTCTGGATGTTGATGGCTTGCCTTTCTTCGTTAATTAAGATGGCACCTAAGGTGTTTAGTCTAGCGTTATTTCCCTCCTTTCTTTTTATGGTTTTGTTATTAACCAATATGTCCCTGGTTAAAATGATGTTATGCACGGTCTCCATATGATTTTGGAGGGTTCCATGTTGCAGATGCATTGTCAAACGCCTCGAAAGTGTGGTGGTAGTTATAACAACATATTTTGAGTTCTTATGAAGCTTGCAGTGTTCATTCGGGCAGGTAAACTCATAAACTATGTTTGTAAATTTCAGGATCCAGGAGTTTTGGCAGATGTTGTTTTTCATTATGAGATTGTTAACGTTTGTCGTTTTATAATATATAATCATCTGAATCTTGTCCATTTGCTTCTTATCTTTGATGTTACGGTTAACAATCTCCTTGATGTTTTTTTTCGTCTATTTTGTAGGCCGATGACATCTGATTTCTATAGTACAGTTTGATGTTATTTACTGCTTCTAGTTACTTTCTGTTTCATCCGTGTCTTTGAAATGTCTTCTTAAAAATGATTGAAGTTGTTTTCCAATCACGCTGATCGAAAAACCGTTGTTCACGAGGGTTTGTTTTATGCGGGAGATCTCTTGATGAAACAGTTCCCACATGGAGCAACATTTGTATTCTCGGTGGATGTACTCGTATGAGCCTATTACACTTTTTTGTACCTTTCAGAAAATTCACTATCCGCTTTGAGGCATCTTCCCATGTCTGTAGCTTTTCTGTACACTTTTGTGACGTAATTACCCTTGATTTTTGTACCTCCACGTCCAGAAAAGGTAATTTATTGTGTATGTTCAATTCCTAAGTGAATTTCAACACGGAGTTCTCCTCAAATTGCTGTTTGATGTTCTTAAGATGTTCTTCATTTTGGACGTTGATGTAGATGTCGTCTACGTATCGGCAGTATATATGTGGCTTACTTTCGATGTTTTCTAATAAGCTCTCTTCAAGTTGACCCATAGCTGTGGGATCGCCCCAAGGGCGATCCCACAGCTACTCCATCGACTTGTGTGTAGAGATTTCCGTCCTGTGCCTCGAAAGGAGCCTCTGATGTACATGAACGCAGCCGATTCCTTAAGATGTTTGGGTCAAGGTTAGGAGAAGACATTGCAGGATGGTGGTATACACTCTGTATACTGATGTCGATGGTCTGAGAGATACGTACATTAGTAAATAGGCTTTCCACATTAAGGGATGCTATTAGTCCTTTCGGTCATGTAGATTGTAGTATATCGATAAATTCCTTCGTGGACTTTATGATATATTTTGAAGGAATATATGGTTTTATTATTTTATTTAAGGTTTTAGCTAGACGGTACGTTGATGTAGTGACTTGGGAAATAATGGGCCTCAGTGGATTGTTCGGCTTGTGTATTTTTACGTTTCCATACAAATATCCTGGTGTATAATCGCTGACAATCTTTTGCAAGTGAAGTCCTCCAATGAGTGCATTAGCTAATGCACTCATTGGAGGACATGAAGTACACTCTATCATCCTGGCAAAGAACTATAAGAGAGTTATTAATATAGGATGCTCTTAGATAGAAAACGTTTGCCGCAACTATTCCGGGAAGGATACCTATAAACACTACTTTCCCACTCCTTTCTTTCAGCTTCCTCATAAGTTGTGTTTTGGGTATCTTCGCTTGTGAAATCTTCCATTGAATCGACAAGATTCTTAACTCTTCCTACAGGATAACAGTACCTCCTCCGTTTGGTTGGTTTTCTGCTGCAGAATTCCTCAAGTTTGCCCCTAATAATAGAATCCCCTACAAGTCGAACTTCGGATTCACCCAAAACAAAATTTGTTAGTCACGATTATCGGCAGTCTCTGCTGAGGCCGAATTAGAAGGGCTCCTCCTTGAACCATAACGAGCCCATCAGTCTTCGACTGACCTTCGAATAGGTAGCACGTGTTTCATAGAGCTCTCAGTCTGTTGATTTATTTTTCAGATTTTTCTACAGTTTTTTTTTTCACCACAATCAGCGAAAGCTAAGTTGCTCTTCTTTTTTTTCTTATTGCTACTTAAGTTCTTTCTTTGTTTAAATAAGTGATAGAGTTCGGGGATGAAAGTGAGCATGAGTGTCTGAATGTATGCATTGGTTGTGGTGTATTAGGTGAGGGGTATACATGTGTTGTATGTGGGCTGCGTGAATGCATTGTGGATTTAGAGGGGGTGAGAAGGCAGGATTTAGACAGGATATGTAGGCTGGAGGGGTTAGTTGCTGAGCTCAGGAGGGAACTTAGTGTTAGGCCTAGAGCTGGGAATAGGTTAGGTGGTGAGGTAGGCCAGTTAGATGTTTCAGGTGAAGGTAGAGGGCCGGTAGAGGAGGTAGGATATGAAAGTTCTAGGGATAGTGAAGTTAGCCCCCTTAGATTAGTTAGAAATAGGCCTAGTGAGGATGGGGGACAGTGAAGAATGGTTAGGAAACGTAAAGCTAGGGAGGCTTCTCCTGTTCTTTGTGAGAATAGGGTTGCCTCTGTTGAGGTTGTTAGCCAGGGAAAGAATAGGTGTGTGAGTCAGAGGGGCACAGAACCTATTAGCTTGACTAATAGATTCAGTGCCCTAAGAGAGGAAGTAACTGGAAGTGATATGACTGATGGGGGTGGGGGTGGAGGTAGAGTGACTGGTAGTTTAAATGAGAATAGGAGTGGGGATGGAGTTAGGTCTTTGGGGGTTAGGAATAGAAGTCTGACTGAAGTGCTTGTGATGGGTGATTCGCGAGTTAGATATTTAGATAGGAAGTTGAATGCAAGTAGATTGAATGGTTTGAGGATGTGTTTGCCGGGTGCTGAAGTGAGAGATCTGTCTGATAGGTATGAGGAGCTAGTGTCTGGCTGTGCAAGGGATGCGGTTGTGATTACACATGTAGGAGTGAATGATGTGAAGAAAGTGGGTGCATGTGAGTTACGTGAGAGGTACAAGAGGTTGATTGAAAAGCTGAAAGAAAGTAGAATGAAAGGTGTTGTGACAGGTGTGCTTCCAAGAATGGATGTTGGGGTAGAATGGATGTCTCGTGCGATTGGGCTGAATGATTATGTGAGGAGGATGTGTGAGATAGAAGGTGTCATGTTTGTGGATGTGTGGGATAGGTTTGTTGGAATGAAAGAACTGTATGCGATGCATGGACTGCATTTCAGTAGGAGGGGGGTAGATGTGTTGTGGGAGGAGTATGATTGTGTTATTAGGTCTTTGCGGGTGGGAAACTAGATACTAATAGTGGTCAGGGAATTATGAGAGGATATTATAGTACTGAAAGTAGAATGGACTTGGCAGATAACAGAAATAGGTTCCAAGGCGATAGAGGTGAGGCCATTCAGGTTTCAAGAGGTGCTTCAGGAAAAGGGGGGTTAAATTGTTTCTATAGAAATGTTCGTAGTCTTAGAAACAAGAAGGATGAGCTATTTAGTTATATTAGCAATGAGGATATAGATATATTATGTGTTACTGAATCATGGGTTAATGAAATAGAATTTAGTGACACTATAAGTGAATTTGATTTACAGGGCTATAATATGTACATTAGTCAAAGGACAGGTAGGATTGGTGGAGGAATAATTTTCTATATAAAAAACAACATTGTTTCAAGTTTAAATACTTCAATAAAGCAGGATGGAGTTGAGTCACTTTGGATAGATATTAGGTTCAGTAAAAATAGAATGGTGCATTTGGGAGCTTTTTACAGGCCACCTGGGCAGACTGATGATATGGATGAACTAATGATAAGGGAAATAAGTAAGGGATGTGAAACAGATGCAGTTATTATTGGGGACTTTAACTTAAACTCTGTGGATTGGGAAAATATGATAGGTAGGGATAGAACAAGTGGCAGGTTCATAGAATGCTTTGAGGATAATTTTTTGAATCAATTTGTTAATGAGCCAACGAGGGGGGACAATATATTAGATTTAATACTTTCTAACAGTGATCATTTAGTTCAAGAATTGACTGTTGGGGAAGCATTGGGAAATAGTGACGATCAGATAGTTCGTTTTAACTTAGGAATTGAGAAGGGTAAAATAACCGAGAATGCTGTAAAAGTTCCAAATTTTCATAAGGGACATTATGTAAAACTCCGAAGCTTGCTAAATTTGGTAGACTGGGATGTAGAATTCAGAGGTAAAAATGCTTATGGGATGTGGGATACTTTCAAGCATATAATAAATGTGTCCAAGAACAATGTATCCCAATGAAGGCCATTAGGAACAAAAGTAGGAAACCATTATGGTGGAATCAGCAGATAGCTAGAAAAATTTCAGAGAAGAAAAGGGCATATAAAAAATTACAGGTAGAAAATAATATTCAAAATTTAAGTGATTATAGAATGGCTAGGAATGACTTAAATAAGATTATAAAGAAGAACAAAAGGGTGTCAGAAATTAAATTAGCTCAGGATAGCAACAAAGATCCTAGAAAGTTCTTTAGCTACTATAAAATTAATAATAAGTCTGGCAGAGTTAAAATAGGGCCTATCAAATATGAAGGGGTTGTGAGAGAAACTGATGAGGAAATAGTTGAGGTACTAAATGGTCATTTTGCATCAGTATTTACAAAGGAGAAACTAAATAGTCTTATGTATAGTACTCATAGGTCAGGGAAAGAGGTGTTTACTACCATTAGTTTGAATTGGAGGACGATAAAAGAACTAATAAGTGAGTTAGATACTACCAAGGCCTCCGGCCCGGATAATATTCATTCTAGGATACTTAAAGAAGGGGGAGGAAGTATCTCAATAGCTCTGGAGAAGTTGTATACTAAGTCACTGGAATATGGAGAAATACCCGATGATTGGAAGAGAGCGAATGTATTCCCCATTTTCAAGAAAGGTAGTAAAGAGGATCCAAATAACTTTAGACCGGTTAGCCTAACTCCTGTAGTCTGTAAAATTCTTGAGAAAATAGTTAAAAAAGGGATTTTCCAACATCTAGAGAGGGAGGGGTTAATCAGCGATGATCAGCATGGGTTTAGATTAGGTAGATCATGTTTGACTAATTTACTAGACTTTCTGGAGTTTGTAACAAATCAAATAGATAAGGGACAGAATGGAGATATAATTTACTTAGATTTTAGTAAAGCATTTGATAAGGTACCACATAGGATAAATAGTTCATAAATTAAAAATGATTGGGATATGTGGGGGTGTTTCAAATTGGATAGCTGAGTGGCTGAAAGACAGGAAGCAAAGGGAAATGCTAAATGGTGTAAAGTCAGAGTACAGGGATGTTATCAGTGGGGTTCCTCAGGGATCAGTTATCGGTCCATTATTATTTGTCATCTATATAAACGATCTTGGAGAGGCAGTTAATAATAAAGTGTCAATTTTTGCGGATGATACCATATTAGCAGCTGTAGTTAAAGATATTGATGATAATTTCAAAGTGCAGGGGGATTTAAATAAATTGTTATCCTGGGCACATAAGTGGCAAATGACTTTCAACCTTGATAAGTGCAAAGTTATTAACATGGGAACAGATAATAGAGAATTTAACTATGAAATGGATGGACATTGGCTGAGCTCAGTAGAGGATAAGAAAGATCTAGGAGTAGTAATAGATAAGTCATTAAGGTTTTCTAAGCAGTGTATTGAAGCAAGAAATAGGGCAAATAGAGTGCTGGGTTTCATTAAGAGAAATGTCAGTTACAAAAGTAAGGAGGTTATTCTTAAACTCTATAACTATTATGTTAGGCCACATCTAGAGTACTGTATACAGGCATGGTCCCCACATTTTAGACACGATATTAACCTTCTCGAGTCAGTGCAACGGAGGGCAACAAAGATTATTCCTTCCCTGAGGCACCTTGAATATATAGATAGACTGAGGGTATTAAATATGTTCTCGTTCGAAAGGAGGTGTGTGAGAGGGGATATGATTGAGCTCTTTAAAAAAATTTATGGGATAGATAAATTGGATGTTAGCAAGTTCTTTGAGTTAGATGATGGAAATAGAGGTGACTAGAGGTCACTACTTGGAAATTAAAAAGCAAGGGTGTAGGTTGGATTTAAGAAAATATTTTTTCACCAATAGAGTGGTAGACTTCTGGAACAAATTGCCGCGGAGGGTAGTAGGTAGTCCAAATTTAAATGTATTTAAGAGTAGGTTGGATGAGTTTACGGGAAGGGAAGGTTGTGATGGTTCCTAAGTTTTGTATATATTAATATTGTTTGTATATATCTATAGCTGCATGATTTAGTTCTTGACAAGCCTTGATTGGTGATACCCTTGTTTGTGGACGCAATCCTCTGGATGTAGTTTTCCTGGGAGTTTGGGTGCCCTAAAAAAGAGGCTGTTTGACTCAGATGACCTATGATGAGCCCTTGTGGCTTTTGTCATCTGTTATATTATATTGTGGGGGATTTTGATTTTGTCTTCCCCTGGTGATGGTGCTTTTTGTGGGTGGGTTTTGACGGATGCGGATGACCTTTGATAGGCCCTTGTGGCTTTAGTCATCCGTGAAATTATGTTATGTTATGTTATGTTATGTTCCAGAAAGCTGACCAGGCAGGCTATCTCGAGTGGCTAGATTAGCCGCGGTCGAAGGTCGTCGTTCACTCGCTGTGCACCTTCCATTACCTAAGTATTGTAATCAACCAAGGATGAGGTTCACTGGTCATCCACCCAGTCATCTCCAGACGGACACCCCCCCGCTTCCCCCTACCCGAGTGTCAAACTGCCTCCTCAATGATTGCACATGAAATCGCAACACATTCATTTTCTGCTCGAGAGACATAATTTTGACTTCCAAATCTCTTGTCGTTTCGCAGGCCTCTGCAGCTTTCACACTCCGATGAAGTGGGCAACCAAGAAAACGCCATTACATACGGAGTAATTTCGTTTTGGGGGCGGCATCCTTGCAGAGAATTACACTTAAAAGTTAGCGAGAGGAGCGATGGGAATAATCCGTTAATCCACGTAGTAGAACCTAAAATAATTAAGTGACTATTCCTGAAGAATTGGGGAGCGGAATTAGGCTATTGACACGGTCAAAGAAACATAAGGCTTCCTTGGATTATCAAGAAGATTGACCGAAAATGTATGTACGTGTGTGTACAATAAGGATACAGAGGATGAATGAGTTGTATTGTTCAAGCTGGAATGCCGGGTAAACAGGAAAAAGATTGTAAAACTATATAAATTTAAGGAAACAGCGCAAAGATAAATCTACCCACACTGAACGGATCAGTCAATGATGAAAATATGGGAACAAACTTAATTCAATTAAATATGAAACTAGGTAAAAGAAAAAAAAGGAAATACACTTAGCTTGTCAAAGAAACTCTGCTGTGTTCAGCACTGTATGACAATGTAAACTGACTACTTTAAAAAAAAAACACTCAGCCGAGTTCAGCGCTATATGACAATGTAACTACCATTTTAAAAACACTTGGGGGGGTCAGTAGAAACAAATACTTAAGATATATATATATATATATATATATATATATATATATATATATATATATATATATATATATATATATATATATATATATATATATATTTAAAAATTGAAAATTACATAACACGTGAAATATAATAGATTTATTTTAAAGGCCCAAAGAAATGAAGACGCTAAGGAAATTATTATTAAGTGTACCATTAAAGCTTCAGAGAGAAAATGGGAGACATAATAACAAACAAATAGGGGCAAACTATTTTAATCATTATACGAAAATGAATAAAGGAGTTTGATTCGAACCTGTGTCATGATACTGGTCGATAATTTAAAGAATTATTTTTGTCACCCTTCTTGTATATTGGACACACTAGCTACTTTCAAGGGTTCTGGGGCAATTCCTGTATGCAATGATTCTTGAATAATGATTGTAATTGGATATGACAATTGATCGTAACATTCCTTCAAAAATTTTGGATGTATTCCATCTGGTCCCATAGCCTTGTTTACATTCAGTTTATTCAATATATTTCTCACTTTCATTTCACTAATATTGATATTTTCAATCTTTGGTCCACTATATTCAGATCCATTCATTCTTGGTATGTATGTGATGTCTTCATCTATAAAAACACTTTGAAAAGCTTTGTTAAATACAGTAGCTGTATCTTTATCATTATTAGTTAATGTGGAATTATCTTGCTTCACTTGTATTACCTTGTCTTTTAAGACAGTTTTGCTTCTATCATAACTCGAAAAATGTTTAGGATTTCCCTTTATATCCTGTCCTAGTTGTTTGTCAAATTCCACTTTGATCCTCTTCATCATGGATGTGGTTTTGTTCCTTTCTCTTGTATAGGTTTCTCCTTAAAAGTGTCTTCCTTTTCATCAATCTTTTCCATACTTCATTCTTCTTATCTATCTGTCTTCTTAGATCGCCTGTCATCCATTTAGGTTTAGCCTTTCTACTTTTCATAGCATCATTTAGAAGTGAGTTCCACTCTATCAATTCTAGCTTTTGTCTAATTGCATTATAATTTCCTTTATGATAAGAATAATTGCAATAATTTTCTTCAGTTCGACCATCAATTTGAATATCAGGAACAATATTAAATATCAAGACAGAATAATGGCTTTTGCCCAGAAGACAACTTAGTTTAATATTTTCTACATCATGTTCATTTCTAGAGAATATGAAATCAAGTTTAGATGAATTTTCTTCTATATTATGAGTATTTTTATGGACATGCTGGTATAAAAAAACAATCTTCTATACTATCAATAAAATGTCTAGCTGCCTCTTGGGATATTCCCTTTGTCAGTTTGTCAGTTAATTTCCTTAAAGTTAAAATCACCCTCAATAAATACTTGATTTTCCCTTCTATAATCATAAGTCAATTTTGTTAGATCATGTAAATGATTTATTATTTTCATTACTAGATGAGGGAGGTCTATAAATTACGCCCAGTAAAATCTTTCTATTATTTGCCAATTTAATTTCACACCATACAGCCTCTCTATATTGATGCATATTAAAATTTTCTCTCATTTTCTGTACAAACCAAACTGTTATGAACCAAAATACATACTCCACTCCCAGATGCATTCTGATTTTTTTCTATCTTTGCGAAAAATTGTATAATCATTTTCAAAAAATTCATGATTCTGTATCTGAATGTTTAATTTTGTTTCAGTTAACATAATTATTTGTGGTTTTTCTTTATTAATTAATTCATTAAATTCTCCAATTTTATTAAATATTTCATCAGCATTAATTTAAATACATTTAATAACAGGGTTTGCAAGAGACATATTGGTGTGAGTTGATCTATAAAAATATTGCAGAATATTGTTTGATTTTAATGAGCTTGTTATTTCTGATAATCCATTTATGATCGGTGATCTTTTGCTTAGCCAATTCATCATTTTTTTTAACATTTCCTTAACCAAGATATTCCTCTTTTCCCTGTCTATATTATTTAAATCCCTAAATATTTTAATATTCTTTAACATATCATCAGAAATACGGGAAATCTTCTTTGCATTTTCAGTTCTTACCTCATTTTCATCTTAAAAGTTACTTTTATCAGTCTTGGATATGGTTTAGTTTCATCTCTTTTACGTACTATATTTATCTTTTGTACTTTAGTGTTAATATTAACTTTTGGAGACAAGAATCTTCCCCAAAAGATTCTACTTGACTACATCAGTTATTCTGTAAAACTATATACCTTCTCCATTAAAAAAAATTTGGCCACGGTTCAAAGACTTGCCATCTTACCTGGACTGGTTCCACCGGAGGGAAACCCCATAAGTGCCCACACGCCAGCAAAATGAAAGATTAAGAATTTGCTATTGTATTTAAACATATGAACATCTGCTGGAATGTGTGTTGATTGCACTAAGTAATGACTAGATTATAGTAATGCAATTAGGATAGTGAAGTATGAATATAATATGTGAATACATTGTTATTGCTGTATAGGGGATTAATATTCATATAAATTTTGACCGAGGTGCTCTGCTAGTTTACTCTTGAATAGAGTTAAGGATGGTGACAGGATAACTGCATCTGGCAGGCTATTCCACAATGCAATCACTCTTACTGAGAAATATCGCCTGTGTAATACTGTGCTACTGTGGGGCAGGAATATTTTTTCACCAATAGAGTGGTAGATTATTGGAATAGTATGCCATCTGAGACGGTAGACAGTTCAAACTTGAATATATTCAAACGCAGATTAATGATTATATGAGGAGGGAGGGTTAACTTTGGGGGGTATTCTAGACTCATTCCTATGGATGTAGGTTTTTATTATTGTATATTACGATTGGTTTGGATTTTTACGAGTCTTGATGATGATGCTTTTTGTTTTTGACACATTCGTGTGTATGGTTCGAATTGTATACTGTAGATGCATGATCGGACACAATCCTCTGGATTGTTTATATTGTATATTGTAGATGCATGATTTGACACAATCCTATGGATGCATTTTGTAGGTGGTTTTTGACAGATGTGGATGACCTTTGATAGGCCCTTGTGGCTTTTGTCATCCATGAAATTATGTTATTAAACGCTCTTCGCTAAAATGACCACGACGTTCATCGCCAGAGCTACCAACCCCAACCCCATTTTAGCGAAGAGCGCTTAATGACACAGGTTCGAATTCAACTCCTTTAATCATTTTCTTATAACGGTTAAAATAGTTTGCGCCTATTTTCTGTTACTATATCTCCCATTTTCCTTTTTAATCTCTAATGGTACATTTAATAATAATTTCCTTAGCGTCTTTTCTGGGTTGTGTTACCAGTTTTCATTTCTTTGGGCCTTTAATATATATATATATATATATATATATATATATATATATATATATATATATATATATATATATATATATATATATATATATATATTAGGTAACAGGCCATGTTGCATACATGCGTTATTGATTTTAATTTGTATTCACTCTATTTTTCTTACAAGTTTTTTGTCTGGGTCTTTCTTATAGGCGAGAAAAAACATTCGCAAAAGACATATTTTATTCCGAGACGTCTTTCGACCGTGGTTGGTCATCTTCAGGGAATGAACAGAAATGGAATGAAGAAAATAGAAGAAAAGGTTTGAGAGAGTAAAACGCCAGTGCGTCCAGAGCTACCCCAACCCTTCCTCTCTTCTCTGGCTCCTTTTTGGGACCAGAGGAAAGGAGAAGGGGCAGGAGAGCCCGGAATCACCCTCTTCCCACGTTTCTCTCCTCCCTGTGCACTATGGCAGCGGGGTGAAGGTTACAGGGGAGAGAGGAAGACGAGAGGGAGAGATAGTATAGCGAGAAATTAGTAGGCGACTAGACAGGCGACCTAGGTGGTCGTGGCCTGACATCTAAACGAAGTGCTAATACCACAGTGTGTATCGCCCGCCCTCATATGTATGTAGAGCCCGTTTTGAAAGGCACTGTTAAAAGTGTTATTGAGGAATGGAAGGAAGTTGGAGAGTTGCAAATTGCTTGGAGGTCTCAAGCTAATCTCTAGCCATTGTTAATTAGTTGTAAAATAAATTATAGTCAAAGAGTAAATACCTGAGATCCAGGTTGTTGCGCATTCCGATAATGTTTTATAGTGTTTAATGTACATAGGTGTTCAAATCGTTGTTAGTTGTAAATCTTTTACTGGTAAGTGTTTGTTTGTTTATCTATGTTTTATGTTCTTTTTATATTCCTTGATCGATATTTTCTTTTTTTAGAAGTGATTATTATCCTTCTTTCTCCTGTGTCGTAGTCGGTTCTATAATCGGTTGTCGTATTCGTGGTTTAGTCCTTCAATGTTGATCCGCTTTTGAGTTGTTGATTATTCCTTCTATGTGAATATACCATCTACCTCTTCTTCATCTCTTATCCTGATCCTTCTTTGGAATAGCCCGTGAGGTCTCCATCTTGCCCCATAGTAGTATTTGATTGGAAAGTTCTTCTCCAATCTCCGCGCGTGTCTTTTCAATGATCGCTTTCGACCTTTTCATTATTATCTTATTAAGGGGCTCAGTATTAGCTATCCTGTGTACGTATTCTATTTTCTTCTCTCTATCCTTCTCGTGTCATTATTAGGTACATTGCCTTGTTTTGTATTCTCTATAATTTGAAAAGATTACTCCTCGACAATGCACACATCGCAATTGCCGGATAGATTAATGTCGTTTGGATTATTGAATTATAAATCTTCTTTTTATTTCATTGGTTGAGCGTTCTTAATTTATATAAAAGTTTTAGTCCTATTTTGCCTTTATCTATTCTGTCGGTTAAGTGTTTCTTATAACCGGTTTTAGTTATCGTTAGCCCCAGTACTTTACATTCATTATTGTATGTATATCTTTCATTGCCTACATTCATTTCCGCTGTCTTTCTCCTGAATACTGGTACAATTTTGAATTTCTTGCAGTTCGTACTAATCTTCCATCTCCGTTCGTACTAGTTTATCTTCCGTATCTCTTTCCCCGTTGCTTTCGATTGGAACTGAGGGTGCTTGTATGGGGACATAACAACTTGCGTTATGTCATCCGCAAATTGTATATTTATACACCCTTCTATTGCTGGGGGTGGTATGTCGGCTGTGTAGACAGCGTATAATAGCGGACTCAGGCAACCGCCCTAGGAAACCCCGGCTTCCAGCCTTCAGAGCTTCCCTTGGTGATTGCCTGTGTCTATATACGCATATCTATCTATTACATAGTTGCACAATAATCTTTTAAGTTTATTGTTGATTCCAAGTCGAAGTATCTTGTATTGTATGCCCTTTTGCCAAACTTTATCGAAGGCTTTGGACACGGCTCGAGAGACGTTGTCCACGCTCATCTTTTCGCCTTTCACCTTTGCTAATTTTTGCATTATTAGGCAGAATGCCATATCCGTGTTCCTGTTTTTCCGGAAGTCGAATTAGCACTCATTATAAAGGTTGATATCCTCTAGATGTTGTTCGAGTCTGTACTTTATTATCTTCTCATATACTTTCCCGATGAAATCTAGTAGCGAAATAGGTCGTTGTTTTTGCCACCCGACATGGCGATTTCCTAGTTTTAGTATGAAAATCATTTTCACCACTTTCAGGTCTCTAGGAAAGTAGCCAGTATTTAGCCACGCATTGAAGACATTCCTTAGACCTTCTAGCATGTTCTTTGTTGCTTAGATGTAGTTTCTCTTAGTGAGTCCTGAGACCCCTGGCGCTTTCTGTTTAAAATTCCTTATCGCATCTTTAAGTTCTTGCATTGTTATTATTGCATCAATTCCCTCGTTGGTGTTTCTATTTGAGTTGACAGAATGGTAATGATGAGTCCTTTCCCTTATCCGGTTCAGTTCTCCAACAATTTTATTCTCAAATCAGTGTCGTAGTTTTTATTTTCTTCCTCGCTAATCCGCAAAACGATCCTCCAATGATCTCTAAAGGCTTTTTCAATCTTAGTTTCTTCTTCTAGTAGGTTTCCTCTCTCGTCCTTAATTCTGCTCTTTTCCTTAGCTGGTTTTTCCTTCAATCTATTTACCTATTTCCAGAACTGTTTCGGTGATACTTTCTCATCTATTTTACGTATATGGTTATTCCAGTATTATTGTTCCTTATCTTGTATCATTATCGTTAATTCTCTCTTTTTTCTTCTTACTTGGTTACAAAGTTCCCTGCTTGGTCCGTCTCTCTGTATCTGTTTCGAAGTAAATTTTAATTATAGGTTCTTGTTCACCATTTCTGTTGTCCATGTGAAGATTTGTATGGTTCTGTATGAGCTCTTGGTGATTGCCTCCTCGTTTGCGTTGATCAGAGCTCGTCTAATTTTTCTGAGTCCTTCGTCGATATCCTCGATTGTCGCTTCGTTGACTGTCCTTGGTTCATAATTTCTTAGAATATCTTTGTACTTTGCCCAGTCTACTTAATGATAGGCCTTCTACTTCTTATATGGCTTCTGTATGAGATGTTGGTTTACAATAAGTAGGGTAGCTAGGTGGTCGCTGACCGGAATGTCTATGGGTTCGAAGTGATAGATTATCTGGTTTCGACGCCACATTGTTTTTAATGTAGGTTGAGGATTCCGTCCCCAGTTTCGGAAGCATTCTCCGATTTAACATCGTCTTCAGATACCTGCCCGAGTTGTTTGTATTGCTATACCCATTTTTAGTGCAGTGGGCGTTTAGGTCTCCCATAAAGATAACTGGCTTTCTGTTATTGAACAGTCTGGTGATATTAACAATTGGTAGCCCGTCCCTCCTCGGTGGTTGGTACCCCGTCACTATTATAAGGCTGGTAAGTTCGAGTTGAATCTCTATTGCTGTATATGATTATATTAGTCCTTCTTTCATCCTGCAGTTGAGTTCGTTTTTTACCGCAATAGTGGCTCCATCAAATCTGTGTCTTGAATGGTTCGTCGCTATAACATTGTAATTCCATAATCTTATCTTTCCTTCCTCTAGATCTATTCCATGTCCTGATATTAGAATTATATCAGGGTCTAGCTCTCTAAAAATATTACCATAGATATATTTCTTATCTCTTCATCCGTTAGTATATATTTGTAGAATTTCCAATTTTCGTTTGTCCATTTTGATAATTGTTCAAGGTTTTTGTTTTTGTCCGTTCCTGGAGTTCCTATTTAACGCCTTTTCTTTTTTATTTCGTTCTGTTCACGTCTACACATGTATTTTTGCTTTCATTTGCGTGAGAGTAAGGTAGACGGTTCTGGAGATTGTTGTTTTGGGGTTATATTCTTGTTTGTACTTGATTTCCTTTAGTGTTGTGCTTTACTTCTCGTCACTCTGGCCTCCTGAGTTGATTCATTGGTGCTGCTATCCGTTTCAGTTTCATCCGTGTTGGTATCATCTCTTTCTTCTTCACTTTCTTAGTTCTGTTTAGTCTCTTCTATAAGCTCCTTCGTGGTTTTGTCGTCTATTTTTATTCTGAATATGGCTGATGAGTCTACTTCTTTAGGTAATTTCATTGTTTCAAGGCCATTTTCTTTAAGTATTCTATTCAGAGTGCTGGCATAACTCCCGTGATTTGCTATATTCATAATGTGCGCGTGAAGTTGGCATATGAGAATCTTCACGCTTAACTTTCTATCTATGTTTATTTGTGTCTCCATTCTTGGTTGTTGAGTGATATTTTTGTTTGCTGCGGCGTAGGACATATTTATTTTTCCGTTCACTCTTATCTCGTTCTCTTTTCTTTTAATTATCTCTTTTCTTTTTGGACATGACATAGCCATAGTCTGGTGTGGCCTTCCGCAATTGATGCATTTTCTATTTATGTTCTGGCAATTACGATGTGAGTCGCCTTCTGTCCCGCATTCAAAGCAAATCAGTAATTTTGGGGGGGGGGGGCAATCCGTTGTTATATGATCTTCCATTGCGTAGCATCAGAAGCAAATTTGTATATTCACAAAATTTTCCCGTTGGATGTTGGCTTGTGGAATTCTGGTAGAGAAAGCTATCAGCCCCTTTTCTACAATTTGTAAAGCCATTTCTGTGTCTTCGCATACTATTTTGAACACACGTGTGAGTTCTTTGAACTTTATAATGCCTGGTTTCCAGCTCCTCCTTGATGTCATATGGATTGTTTAAATTGTATAAGGTAGATGCATGATCTGACGCAGTCCTATGGATGCATTTTGTGGGTGGGTTTTGACAGATGCGGATGACTTTCGATAGTCCCTCGTGGCTTTTGTCATCCGTGAAATTATGTTATATTATGTCCTGTAGGGAGTGCATGTTAACCCATGGTTCGACCTTTTGCAGACCACACTTTTGTTGGCCGTAATCTGTGGAGAGTTTTTTTACTTCGAGGTCGACCTTTTTCAGAGCTATGCTGCCTGCTGAGGATATTAGTTTCTCCACGTCCTTATTCTAGGGGCATATCACAATGACTCCTTTTGGTACCTCTAAGCATTTTATGAGAGGGATTTGCAGGTCCGTAAATATCCTTTGTGCGATTTCTTGCGGTGTCCTCTTGGATCCATTTCCGTGATCTTTAGGGGGGAGGGACCCCCAGTTCCTACTCTGAAAGAAAGGACAGAATCTAAAGGAATAGCCTTTATTCTGTGTGCACCCATTGATGCCTTAAATACATTCCTAATGTCGCACTCCGCAACCCTCTTACCAAAATAGACCCAAATATCAGACGCCTCTCCAAGGTTTCCTGCTCGTGTCCTTAAGGGATCCCCTTCTCCGTGCCCCCTAACAGGGTTTCTTACTGGGTTCACTATACCGCACTACCAAAGAGGTCTAGGCGCAATGAGTGTTGCGTTATGTTGCGTAAGTATTGAAAGAAGTTTGAGAGGTAAATAGCTCAAAGTGTGGGCAATTTCCCTTTGTGGGAGAACCCCGTACGTAGAAACAGGAGGCCTCTCCAGTCAGACTAAGTACGCATGTATCTTGGGTGAAATTAGAAGAGGTGTCTCGTGCAGACTTTGCCTCCTTTTCTGGGAATACTTTGCCAGAGCGTAAGCACGGAAAGTATACAGATAGTCTGAACCTTCAGCAGTCGAAATTGAATGACTTTTTAAAATTTATTTATTCATGTAGAAAGCTGGTGAAAAAATGAGGGACCACCTCCACACTTACGTGGATTGGGGGACAAGTGAAGAGAGAAAATGTTTCGAAATTTAAATACAGGAGGTAGAAAGTTTGCCCAGGGATCGGGCCATCTCAGTTTTTCGTTAACAATTTACACTTAACTACAAATTAACATTTTTAACTAGAAGGAAAAATACTTGTGATATTTCTCTACAGAAATATTTAGGGCGCAAAAAAGTGAAATATTATATACAACTAGAATAGAAAAACACATACAGTTTAGTCACTATAATAAAGGTGAATGGTAGTTAAATTACAAAAACATAATAATTATAGTGTCCAGAATCAGAAATTTTAAAACAAGGTTTAATCGGTACATTAGGCACTTTCGGTTAGATTTTGATTCACAATTATGATGCTACACTTAGAGATATCAGTTTATAGTCAGTATGCGAGTTGGACGTAGGGTCACCTGTAGATGTTCGGTATGGCTACCGTTTTGGTGGGAGGCATGTACGACTTGTATCTCTCGCGGTCCTTTAGCTGGAATATGTCGTCTACAGCACCTGGTGGGAGAGCAGCCTCGAGGCTATCCCAGATGGCGGTGCTGCGTGAATGCAGGAAGGTATTCACCGTCTCCAATCCAGTTCTGCGATGAAGCTCCCTCGACATGACGAAATCGTCCCATTTCACGTTGAATATGAAGCGTAGAGACTGATTTTGTACCTTCTGCATTTGAATCATCCTGGTCCTTGAAGCTATGTTGAATGGGACTGCTGGCTACAGCAGCTTCGTTCTCACTAGGGATGTATAAAATTTCTTTTTGTTTTGTATACTAAGATTGCGAAATCGGTGGAGTTTGCTGAGTTCAAGGCGAATAATTTATTGTTGAGTTTTCCAGTCGGATGGACTTCGTCTTCTATCTTCCGATCGCAACTGCAGTGAATTTGTTCTGGTTAGTCTGGATCTTACACTTTTCTTCGCACCGGGAGATTATCTGGGTTTCGGCTGCAATCACCCTCGACATCACTCTTCCAGGTCTGGTACGGCAAGTCACAATTTGAGTGATGTCGTCCTCGTACTGTACGTTGAGGGTTCGGCGAAGTAAAGGTTTCGGAATGTCCCTAGTGTAGATCGTAAAGAGGGTGGGACTCAGACACCTTCCTTGTGGGACTCCAGATAGCAGGTCAAATGGGGCTTCGAAGTGGTCCACGAGAGCTATCACCGCGCTCCTACTAGGATTTTCCCGAAATGGGGGGATAAACTGAGCTTCGAGATCTTATATTTGAGACCATCAATCCATATCTTGTCAAAGACTTTCTTCACGTCCCGGCAGACCACATCCACCATACAGCTAGAGGCAAGCCACTTGGCCTCATGTTGGTATGCTAAGCAATTGCAGTCTCCATGCTCTTTTTTTGCGGAAGCCATGCTGTTCGTCGTTCTGCAGTGAGTGTGACGACAGGTGGGAGACCAGCCTGTTGTTCAGGATATTTTCGAATACTTTTCCAATTATTTCGAGGAGTGAGATCGGCCTGTAAGTCATCACTTGATCTTTAGGCTTCCCTTGTTTAGGAATAAAGATCAATTTGGATGTCTCCAGGCCGTCCGGAAAGTATCCTCCGCTAAGGCTGCGTTAAAAAGATTCAGTAGCCTGGTTTTGTCCCCACCAGAGCTACTTTTAGATGACTTGCTGTTATTCGGCTTGAATGACGTCGTAAGCGTAGATCTTAATGGGGTCTTCGTCTTTTATTCGAGATTCGGAGAGAAGTAGGAGATCTGGGTCAATTTATCTATATATGTTGTACAGCTGGTGTTTGTGGTTAGTCCATCCTTTCACATTGTGTGCAAGAATCACCAGTCAGTTTATTGCGGCCATGGTTATTTCCCGGGTTTTGTTGGGGACTTCTGGTACTTCGCAGAGCGGTACGGTTTGTCGGATTTGAGATTTTGTACATACTCAGCTCATAGAATTTGATCGTTGAGCCGTACAGTTTTACAGGTTTTTCAAGCAGGGCGGCCTTAACATCTTCTTCCTCATTGGAGGAGTCGTAAAACCACTTGAAGTATCATCTACGTATATCCATGTTGATGTCTTCAGTGGTGAAGTTTCATGATTGCGTTTATTGATTGATTGATATATAAAGAATGAAAAAGTGTAGGAGATAAATATAGGTAAATATATGGTGAGTTTTTGTCCTGGTGAGAGGGCATCTCTAAGATACTTCCTTTTCCTTATATTGTCTCATTTGCCTCTTCTTGTGCACCGTCAGTGGTAGCTTCTGGTGCTTGGTTGGACTTTATTTATTATCTTTCTTTGTTATTATTATTATTATTTTTTTCAAATATATATAAATATAAATAAACTCTATTTGTCTGCGTCACGGCATTCTAGCCTTTCAAGTAATATATTTGATATTTTTTACTTTTTGTACCTTTCAATTTTTCTGATAATTTATTATTGTATTACCGGTATTTTGATAATTTATTTTTGTATTATCGGTATGTAGGCATTTTGCCTCTTTTGTTCATTTCTTTTTGGATGTGGGCACTTTGCCTCTTTTTCTTCTTATTATGTAGGTTGCCATATTGATGTGAAGAGTCCAATTAGGTTCTCTCGGGAGCAGATTATTCCACTTGGGAATAGGGCTTGCCTAGTGGCGCGTCCCCTATCCGCTCTCGGAATGTCGAGATCAATTTCCATATTTGGAATTATTACTTCCTCGATTTTATCCCCGGTCTTACTCCCTAGCCTCTGGAGTTCCATATTCAGTGGCTTCAGACCTGCTTTTGCGTGCAGGTCTGTCTGCAAATACGGTGCGCCCTACGCTTCCCACTATCAGCAGGGCTGCTTTGTTATGCACTCTCTGCATTTGCCTGGTAGTGGTGGAACTTGCAGCCTGCACGACCACTGCCGGGTACACTAATATCGAGCGTACCAGGGCAGTGTACAGCTTCTTGAGATTCTTGGAGTTGAGGCTTCGGAATGTTTATAGTTTTCCAAGCTGTGTTTTGGCTAGGGAGATCTATTCTTTAAGTGCGCTCTGAACCCTTTTGAGCTGATACGCAGACCTAGAACTGTGCCTTCGTTGGTGTACGGGTACACTTCGTCGTTTACTAAGATATCGTCAAGTTTCCGACGGTTTATTGGAAGGATTTGTAACTTTCGACGGTTGGTCTTGATCTTCACACTTTCTTCCGTATCTATTGATGTTGTCGATTTCGGTGGCTGTCTGCCTTACTTGAACTCCAGCATTTATGTGGGTACTGGGGATAATTTGGATGATGTCATCCTCAAAATGCAGATACATCAAATCCTTCCCTACTGGAGCAGGTAGGTCCAATGTGTACACTAGGTACAGCAGTGGACTCAGACAGGTACCTTGTGGAACACCCGCCTCAAGTTTGAATTCGGGTCTATTGTAGCCCTAAATCAAGATTTTGGCTTCCCTTTCCATGACGTAGTCAGATAGGATGCCTTCAGGATCGGGTTTAGCTGGTGGCCTAAGATCTTGAATTGGAGACCTCTCAGCCAAACTTTGTCGAAGGCCTTTTGGAAATCTCGCAACACCACGTCTACGTATTTCCTTTCATCTTTACAGCGGTTGAGTTTCTTGGTGAAGAAAGCAAGGGCTGTATCAGTCTCCCTTCCTTTACGAAACTCATGTTGCTGAGGGTTGTGAGCTTCTAGCTCGTTCCCTGGTCTTGTATCCTATTGGCTAGAAGCTTCTCGTAGACTTTTTCTATGAACTCGAGGAGGGATATTGGCCTGTAAGACACCAATTGATCGGGGGGCTTCTACCCTTTAAATACAAAAATGATTTTTGCTAATTTTAGACCGTCGAAGAAGTAACCCGTATTCAGGAAAGCGTTATAGATATTCACGATTCCCCAAATGATCTGTCTGGGGGCATGTACCAAGTTGTTTTTGGTGATGCTCGTCCATCCTGGTGGCTTCTGTTGAAAGGTTTTCACATGACCTCTTCTGTTGTAATTGGTCGGCCATGGTCTGCCATCACCCTCTCTTCGTCGACATAGGCCTGTAGGTGCGTTCAATGTGTTCTTTGATTGAAATAATCAATCAGCTGGCCTTCGAATTCTTGGTCGAATTCCGCATCGTCCTCATGTGTAATTGTGGAGACTTCCTTCCAGAGCGTGCTTAATCTCTCTTCCAATACCTCCGGATCCTCCAAGTAGTCATTGCCCGTCTTAATGCGGGGGTTTCTCTACTTGATAGGCCTTTAGATTTTCTCACTAGTCGCTAGAACTTGTCGGGTCTCACCTCACTGTCTACTTGTTTAATCAGGCTGTCCCAGACCACAGCCTGTTGCTGGTTTATGGCCTGCCTCAGCTCTTCACTCAGGCGACGTAACAGCAAGCTTCTTTCCAGATTTGTACCTTCTCTTCTGCTATCTTCGTACACTTTCCTGTGCACCCTAGCGATATCACTCATTACCTCACTCCATCTTGGTTGCGGAAGAATTTTATGCCTTTTCATTGGTACACACTTGCGATCCGGCTCGATGATGTGGGCAGTTATCTTCTCCAGTTCCTCATCGATCTTCTCTAGTATTGCTTCGCTTAGGTCCACTATTTCGTACCTGGAAAGGATTTCCCTGTAACAATCCCAGTTGGCAGAAGCGTAACTTTTGCGGAGGGAGATCGGAAGCTGGATCGGCGCTAGTGTGATGGTCTTCAAGATCGCTATGTGGTCGCTGGGTACTGTTGAGCCCGGCTCGCTATGGTAATTGAAGGGAAAAGCCACCACGTATCATGATTATGTTAGGCTTTGTTGCTGCCCGAGAGTTGATATATGTAGGTCGGAAAGTCCGGTCGTATCCTCTGGATATTTTTCGACGCATAATCATTTTCAAGTTGTGGCCTCTGTTATTCGGGTTCCCATAGCCAGCCGTTCTGCATCTGTCATTGAGGTCGCCCCCAAGGAATGCCATTCTGCCGTGGCCGAACAAGGTGTAGAAGTTTGTGAGGGGCAGGTACGTTCGTCTAGGTGGTTGGTACACCACCTGATTACGAGATTGCCCACTAGTGTGTGCAACTCTACCGCCACAAAGGACTCGTCCAGTTTTGTAAGGTGTTTGAACGAGAGATTTTCTCTGACGACAACGGCAGCACCGTCGAACCCCTCCTGAGAATAGTTTTTCATAACTACTCTGTAGCCCGGGATCTTTAGTAAACTGGTAGTAGTATCGATACCATGCTCCTTGATTAGTATGATTTGGAGGTCAAGTACGCAGAATATGTTTCCGTATGCCACGGCTTTTCCCTCCCATCCATTCACATTGAGCGTCAATATCCTTAACCTGTTGTTCGGATTTTTTATTCTCTTTCCTGGCTGTTGAGTTTCTTAGTGCTTGCGAGTAGTTGATTTACGTTTCCCGCTCCTCTTCTTTTTGTACCTGCTTGTGAGAGTTTTACAAATGTCTCCCGATAGAAGGTAACGTTCTGGTTTTACAGAACCTCATCAACCGATTCTTCGTTGCATTGACCGTCGAAGTCCCATTTGTAGAATTTCTTTTTTATTCCCACCCAGATTTCGTTTGCGTCCAAGTCCTTCAGGAAGGGGAATTGCTCTGTTGCGTAGATATAAAGGTTGATTTGGTCAGCATCTAGTGTCGTAGAATTGCTCATAGTCTGGTCCAATAATTATTCTAGTCCTTGATCTGGACACACCGCTTTTGTTTAAGTCGATGGTATTGAGACCCTATGACTCAATCTACGATCATTATTAATATATATATATATATATATATATATATATATATATATATATATATATATATATATATATATATATGCTTTAATTCCTACTGAACGTGCGAAAGCTGGTTAGAGGTGGGTTGCGCCGCGGCCAGGATTCTCACTATAAAAGTCCCACTTGTTACTGGGGGGAGGTTTGTGATTGTTAAATTCTAACAGTGCATAATACAGGTTGAATAAATTAGCGAAGGGATTCTTAATTAAAGTCTTGCCACGGGTACGTCAAAAAGGAGGAGCCACAAATAAACACACGTACAAAAATACACTTTACTTTACACCAAAATAATAATTAGTAGCAATAGTTAAACGGGCATTTAGGTAAATAAGGATTAAATATTAAACCAGATTAGTCCGGGTTGAGAGCAATTATAAATAATAATAAAAAAGGAGGGAAGGATAACACTGACGTTGAGCGTCTAGATTTATAATGACTCAATGGGAGTATCAATCACTGTTAATTAACTAGGTAATTTAAGAATAGAGGGATACTGGGTTTACAGATTACCATTAATTGTGATGGATTGGAGAGACGACTACTCAGGTCCAGACGGGGTGGTTCGGGTGTCTTAAACACGAGTTCTCGGGGAGAGGGGGGATAAGACGACGGGTTCGGGGCTGCTGACTGCAGTTCCGGTTAGTTCACTCCTAACTGGATGTGACACTAAGAAATAGTAACTTCCAGTAACTATTTGGATGTTCCTTTTTCTTTCTCAAGTTACGTTGAGCAACAGAGCGTATTCTTCTAGCCACAGACTCTGCGGGCGGGATTTGCCTCAGGAACACTTTGAGACAGCGACCAAGTTAACTCAGCGGCGCATTGGTAGTCAATAGGTTACGGCAACGACTCTCGTTCAACGTGAGGGTTACGCGAGTAGGTTTGGAACACTTCTCCAGAGGAATAAACGGCGTTGTCATTTATACCGCTGACTGTGTGAAATCGAGAGAGAGATTCCATTTACGACAATTCGCTTATCGCAGCGCCTTCTGGACAATCTCCATGGTATCATTAAGAAGGCAAATAGAATTTAGGCTTCTCTGTGAGATAGGCCTTCTTTCGTCAAACTTCCTGTCGCATGTTGGGGAAGTTGGCACGGATAACGACTTAGGTGAAGGGGAAGGCGAAGGAGGGCGGTAGAATGTCAGGGAAGGGTGGGGGGGGGGGGAGAGAGGAGACGAAGGTCAACTCCACCGACAAATTTCTTTCGTTCCTACGATTGTCTGGCGGCATGCGAGTATGTACGTTCCATACCCTCACATCTAGCTTTTTCTCTGTCCCTCTTTTACCTTTCTTGCGCTGTATTTCCTTGTCAGAGTTCTCTGAGTCCGAGGTGTCGGTATTGTCCGTGGTGTCAGAGGATTCTGTTTCTTATTTCTTCTCATTCTTTGGGTTGGTCTTGTGGGCTGCTTTTGCGGCTGCCCCCTCTCTTTTTTGGCCTTAATCCTCGGGTCGATCACATCTGTTTTCGTTTTAGTTTTTGCTTTTCTTCTCATGACCTTTTCCTCACATCTCTTTGTGATTCAGCTGCAGTTGGAGTACGTCCTCTAATGATGGGTTATCAGGGAACCACATCTCACTCATGACGGTCTTAGCGAGATTTTTATTTAGTTCCTTTGAAAATATTCCTGGTTGAGTTAGGTTCCTGACATGAACATACAAGATGCAGGTCAGGATCTTCGTCGAATTTTCGTTCTCGATTCTTAAGTAGGTCTTTTTGTCTTCTGCCTCTGTAAGGATTGCTTTTGCCTTCTGTGAATACATTTTATTGTTTTTCCGTACTTGCTCGTCTTTCTTTTGCTGTACCTTTTTTATTTTAAGCTCTTTTTTCAGTGGGCAGGCCATGGCCATGGAACGATGTCATTGGCCGCAGTTGGCGCATTTCTCCCTGGGACTGTTGCAGTTCTTCCAGTGATGTCCTGGATCACTGCATCTTAACCAGATTTCCTGCGGCTCAGTACATGCCTATGTCGTGTGGGTCTCCATCTTGTAGCATCGGAAGCAGAATTGTATGGGTGTTAATTCTTCTCTCTCTATCTGCTCCCCACTGACTTTTGCATTAAAAAGCAGGAGTAACTTTTCTTTTGCCTTTTGTGCCATCGTAGTGTCGGAGAAGACAATCTTAAATACGTGTGTGTACTTAGAATTGTCTCTCTTGTTCCAGAACTTTATGATTTATGAAACCTTGGCCCACGGTTGGTTCTTCATGAATTCATCTTTGATTTACTCCTTTGAATGTTGTCCAATCCAGGTGTCCAGTCAACGGCAGACCACGTTCCTGTGCGTTAGGATCTGTGGTGGAATTGCCGGTTGAAGACGTATTTCGTGGAGCGTTTCGACGGCCTCTTCTTTGGTTGTTTTCTACGTCCTTCTCTTTCTCACAGATCGCTGCATAACCTGTAGGGACTTATGGCAGTCGGAGTATCGCGATGTTTAGTTTTTCGTACCCCACTTCAAAGACCTTATCTCGGCTGGGTCTGCTGCTCCCACTGATGGTGCGTAGCTGGTCCAATTTTGCTCCATTTTCCCAAGGGAGGGGCCCCTCGGGCTGGCTTTCTCCTCGCTGTGTCTTCTCTGAGGCTTCTGGTTGATCCTCTCTATGCTAATTCAATGTATTCCCATTACTGTAGGGTCTACGTCATCTTGGTAGAACGCTTTGAGAGCAGTCCCCTTCCCGTTCCAGCAAGTTTCCGTGAACTGCCGGATGGGATGGATGAATGATGATGGGTAAACCCGGAGAGGCCCCTCAGACGGGTGAAATGTGGCGGACTTAATGATGGGTGGTGATCGAATCAACTAACACCACCCGGGGGGGCATCCTCGTCTGGGGTTTGGTTATCGATGCTGCTTCCAACTTACAAAGTGACGGTTACATATCGCTCTGTGGTTCTGACCGGAAATTACCCTTAGGGACTAGAGCGAACTCTTTCGCAAAGCTTTCAACATCGCCTCTTAACCGGGCTGCCTTTGACGCTGAGTTCCACAATGGGCTAATCCTCAAACCTGCTTTCTTCAACGCTTCCAATTATGTCTATCAAAAGAGAACGACTTAGTTGGATCGAGACTAAATGAATGGCAGTTCAGTTCACTTGCACTCCCTTGCCCCGATGAGGGGGGGGGGGAAGTTTAGCTAGACATGGATCGGCTACGCGTTGCTCCGTATATTATCTTCTTTTTGACTTCCTCGTGGGGAAAAATTTGGTAAGTTCACGTTTTTGGCCTGGCCTACCTTTTTCTTTTTCTCCTTTACCGCTGGTGAACTTCTTCGGATAGCTTAAGATACTTCAATTTTTCTGTCCAGTCTACTTGATTGCGCCGAAATGAAATGAAAAGAGAGGTGGGAGACAAAGAACAGCTATTCCTACCACCCCCGCCCCCTTTGGCGCTCATGGAGCGGCCAAGGACGGAGGCAAGTAGGCTCGGTACTCCTTTATAGACCCTCATAGTCACACTGTCTAGAGCCAAAGTAGGCTCCAAGCACTGTGAGTACGGCGGTTAGGAGTGAGAGGGAGAGGAAAAAGAAGGTTTTAGGATAGGACAGCGAAGAAAATAGTAGGAGACAAAAGTGGACTTAGTTAGTCATGTGACCTACAGGTTAACGTAGAATCCGAACCAGGATGTGTCGCTTGTCTCTACCTATAAACTTGCAGTTTATCCTGACCCCTGTCCCACGTATCACTGAGTCCCGTGGTCGAATGTGATAGTAAAAACGAATAGATGCTGAAGGCTAAAGGAAGTAAGAGGTTTGCAAAGAGATGCTAGTTGCCTGGAGGTCACGCTTATCTCTGTCCATTTTAGGTAGTATAGCTAGCGTGATAAAGTTAGAAAGTAGTACCGGTATTTATGAGGCGTTCAAACCGTTATTAGTAAATATTCTTACTAAAAACTGGTGTAGGTTTCTATCTCTCTATCTATTCTTTCGTATTCCTATCCATAGTTGGGCACGATAACGAAAAAATGTATCATGATAACCGATAAATCGATAACCTTATCGGCGATAACCGATAATCGATAACTGTCGATAAATTTATCGCCCGATAAGGTGATAACCGATAAATCGATAAATTCAAAAGTATAATAAAATATTGATTATTGACTATATATAGCGTTATTTTATAATACAATAATAAGAATATTTGAATACTGTTTTTTAGTTTCTTACCTGGTGAGGCTCTCCTTCATCTCCTTATAGGTTTTTAGGATCCTCCTCCAAAGCTCAGACCTACCTATTTCTGCCGCCAAGGCACGCGTTGCTTGCACTTGTGCTAAACTGGAACCAAAAACTGAAATTATCGATTATCGCTAGTTTGGAACCAAAAGTATCGGCGACACCGATGAATCAATAACGCGGAAAAAATATCGGATAACCGATAACCCGATATCGTTATCGCAATAACGCCCACCTATGTTCCTATCCTAGTTATAATTGACTATATGCTATTCTCTGGTGTTGCTTCGGTGAATTAATTACTCTTAGTAGTCGTCGAGTATTATTCTTTCTCTAGGTGTAGATTTCTTATTCGTCTTTTTCTCTTCCCCCATCTATCCTTGGGAAACTTGTGAATAATCTGCGTGATCTCCATCCTTCTCTCTGGGCAATTTGGTTGGTTAATTCAACTCGTACTTCATTCTGCGTCTTTTCTAGGACTATCCTTGCTCTTTTTTGCAATTATTCTGTTAAGTGGCTTTATCCTTGCCTCCCTGTGCAGGTCTCGTAGTCTTCTTCTTTCTCCTCTTCTGGTCTTTGTTATTAAGTAGATAGTTTTGTTTTGGACTTTTTGGACTCTTAATAGGTTACTTCTCAAGATCGTGTACATCGCGATGGTTGGATAAATAATAGCGGACTGTACTATGGCCTGATAAATTTTTCTCTTGTTTTTCATGCTTAGGTTAACTAACTTGTACAGTAATGCCAGGCCTCTCTTCCCTTGATTTACCCTCTCAGTTACATGCTTTTTATAACCTGATTTCGTAATGGTTAGTCAAAGCACCTTACATTCTTTGTCGTATCTGTAGCGCTGTCCTTCTACATATACATCTGAGATGTTCCTCCCGTACACGGGTACCATTTTGAATTTATCCCTGTTGGTTTTAATTTTACATTTTTCTTCGTATCTATTAATGCTTCTTATCTCTTCTGCAGTCATCCTAGCTTGCTTCGGGCCGTTCTTGTAAGGGTAAAGTATGATTTGAGTGACGTCGTCAGCAAATTGGATGTTCAAGCAGCCTTCATTTCTCGGTGGTGGTATATCTGGTGTGTAGTTGAATAGAGAGACGGACTCAGGCATCCGCCTTGGAGCAAACCCGCAGCGAGCTCGAATATTTCACCCTGATGTCATCCTATTTCCATATAAGCACGTCTCTCCATTACATAATCATATAAAATCCTTTCGATCTTGTTCATTCCTAATCTGAGTATCTTGAGTTGTATACATCTCTGCCATATTTTTTCGAATGCCTTAGACACGTCCTGACATATGATGTCTACGCTCATTTCTCCTCTCTTTGCTTTCGCTATCTTTTCAAGGATGACTCAAAGGGCTATCTCCGTTCTTCTGATCTTTCCTGAAGCCAAATTGCCGCTGTTTTTTCGGCCATTTTTATCAAGGAATTTGGACAGTCTTTTATTTATTATTTTTTACAATACCTTACCGATGAAATCTAGCAGCGAGACGGGGCGATAGTTACCCACTTGATCTGGGTTTTTTCCCGATCTGCCTGGGGCACTCTGTCTGAAGTTCTTTATGGTTTCTTTTAATTCCTCAGATGTAATGATTGCGTCTATTCTGTCGTTGTTTTTTCTACTTTCCTCGACAAAGTGGAAGGGGTATGTCCTTTTGATATTCCCATTGAGTTCGTCCACGATCTGATTTTCGAATTCAATCTCATAGTCCTCATTCTCTTCTTCGCTAATTTGGAATATATTTCTCCAGTGCTCTCTAAATAATGCCTTTATTTCTTCCTCATCTTCTAAAATATTGTTCCCTGCATCCTTAATTTTGATTTTATCCCTTGTTGTCCGAGTCTTTAATATGTTGATATGTTTCCAAAATTCCCTTGGTAATGTTTCCACATCTATTTTCTCGATGTGCTGATGCCTTTTCTCTTTGTTTTTCATAAATTAGTGCTATTAGTTCTCTTTTCTGTCTCCTGAGTGCGTTGTATGCTTCCCTTTATGTTCCGAATCTTATATTTTCTGCCGCCCGGCTGATATCCTTGCTCAAAGCCACCCTTTCTGGTGTCCACCTAAATTGTTTAATGGTTCTTCTCTGATCTTATCCAACTCCCCGTCGATTTTCTCTAGAGTGGCTTCCCCGAGCGGGATGGGCACGTACGTCTGAAGTAATTCTTTGTACTTGTCCTAAACCACTCTTTAGTATGCATTCCATTTCTTTGAAGTGATTTGTATAGGATTCTTGTTTATGTGAATTAGAGTCGCAGTGTGGTCACTGCAAAGGAACATTTACTGGTTTCATAAAATAATTAAAGAGCAGATTGAAGTTAGCCAGGCAGATGTCCGGTTTTGTTGCGTCTTCCCTTTGTAAGTATGTAGGGAAATTGGGTCACAGTCTTTGCAGTATACGTCTATTGATAAGCGTGTTAAGTTGTCTTCCAACTCTGTTTGTATTTTTGTACCCAGAAACCCCGCAATGGGCGTTTAAATCGCCCATCAAAACGACCGGTATCATATAGTTGAAGAGTTTAGTAAAGATTTGTACCGGTAATTGATGGCGCCTGGGTGGCTGGTATCCAGTTGCGACAATGATGCTGCTTAATTCCATTTTAATTTCTATAGCTAAATATGCATCTACCAATCCTTGTATTTTTTTTGTACTGCAATCCTTGCTTGACAGCTATTGCCACTCAGCCATGTGTTTCTCCGGAATGATTGGTACAAATTACAAATTACAAATTAGATTAAAGTGGTGAAATTGTGTGGTAGGTATATAAAGGTGTGAATATGTTTTCTAGTTTGCCCTGGTGTTAGGGCATCACTAGCATTCTTCATGTTGAGTTTAAAAATAAAAAATTCCACCGTCAAAAGGAGCTGACTGTCATTGACAGTCAGTTTCCTCCGTTATAAATATATATATTTCTCTATATTATATGTGTTTCCACCTTCGAAGCATTCAAGCCTTTCAAGGTTGACTTTACTTGCTGAATGAATCTCAGTGTTGAATATTTTGTAATCCTTTAAATGTGGGCATTTAGCCTCTTTTCTTCGTATGGTTTATTTTGACTCTGTTTAGTTTATATGTTAACATATGGGTATTGGGGAGTTGGGCACTTCGCCTCTTTTAATTCTTGAATTTTAAATATTAAGTGTGGGCACTTCGCCTCTTTTTTATTTAAAATTAGTTTTAATTTTGTTGATTCTTGCTATGTTTCTATTAGGGGGGGAGGGGGAGGGGACTTTAATGTGGGCACTTCGCCTCTTTTTCACTTGGATTCTTAAAGTTTGTTAACTCTGCTGTACTAATTTTCAACTTTCAAGTTCTAGAGTCGTAGACTTTTTAGATTAGTGGACTAACACTATGTAAACATAGGTAGTACCACTTCTCTCACGCAGGTTCTACTGCTTGGGAACAAAGCAGTTCTACCTATTGCGCGTCTCCTGTTGGCGCGTATATTAATGTTCAAGTTTAAGTTTGGGAGTATATTCTGGTCTATTTTGTCCCATGTCTTTCTCCCTAGCCTTTGGATCTCCGTATTGATCGGCTTTAGACCGATTCTTTGGTGAAGAATCGATTGCCGAGTACGGTAGATCCTACGCGTGCCTGTTATCAGCAGCGTGGCTTTGTTCTGCACTCTCTGCAACGTTCTGAGAGAGGTACAGCTAGCGATCTGCGTGATCACGGCTGGGTACACCAGGACTGAGCGTACCAAGGCCATGTACAGTTTTTTGATATTAGGCACACTAAAGCCTCGGAAACGGTAAAGTTTCTTCAGCTCTCGTTTGGCTAGGGAGACTCTAGTATTCATATGTGTCTTATAACCCGTTTTATAGAGTCGCAATCCCAGGACATTACCCTCGTTGGAGTACGGATAGATTTCGTTGTTGACGACGACGTCATCAACTTTCCGGCGGTTCATTGGAATGATCGTGAACTTCTGGCGGTTGGTCTTGATCTTCCACTTTCTTTCATATCTGTTGATGTTTTCAATCTCGACAGCTGTCGCCCTCGCCGGACTTCCAGAGTTCCTGAATGGACTCAGGACGATTTGGGTGATGTCGTCTGCATATTGCAGATACATCGAATCGTACCTCACTGGAGCAGGTAGGTCTATTGTGTACACGAGGTACAGCAGAGGGCTGAGACAGCTGCCTTGTGGAACTCCCGCCTCGAGTTCGAATTCGGGTCCTTTGCAGCCCTCGATTGAGATTCGGGCTCTCCTATCGGAGATATAATTGCAAAGGATCCTTTCCAGGAGTGGGTTAAGCTGGAGGTTAAGGATCTTGTACTGTAGTCCTCTCAGCCAAACCTTATCGAAGGCCTTCTTTACATCACGCAGCACCACGTCTACGTACCTCCTCTCAGCTTTACTGCAAGCGAGTTTCTCCGCAAGGAGGGCGAGGGCTGTTTCCGTTCCTCGTCCCTTGCGGAACCCGTGCTGCTGAGGGTTGTGGGCTCCCAGCTCGGCAAGTTGTTCTTGAAGCCTGTTAGCTAGGAGTCTCTCGTAGACTTTTGCAATGAATTCCAGCAGGGCGATTGGCCTGTAGTTTACCAGTTGATCAGGGGGTTTACCTCCCTTGGGTATGAAGATCATTTTCGCAATCTTCAAACCTTCCGGGAAGTAGCCCGTGTTCAGGGAAGCGTTGTATATATTAACGATACCCTGAATGATCTGCTGTGGGGCGTTAACCAAGTTGTTTCTGGTGATACCCGTCCAGCCTGGTGCCTTTTGGCGAAAGGCTTTTACAGTGGCCATGACGTCCTCTGATGTTATGGGGCGTCCATGACCCGCCATCTCCCTGCCTTCGTTGGCTTGCTGTAGTGGGTGCGTGCGATGTATTTCCTGATTTAGTTGTTCAATCAGTTGACCTTCGAATTCCTGGTCGAACTCAGCGTTTTCCTCGGGGGTAATCCTGAAAACGCTTTTCCAGAAGTTCCTGAACATATCCTCGAGAACCACCGGGTTATCTATATAGTTACCGTTCTCCTTTATCCGAGCCTTGGGTCTTGGATTAAGTCCCTTTAAGTTCTTGACTTGGCGCCAGAACTTGGCCGGGCTAAGTTCGCTGTCGACTTTGGCTATCAAGTTATTCCATATTTCCCCCTGTTGGAGGTTGATAGCCTCTCTAAGCTCTGAGCTTAGGCGTCGGAGCAGCAAGCTCCTTTCCCGGCTGGGACCCTCCCGTCGTACTTCTTCGAACACTTCCCTGTGAACGCGAGCAATATCTCTCATCTCCTCTGTCCATCTGGGCTGAGGAGGTGTTTTATACCCTGTAACGGGTATGCTCTCGCGGTCCGCGTTTAGTATGGACGTTGTTATCCTCTCCAACTCCCTGTCGATCTCCTCTAACGACGCCGTGCTGAGGTCAGCTGGCGCATAGTCACTGAGTCGTTGCTTGTAAAAATCCCAGTTGGCCATGGCGTAATTTTTCCGGAGAGGGGCTGGGAGCTGGATTGGTGCGAGAGATATTGTAGTGAGAATCGCTATGTGATCACTAGGGACTGCCGGGCCTGGCTCACTATGGTAGTTGAAAGGAAAGCCTTCACTTGTTAAGATTATGTCAGGCTTAATTGCGGACCGGGAAGTGATATAGGTCGGAAAATCCGGCCCTATCCTTTGAATGTTCTTTCTTCCCATAATCAATTCCAAGTTTCGGCCTCTATCGTTGGTGCTACCATAGCCTGCCGCACGGCATCTGGCATTGAGGTCTCCCCCTAAGAATGCCATTCTGCGGTGCCCGAACAGTGTGTAGAAGTTGCATAACGGGAGATATGCTCATCGAGGGGGTTGATATGCTGCAGCTATCACGAGGTCTCCGACCAGGGTGTGTACCTCGATTGCCACAAAGTACTCATCGAGTTCTGGTAGTTGTTTGAACGAGATGTTCCTCTTGACAGCTATTGCAGCACCATCAAACCTTTCCTGGGAATGGTTCTTCATGATCACTCTGTAGCCCGGTATTTTAATGCGACCAGCTGTAGTGTCGATACCGTGCTCCGTGATGAGAATGATGTCAGGGTCGTGCACACGGAATATGTTACCATATGCCGTGGCTTTCTCCTCCCATCCATTCACGTTGAGTGTCAGAATCCTCATTCTGTTGCTTACTCTCTCCATCTATTTGTCACTTAGTGCTTCTGGGTGATGTTCTTTTTTCTCCCGTTTCTCTTCTTCCTAAACTCAGCGTTTGAGATCTGCTCGCATGTGCTGTGATGTAGAATCACATTTTGCGCGAGCAGGGCCTCCTCCACAGTCTCGGGATCTACTTCTGAGTCATATTCCCATTTGTAGACCTTAGACCTTATGCCCTGGAATATGCTCCTGGTTTCCATCTCCTCCGGGAAGGGTATTGCTCACAGGCGTATATCCTTAGGTTGATGTAGTTCGCCCTTATCTTCTTCACTCTCTTCTTCTGTTCTTTCTTATCCTGGGGTTTGGGTGTATCAGTGTCTGAGGAATCTGAGGATTCCGAAGAACTGCTATTATCTGAGTTGTTATTTTTAGCCGATTTTTGTTTACCATGGGTGGGAGCAGGAGTTGTCGCCTCGACTGCTACTTTCCGTGCTTTATTATTAGGTTTCTTGATTGTGTCCGTAAGAGTCGTAGTTGCAGAATTCTGTTCCTTCGGGGCCATCTGCAGATGCAGCACGTCCCCCGAGGGTGGGTTGTCCGGGAACCACATTTGTTCCATACCGTTCTTTGCCAACATTTGGTTCAGGACTGTTGCAAATGTGCCCGGGTGGGCCAAGTTCATGACGTGTGCATGGAGGATGCATGTCATTATTTTGGTGGAGTCCTCGTTTTCTATTTTCAGATACGTCTTCTTGGCGTCCACCTCGGAGATGGCCGCCTTAGCAGCCTGGGCGTAGGACGTGTTCGCTCTACGCGTCTCCTCGTTCTTCTTGGCTTCCTGCTTTCTTCTCATAATTTCTTTTTTGGCGGGGCATGACATGGCCATAGTCCTATGACCTTGCCCACAGCTTATACACTTCACCGTGTTACTGTCACAGTTGCGCCAATTGTGGCCCTTCTGACTACATTTGGAACAGGATTCTTGGGGCTCCTTACAGTCTTTGGTGGGGTGAGATTCCATCTGGAAGCACTTGAAGCAGAACTGTACTGGGGTGTATTCCCCCTTTTCCACCTGTTCGCCGCTGATCTTGGCATTGAACATTAGCAGTCCTTGTTCCTTGGCCTTATGTGCCATGGTAGTCTCCGCGAAGACCACCTTGAACACATGCGTGTATTCACCGCCGTCCCTTCTATTCAGAAACTTAATTACCTCGGCTACCTTGGCCCAGGCTTGCCGAAACTCAATCTCCTCTCGGATCTCCTCCGCGGTATGCTGCCCAATCCATGGGTCGATTCGACGACATACCACGCTCCTATGGGCCAGAATCTGGGGGGGTACTGCTGGCTGTAGTCCAATGGCTCGCAGCGCTTCTACTGCCTTTTCTTTGGTTATTTCCTCGATATCCTTTTCCCTCTCGCAAATGGCGATATAACCTGAGGGGATATCCAGCAGCCTAACCATAGCTATGCCCAGTGCTCCATACACGGCCTCAAAAGTGGATTCTCTGCTGGGTTTGGGTTGTCCGTCGACAACCCGCAGAGGAATCCTGGTCGTGTGGTCCTGGGCCATTTCTTCGCAAGAGTGGCCCTTCAGTCCAGTTAATAGTTTATCTTCGTTCGCTCTCGATGTGGGTGATTGGTGTTTCTTCAGCTTGGTGCTCCTTCTCTTCTTGGATTGTTAATTGGGGTAGTTGTTGACTCCCGCTACTTCATCACTAAGCTTACGTGAACTGAACTGCCAAATGGGGGGGGTGAATGATGGAAGGTGGACCCGGGCGAGGCCCCTCAGATGGGTGATGAGTGGCGGACTTGATGATGGGTGGTGATAGAATCAACTACCACCCCCGGGGGTGCCGCCCCATCTGGGGTTTGGATATCGATGCTGTTTCCAACTTACACAGGGACGGTTGTATGTCCCCCTGTGGTCTTGGCCGGAAGCTACCCTTAGAGATTAGAGCGAACTCTTCCCCAAAGCTTTCAGCATCGCCTCGTAACCGGGCGGTCTCTTCCGTAGAGTTCCACAGTGGGCTAATCCTCAAACCTGCTTTCCTTTACGTCCCCAATTATGTCTATCAAAGTGGACCGACATAGTTGTGGCGAGACTAGATGAGTGGCAGATCAGTTCATTTCAGCTTCGCGACTCCGTAGTGGGAGGGGGGGGGGGGGTTAGCACGACATCAAATCTTCTTAGTGCCGGTATAAAATTCGTAAAAGAATTCTCCCCGTAAGGTTGATGAGGCAACAAAAACTTGGCGTTTTGAGCCTCCCTTGCCTTTGGCTTTTCCTCCTTTACCAAAAATGAGATCTTCTCAGCGTCGACTTTTGAAATGAAATTCTGCTGCCTTCTCGGATTGGTGAATCGTGTATGTGAGAGTAAGCAGATGAGGGGATAGAAAGGGTGTGTGAATAGATAGCAGAAAGTAGACCAGTGGTGAAAAGAGAAAGAAGTGTGGTAGGGTGCAAAGTGATGCTAGAGCCTGATGATCAGGCCTATCGCTTTTAAATTTATTTGATTTGTGGTTTCGTTGTTGTATTTATGTGTTTTTTATACATATATATATATATACAGGTATATATATAACATATAGTTTGGCGTTCAAGCCATTTGTCTTTATTGCTAATATTTTTGTTTATGCTATGCGCGTTAGCTGTGGAATTTGTAAGTTGTTAATATTAACTTACTGTGTTTGTTTTAGTATCTTTTTGTTTCTTCGTAATTTTGTAGTGTGTGTATTTAGTGTACAGTGTTTCTTCCTGTAGTCTTGTTTGGTGATTTTCGTCTTCTTGTGTAGGATTCCTTCTTCGGTAGTTTGTCTTAGTTGGTTAGTTTTGTCGATATCGGTGAATTTTGTCAAAATCGGTTGGTTTCATGATTGGTAGTTTTTTCTTAGTTGGGGGTAAATTGACTCATCATCTAGCGTAGAACGGTACTTCTGCTCCGCCAGCTAAAATCCTAGCGGAGCTTGGAAATCTGGCGCGACATACTTCTCTTCTGTTTTGGTCAATCATTTGTACGATATCTTCGTCCAAACGATTGACCTTTTCCAGCATATTCCTTGTCCGTTCTTCGATGACAACGTTAATGGGGGTTAACCCCGCCTCTCGGTGCAGCTCTTCTTGCGATCTTCTTTCCATTCTGCGTGTACCTGTGATTAGGTACACGCATTTATTCTGCACCACTTGTAGTCTCCTCTTCTGTGTCTTTGAGGCACAGGAGAGGGCGGAAGCGGGGTAAAGCAACGTCGATCTAACTAGTGCAGTATAGATCTTCTTTTTGTTGCTTTGACGAAGATTTCTGAACCTGTACAGAGTCTTGACTGCAGCAGTGGCCTTGGTGATGCGTTCTTGGACGTGCTTTGCGTATCCGGTTGAGGTGATCTTCATGCCGAGTACGTTGCATTCATTGGTGTAGGGATATCGTCTATCCCCCACCCTGACGTCATCAAGTAGTCTCCTGCCTATGGGGACTACTTTGAACTTATCCTGGTTGGTACGGATTTTCCACCGGGCCTCGTAGGTGTTCAGGTTTTCGATTTCTGCTGCCGTCATGCGAGCTTGCATAGGCGCATTCCTCCATGGACATGTGATTATCTGGGTGAAATCATCGGCGAATTGTAAGTTGAGGCAAGTGGGGTTTACAGGGACTGGGACATCCGCGGTGTAAATCAAGTAGAGAGTGGGAGACAGGCACCCCCCTTGCGGGAGGCCCGCATTGAGCGGAAACTTTGGCCCGTCCGTGCACCCTAAACTGATGTACGCCGCTCTCTCCATGACATAGTCACAGAGAGTTCTTTCTAAGCTTTCGCTTAGTCCCAGTCGTAAGATCTTGTACTGCATTCCCCGTTGCCACACCTTATCGAACGCCTTTGATACATCCCGACAAACAATGTCCACGTAACTCTTTTCCCGTTTTGCTTGGGCTAGCTTTTCCGTAATGACGTTAATCGCCATTTCCGTACTTCGCTTACTCCTAAACCCGAATTGGTGTGGGTTGTAGAGCGAGTTATCTTCCAGGTGAGACACCAGTCTTTTGTTGAGGATCTTCTCGAAGAGCTTCCCACCAAATTCCAGTAGTGAAATTGGTCGGTAGCTCTCCTTCAACTTGGGGTTCTTTCCAGGCTTGGGCAAGAAAATCATCTTTGCCGTTTTATAAGCGTCTGGAAAGTACCCCGTATTTAGGCAGGTGTTGAATATTCTTCTCATTCCTTCGATGACACAGGCTGGTGCCTTTTCAAAGTTAAGCTTTGTAAGCCCCGATTGTCCTGGGGCTTTTTGTTGGAATGAGCGAAGCGCGCCGAGTAGTTCTTCTTCTGTAATCTCGGCGGCTCCGTCGCGCTGCCTATCCACCTGGTGATGAGGGTGCGTCTTTTCTATTTCTTCGTTGAGCTCGTCGATGATGTTGCTTTCGAACTCTAGGTCATAGTCTTCGTTTTCTTCTTCAGTTATACTGAAGATCTTTTCCCAATAACTTCGGAATATCTCTTCAACTTTTTCTTCCTCTTCTTCGATGTTTCCATCTTCTTTCTGTAGCTCGATCTTGTGCTTCTTTCCAGTTGATCCTTTAAGAATTCGGATCTTCTTCCAAAATTCTTTGGGAGTTGCTTCGTGATCGATGCTTTCGATCGCATCCTCCCATCTTCTGTTTTGCTGTTCGAGGATCAACTGGTTCAATTCTTCTTTGATTTCTTTACTTCTTTGCATCGAGTGTACTGATGCATTCACGATGTTGTGTTCATACATTATCTTCAGTTCACGGTATAGTTCCTTCATATATTCGGTCCACTCGTAGGTTGAGATGGTCCTATATGAGGAACGAGGGATACAAGCCCTATCTGCGTCGATGATTTGGTTATTGAGGTCATCGAGTGCCTCGTCAATCTCCTCGAGAATTGCCTCGTCCAGGTTGGGTGGATCGTAGGCCTCGAGAAGGTGTGCATACCGTGCCCAGTCTGCTCGTCTGTAGTTCTTCCTGACTACTGCTGGGACTTGTATAGGGTTCCTATTGATTGTGAGTAGGATCCCTATATGATCACTGCATGGAACCTGGACTGGTTCCATGTAGTAATTGAACGGTAGCTGACGATTCACCAGACAGATGTCTGGCTTTGTGGCATTTCATTCTCTGACATAGGTGGGGAAGTCGGGGCCTATCCGCTGGGCAATATTTCTGTCCAGCAACAGGTCCAGGCTTCTCCCTATTCCATTGAAGGTCCTGTAACCGGATTCTCGGCATCTGGCGTTTAGGTCCCCCATTAGTATGGTGGGGGCTCTTCTGCCAAATAGGCCAGTGAGAGTGTGAATAGGCAACACATCTCTCCTTGGCGGTTGATATCCGGTTGCAATGACCAACTTTCCTAAGTCGAGCTCGACCTCAATCGCGAGGTAGGATTCTTCTAAGTTTCTTATCTGCTTGTATTTGATCCCTTTCTTTATTGCAATAGCGGCGCCATCGTACCGCTCTTGCGAAAAGTTCGTGATCAACACATCGTAGTTCCAGATTTTCATTTCTGTATTACGCGTGTCGATCCCGTGCTCTGAGATCAGTATGATGTCTGCATCAATTTCTCTGAATACATTTCCGTAAAGAATTCTTTTCGTCGTCCAGCCGTTGGTGTTGATTTGCATTATTTTTAGTCCGTTACGTAGCATGATGAGTTGCTTTACCTATGTTTCTTCTTCCCCTTTTTCGGTCTGGGGGCTGGTTGGGCGATTTTACTCGGCCCAGGGTTTTCTTTTTTCGGGGGGGGGGGCTCGGGGTCTTTGACCTGCTTTTGGTTGCCCGCGTGCGGGTGCAGGGGCCCTCTTCGCTGTCAGATGAGGATGAACCATCCTCACTTCCAGCCTTTTCCTCTTCTTCTTCCTCTTCCTCAGTTTCCTCTTCTGATGGTGCTCCAATCATCTCCTCCAAACCGGATTTGGAGCTTTTGTTTTGTATGATGGAGTTCTTGAAGGCCTGTGAGCAATCGGGGTTTTCTGGCATGATTACCGCCGGGAGGTTATTAGCTTTCAGGAGCGCATTGAGCACCTGATTATAACAACCAGGCTTCACTGCATTTGCCACATTTGCATGGGTTATGCAGATCAAAATTTTAGCGCTCAGATCTCCTGATACGCTAAAAGGTGCAGGTCCTGGTGCAGTGTTCGTCACTGTGTTCTTTTTGGCAGCGCTCGCATAAGTCGTCTCCTTTGCCTTTCTGTCTTCTTCTTCTTTTCTTCTGATAATTTCTCTGCGCTTGGGGCAATTAAGAGCCATCGTCCTATGCTCCCCTTTGCAGTTAAGGCATTTCTTTGTGTTGCTTTCACATTTATCGAAACGGTGTCCTTCCGTGGCGCATTCACTGCACCACAGCTTGTCTCGGATTGGACGGTATATTACACTCTCTGAAGAATTTGGATAGTAGTAGATAAAGTAGGTGAAAATATAAAAGATATATAAGATGGGGGGGGGCCCTAGTAGGAGGGCATCGCAGTCTTTTTCCTTTTATTGTTGTCATATTTTACTTATTTGTGTTATGTATTGTTTATTCTGTATTGTTAATTTTACGTGTATCAGGCGTGTTCTTCTTATTGTTGATGTTTCAAAATGTTATTTTACTGATTCTTGGCGAAATTGTTGAGCATTCAAGCCTTTCTAAGCTTTCGGCTCGGCAATTTACCTAGTTTACAGTTTCGGTGTTCTGTATTTATGTTATTTTCTTTGTCTTAGTGTCGTGTTTTTGGTGTCCGTTATGTGTACAGTTCAGGTGTGTTATCTTGTGTACAATGTTTGGTGCTTGGGAATCGGGAGCTTCTTGTGACTTTCCCACGTAGATGCGCAGGAATGCCCATTCTGCCTCCTATTTCTCGTAGTTCTGGTATGACATCATTAGTAAGTGTTAACCAGACCCTTTTCCCAGTTTCCTGGTGAAGATGTTGATAGGGTCCAGTTTCTTACTAATATGGAGATCCCTCTGACGGCGGTGTTCTCGCCTTCTGACTTTACTTATCAGCAGGGATGCAGTATTTTGCACTCGTTGCAATCTTCTCATTGAGGAATTGTTTGCCGCTTGGGTCACTACTGCGGGATAGATGAGCTTAGACCGGACATACATTAGGTATATCTTCCTGATGTTGGCCGAGCTAAGATCCCTAAACCTGTATAGCTTAGAGATTTCTCTCTTCGCCAGGTTCCGCCTCTCCGTGTAGTGCCTTGCGCATCCGTGATCGGAGAATTTTAGGCCCAGGACGGTGCCTTCGGCGGAGTAGCCGTATCTCCTCCCCTCGATGACAATGGGGTCCGTCAACGTGCGGCAAATTGGGACGATCTTAAACTTGTCCCTGTTTGTTCTTATTTTCCAGCGTCTCTCGTACTGGTTGATGTTATTAATTTCCGCTATTGTTCGCGTCGCCTGTTCCCTTGCTTTCCTCACCCGGCACGGGACGATCTGTGTGATGTCATCTGCGAATTGCAGATACATCGTGTCCCTATGTACCGGGTTCGGGAGGTCGATGGTAAAGACCAAGTAAAGCAAAGGGCTCAGGCAACTTCCCTGAGGGACACCTGACTTTAGTTCGAATTCGGGTCCCTTGTGTCCTTCTATCATGAGACATGCCCTCCTGTCCATGACGAAGTCACAAAGGATCCTTTCCAGGACCGGATCTAACTGGAGTTTGAGGATTTTGTATTGCAATCCCTCCAGCCAGACCTTGTCGAAGGCCTTCTGTACATCCCTCAACACAATGTCTACATAGAACTTATTCGCACGGCAATAGGCTATTTTTTCCGTTAGGAGTGCTAGGGCCGTATCGGTACCCCTTTTTTGGCGGAACCCATGTTGTTGAGGGTTGTGCACTCCTAACTCGCTCAGCTGAGCTTTTAGCCTGTTTGCTATGATCTTTTCAAAGATCTTGCCGAGCATCTCCAGAAGAGAGATTGGGCGAAAGTTCGCCACCTGATCCGGGGGCTTACCTCCTTTCGGGATGAAGATGGTTTGGCCATCTTATACCCGTCCGGAAAATAGCCTACATTCAGGGAGGCATTCATGGTGTTTACCAGTCCCTGAATGATTTGCCTTGGGGCCATCACGAGATTGCACTTCGTGATCCCGGACCAGCCTGGTGCCCTTTGTTTGAAGGACCTTATGGTGTTCATGGTCTCTTCAAATGTTATCGGGCAACCGTGGCCAACCATCTCTCTTTCCTGAGACACCTGCGGGTGTGGGTGAGTTCTATGTATCATTGTGCTGAGTTCGTCTAGTAGTTGGTCTTCGAAGTCCTGGTCGAAGTCTTCGTTCTCTTCAGGGGAAATAGCGAAAATCATTTTCCAGTGTGTCCTGAATCTTTTTTCGAGAGACTCTGGATCCTCAATGATTTCTTCTCCATCTATTAGTTTAATCCTGGCTTTGGCGGGAAGTCCCCTTAGTCTTCGGACTGTATTCCAAAAACTCTGTGGACTGACCTCCCTATCCAGTCTACCAATGATGTCATTCCAGATTTCCTGTTGTTTTTCTGTGATAATGTGTTTGAGTTCCTCGCTTAGCTGTCTAATTCTGGCTGTCCTTTCCCTATTTGGGCCTGTCCTGCCTATTTCCTCGAGGATTTCTCTGTGTTCTCGAGCGTTGTCCCTCATCTCGTCTGTCCACCTAGGTTGTGGGAGCATTTTATAGGCAATCCTGGGGACGCATCTCTCGTCGGCTTGTATGAGGAGATTGGTGATGGTGTTTATCTCCTCGTCCACCTCTTCAAGGATGGCGTCGCCCAGGTCGGCAGGTTGGTATTCGCCGAGCATTTCTCTATAAAGCTCCCAGTTAGCTTTCGCATAACTTTTCCTAAGTGGCACTGGCATGAGTATCGGTGCCAGCGAGATGGTTGTCAGTATGGGGACATGGTCACTCGGTACCACAGGACCTGGCACGCTGCTGATGTTGAAGGGGAAGTTTCGGCTTGCCAATACAACATCCGGCTTTGTTGCCGTGTGTTGCGTAAGGTAAGTCGGGAAGTCTGGTCCTACTCTCTGGAGTCTATCTCTCTCAATGAGTAGTTCCAGGTTCCTTCCCCTCTGGTTGGTGTGACAGTATCCTGAAGCTGCGTAACAGGCGTTTAGGTCACCACCCAGCAATGCCATTTTTCCTCGACCAAAGATGTTGAATAGGTTAGGAACTGGCAGATATTTACGGCGGGGGGGTTGGTAAGCCGCTGCCACTGTCAAGGCTCCAACTAGGGTTGGGATTTCCACAGCCACAAAGGACTCCTCTAAGTCTGGAAGTGTTTTAAATTTAATGTTTTTACGAATAGCGATAGCAGCGCCATCGTATCGCTCTTGTGTGTGATTTTTTGTGATAACAGTGTAATTTGGAATTTTGATTGTATGTGTGTCAGTGTTTACACCATGTTCAGATATGAGTATCAGGTCGGGGTCCACCATTCGGAAGATGTTTCCGTATATGATGGATTTTCCAGCCCAACCGTTCGTGTTAAGTGATAGAATTTTCAGTTTGTTGCTGGTGTTTTCCATGTTAAATTAGTGTTTTTGTACTCTAAGTGTGTTTATATGTGTGCGTGTGTGTCTACCTTGATCACTTTCTCTCCTTTCTCTTCTTTCCGTTTCGAATTTTTGTAAATTCCACCTCACTAATCGTGAGGCAGGAGTCTGTATACAGCCTTATCTTCGAGGACATGAGCGCCTCGTCGACTATAGCCTCTTGAACTGGAGCGTCGAAGTTCCATTTCAACTGCCCTGTTTTAACCCCTTCGACGATTTCCCTAATGGTGGGGTTATCTGGGAAGGGGGTGTGTTCTGTTTTGAAGAAGAGCATGTTGAGCTCTTCTCCGTCCAGGGTTTTGGGCAGTTGAGGAGCCTTACCCCTGCTTGAGCTTCTTGCTCTTGCTTTGGGGGGCTGAGGCTTTACTGTCTCCTCATCCTCTGAGGAAGACGCGGAGCTTGCGAGGTTTCCCTCTGCCTCCTTTATCCTCCTCGCGACTTTCTTTTCCTTCTGTTCTCTTTTCTTTTGAGCCTCAATTCTAGGGTCTCTGTTTACTTTCGTTTGGGGGGCCTGGGTCTTCTTTTTCTCATTTATTTTTTCTCTTTCCGCCTGAGTAGGGAATGGGGTTGCTGGGGCCTCTTCCTCGGGCTCATACTGCAGTTGCAGTATGTCCCCCGACGGAGGGTTGTCCGGGAACCAGAGTTCCTCCAGACCATTCCTCTTGAGCATGGTGTTCATCTCAGTCGCGAAACAGCCCGGGTTTGTCAAGTTCCTCACGTGAGCATACATTATGCACGTGAGGATCTTAGTGGAAACCTGGTTTCCGACCTTCAAGTAGGTCCTTGGGGCTGGGGGGGTTTCAATTGTTCTTGCTGGGGGGGATCTGGCTGCTTGAGCGTAGGAGGTGTTGGCTCTCCTTACGCCTTCCGCCCTTCTATTTTCTTCCTTTCTTCTCACAAGCTCTTTCTTTTTGGGGCATGACATCGCCATGGCCCCATGCTTAAGTCCACAGTTTGGGCAGCACTCTTCCTTAGCCTGGCATTCACGCCAGCCGTAGTGTTTGATACTGCATTTGGAGCAGGTGATCTCCTGCTCCTTACAGTCTTTTGTAGCGTGTGCTTCAAGCTTGAAGCATTTGAAGCAGATCTGGATAGGAGTGAACTCCTCTCTCTCGATCTGCCCCCCGCTTATTTTGGCATTGAACAGCAAAATGCCATTCTCCTTTGCCTTGGCTGCCATTGCAGTATCACTGAATACCACCTTGAAAACATGGTTGTATTCAGTGTTGTCCCTCCTGTTCTTAAACTTCACGACTTCTGCGATCCTTGCCCATGATTGATGTTTCTCAATTTCCTCCTTTATCTCCTCTTTGGAATGTTGGCCTATCCAAGGATCCAACTTCCTGCAGACCACGCTTCTGTGTGCCTGTATTTGGGGAGGGGTAGTGGGCTGGAGGTTAATTCCCTTCAGAATTTCAACTGACTCCTCTTTGGTCAGGACCTCTATATCGCGTTCTTTTTCGCATATTGCGACATATCCTGACGGTCCGTCCAGCAGGCGGAGCACGGCGACATTTAATTCACCGAATAAGGTTTGGTATACCGTTCCCTTATCCGGTTTTTCTTTGCCCGCCAGTGTCCTTAGCGGTACTCTTGGAGCGTTCGAGTCCGCCATTTTCGAGGTGCCGCCCCTTGAAGAGGGGTGCACTTTTACTCTTCGAATCCTTCTTCTTGCTTCTGGTGATGAGGCTTTTATACGTGATTTACGGTGGAATTTATGGTGTGTTAATACGTTTTTTACGTTTTGGGGGGTTTTTTGCCTTGGGGAGAAGTGCGCCCCCCCTCATTACCCCACCACCTAGATGGAAGAGAATTTGCCTTTAGGATGGATGATAGAATGGATGAGATGAGTCCGGGTGGGATCCTCTCAGGGGTGTGATTGTATGGCGGACTTATTGACAACGCCGCCCCCCCGAGGGTTTTGAATCGCGACCGCTCCCCAACATACCATAGAGACGGTTTTCACCCTCTATGGTCCTGGAAGGGGCCTTCGCCGTAATTAGCACCGAAGGTTGCAGTCCGTCCCTTGTCCGGAATGTTTCTGACATTGTTCTCTACTGTGGGCTACTCCTCAAACCAGCTTCCTCCAATGCCCCCAATTATGCCAATGCAACTGCTCGGCATAGTTGGGACGAAATATGAATGGCAAATCCTCGTCACATCTGGCAGTAGGTCACTTGGGGGGGCAGGGCTGGGGGCTTAGGCAGTCATCTGCCTAAGGGGGCCCTCTAGAAAAGAAAATGATGAGGTTAGTGATGAGTGAATGATGAGTATTATCTCTCTTTCGTGACAAAGGTGAATTTCGTAGGGGTTGGGAAAAATTTTCCCAAAACTTTTCCTCCTTTACCGATTCTGAGGTATACTGCCAGTACTTAAAACCAAGATTTCCGAGCAAGCCTCGGATTGGTATAATAATCACTCTATGTGAAAAGATAGTAGAAGGTAAAAAAGTTGGTGAAGTGGGGGGGGGGGTGCCCTTGTTTTAGGGGCATCGTTAGCTTGCTTCCATTTTTTATTTATTTTTCCTTTGTTTGGGTGTTGTTATGTTCTTATGTTTTCGTTCTGTGCGTGTTCTTCTTGTTGTTCTTCATTGTATTTGTTCTTTGTTTGTCTGTGATATTTAAACTGTGTACTTGAGCTTTCAAGCCTTTGTAAGCTTGCAGTTATGTGTGTGTACTTCGTGTCAATGATCTTCGTTAGTTTTATGATTCGATTTTTGTGTCACCATGTTGTGTGTTTCTGGTGTTTTGTGTTTTTAGGTGTATATTGGTATTATGTTTTCCTCCGAACAGACTCTGGTGCTCGGGAATCGCCGGTTACGACCGACTTCCCCGTGCAACCTGGCAGGGATGTTGATTCTGCGTCCAGTTCTTCGTAACTCTGGTAGGATATCATTGGCCATTGTGGACCAGACTTTCTTGGCCAATTTTTGGGTAGCGACATTTATCGGCTCCAGTTTCTGCCTGCGGTGCAGGTCCCTCTGCCGAAGTTGATCCCTTCTTCTGCATTTGTTCATGAAGAGGGACGCAGAGTTCTGTACTCGCTGGAGCCTTTTCATAGATGTTTTGCTGGCCGTTTGAGTCACTACTGCGGGGTAGATAAGCTTAGCCCGGATGAACGACAGGTATAATTTCCTGATGTTCGCCGAGCTGAGTTCTCTGAACCTGTATAGCTTAGAGATTTCTCTCCTCGCCATATTCCGCCTCACCGTGTAGTGCTTCGAGTATCCGCGGTCGGAGATTTTTAGGCCCAGAATGTTGCCTACGGCGGAGTAACCGTATCTCCTCCCATCAATCATGATGGGCCACGTCAACTCACGGCCCAGCGGGAGAATTGTGAATTTCTCCCTGTTTGTCCGGATTTTCCACTTTTTCTCGAAGTTGTTGATGTTCGAGATCTCCGCGATGGTGTTGTTTGCCTGGCTCCTTGCTTTCCTTTCCCTACAGGGGACGATCTGAGTGATGTCATCTGCGTATTGCAGGTACATCGTGTCCCCGTGGATTGGAGTAGGGAGGTCGATGGTAAAGACCAGGTAAAGCAAGGGACTCAGGCAGCTCCCCTGGGGAACGCCCGCTTTAAGTTCGAATTCAGGACCCTTGTGATCTTCTATCATGATACGCGCCCTTCTGTCCATGATGAAGTCACAAAGAATCCTTTCCAGGACCGGGTTTAGCTGGAGACTTAGGATCTTGTATTGCAGTCCACTCAGCCAAACCTTGTCGAAGGCCTTCTGCACATCCCTCATCACGATGTCTACGTAGTGACCCTTTGCACGGCATTGCGCGATCTTTTCTGTTAGGAGCGCCAGGGCAGTTTCAGTGCCCCGTTTTGGTCTAAACCCATGTTGTGCCGGGTTGTGTGCTCCTAACTCGTCGAGTTGATTTTGTAGCCTATTGGCTATAATCTTCTCGAAGATCTTGCCGGGTACTTCTAGGAGAGAGATTGGGCGGTAGTTGGCCACTCGGTCTGGGGGCTTGTTCCCTTTCGGGATAAAGATGATTTTTGCCATCTTATACCCGTCTGGGAAGTAGCCTGTATTCAGGGAGGCGTTCATGATGTTGACCATTCCCTGAATAATTTGCCTAGGGGCATTCACTAGGTTGTTTTTAGTGAGCCCAGACCATCCTGGCGCCCTCTGTTTGAAGGACTTGATGGTGTTAATCGTCTCTTCAACAGTGATTGGGCGTCCGTGGTCAACCATCTCTCTCTCTCTAGACACTTGCGGTTGTGGGTGGGTCCTATGTATCATCGTTCCGAGGTCGTCGAGCAGTTGGTCTTCGAAGTCCTGGTCGAAATCGTCGTTCTCCTCAGGTGAGATCGCAAAGACCTCTTTCCAGTGGTCCCTGAATTTTCTTTCTAGGGTATCCGGATCTTCTATGAATATGTCGCCATCTTTGATTTTAATCCCAGGCCTGGGAGGCAATCCCCTAAGTCTTCGGATGCTATTCCAAAAACGTACAGGATTAGTCTCCCGGTCTAGTCTGCCAATGATATCATCCCAGATGTCTTTCTGTTTCTCGAGGATTGTGTTTTTCATAGCCTCGCTCAGTTGTCTCATTCGGGCTTTCTTTTCCCGGGTCGGGCCTGTCCTACCGACTTCTTCATAAATTTCCCTGTGTTCCCTAGCGATGTCCCTCATTTCATCCGTCCACCTAGGTTGCGGGAACATTTTGTACGAGATCCTGGGGACGCATCTTTCGTCAGCTTGAATGAGGCGATTGGTGATGTTCTCAATCTCCTCATCAATTTCCTCCAGATTTGCGTCCTCCAGGTCAGCTGGGTGATAGGCGCTGAGCATCTCTCTGTACTGCTCCCAGTTAGCTTTCGCATAACTTTTCCTATGTGGGACGGGCCTGAGCATTGGCGCAAGCGAAATGTTGGTGATAATTGGGACGTGGTCGCTCGGGACTACTGGGCCAGGTTCGTTGGCGATGTTAAAGGGGAATTCCGGGCTCACTAACACAATGTCCGGTTTTGTCGCCGAACAGTCTGTTATATAAGTTGGGAAGTCAGGTCCTACTCTCTGGACTCTATTTCTGTCGAATAGTAGTTCCAGATTTCGTCCCCTTTGGTCAGCGCACCTGTAGCCAGATGCACGGCAGCGGGCGTTTAGGTCCCCGCCTAGCAGCGCTAGCCTTTTGTGCCCGAACAGGGTGAAGAAGTTGTTGATCGGTAGGTACTGTCGCCTGGGTGGCTGGTAGGCTGCCACCACAGTTAGGCCACCAACCAGGGTCGGGATTTCGACTGCCACGAATGATTCATCTAAGTCCGGCAATGTTCTGTACTTGATGTTTTTTCTGATAGCGATGGCTGCGCTATCGTATCGTTCTTGGGTGTGATTTTTCTGTATAACATTGTAATTGTGTATTTTTATGTTGTCTGTGGTTGTGTCTATACCATGCTCCGATATGAGGATGATGTCTGGGTCCACTGTACGGAAGATGTTGCCGTAAACAATGGATTTTCCCTTCCATCCATCCACATTCAGAGTAAGTATTTTCAAGGCGTTGTTAGTGTTTTCCAGTCTGAGATGTTATGTGTTTTAGTGTACTTCTTGTTGTTCTTATGTTTGGAATCTCCCGTTGCGTATTTCCTTAAACTCTTGATTGTTGAGGGCAATACAAGAGTCTTTGTAGATTTTCACTGCGCCTTCATGCAGTGCCTCTTCTACTTCTTTTTCCTGTAAGCTCGCGGCGTAGACCCATTTTATACTCCCTTGTTGGATTCCCTTAAGGATTTCCATGGGGGAGAGTTTTTCTGGGTGGGGGATCTGCTCGTTTGAGACGATTCTGAGGTCGATCTCCTCTCCGTCGTACTTGTATGTATGTACGCTTCGAGGTCTTCGACCTACTTCTGGAGCTCACAGGGCTTTTGGTCGCCCTGCTCACTGCTTCGTCCGCTTCAGAGTCCGAGGAAGCTCCGCTGGACAGGTTTCCCTCGGCTTCTTTCAGCTTCCTTGCAGCTTTTTTCTCCTTCTTCTCGCGTCTCTTTGCCGCTTCTAGACGGGGGTCCAGCCGGGACGTGCTGGTCTTCGTGTTTGATGAGCTTTCCTTTGTTTTTGTTTCCTCCACGATCTTCTCTTTGGGGAACGGGGTTGCTGGGGCCTCTGTTGCTCTGTCAGAACCAAATTGGAGTCTCAGCACGTCTCCCGAAGGTGGGTCATCGGGAAACCACATCTCCTCCATGCCGTTCTTTTTGAGCATGAGATTGAGGGTTTTTGAAAAAGTCCCCGGACTTGTAAGATTATTAACGTGCGCAAAGAGTATGCACGTTAAAATCTTCGTCGAGTTTTCATTCTCGAGCTTGAGGTACTGTTTTGTCTGATGTTGTGGGGTCTCTGTAGTGTTTGGGGTTCTCTTCGTGGCTTGGGCGTATGAGGTGCTGGCTTTCTTTTGGTCTACCAGCTTTTTCTGCCTCACAATTTCTTTTCTTTGGGGGCAGGACATCGCCATCGCCCCATGGTTAAGGCCGCAGTTTGGGCATTTCTCTTTTGCCGCCTTGCACTCCCTCCATCCATGGCCTGATCCACTGCATCTGGAGCAAGTACTGTTCGTCTCCTTGCAGTCCTTCGTAGTGTGGTGCTCCAACTTGTAGCAGCGGAAGCAGATTTGGATGGGAGTAAATTCCCCCCTTTCCATCTGGTCCGCGCTGATTTTGGCGTTGAACACCAATAGGCCTCTCTCTTTTGCCTTCTGAGCCATCTGCGTGTCTGCAAAGATTACTTTGAAGACATGCTGGTGGTCGGTGTTGTCCCGTTTGTTACGGAACTTTACCACTTCCACCACGCTGGCCCATGTCTGATTCCTCTGGATCTCCTCCTTTATCTCCAGGCTGGAGTGTTGGCCTATCCAGGGGTCTAGCTGCCGGCACACGATGCTTCGGTGCGCCTGAATCTGGGGGGGAGTGCTAGGCTGGAGGCCTATTTCCTCCAAAGCTTTTCGACCTTCCTCCTTGGTCAGGGTCTCCACGTCTGCCTCTCTTTCGCAGACAGCGGAGTAGCCGACGGGGGTGTCAATTAGTCTCGGGATGGCTACATTGAGCTTCCCGAAAATTTGAGAGAACACCGTTCCTCGGTCTGGCTTCGTCTGCCCAGCAATTGTCCTCAATGGGACTCTGGTGGCTGGGTGGGAAGCCATTGTTGGACTTGCACTTGCAGCCCCTCGCTGGGGGGTGCAAGTCTTCTTCACAAGTGCCTCTTGATGGGTGGCACTGAAGGACTTCTTATGTGTGTATGTGTGTGTGTGTGTGTGTGTGTATTTTTCGGTTTTAAAAATTTTTTACGTTTTACTTCTTATGTTGATTTCAGGTTTTTCCTTGGGGACGAAAAGAGGCCCCCCCCACGTTCGCCGGTCGCCTGGATGGAAATGAAAATTGCCTTTTAGGTGAAGGATGATGATGAATGAGATGAGTCCGGGTGGGATCCTCTCAGGGGTGTGATTGTATGGCGGACTTATTGACAACGCCGCCCCCCCGAGGGTTTTAAATCGCGACTGCTCCCCAACATAGCATAGAGACGGTTTTCACCCTCTATGATCCTGGGAGGGGCCTCCGCCGTATTTAGGCACCGAAGGTCGCAGTCCGTCCCTTGTCCGGAATGTTTCTGACATTGTTCTCTACTGTGGGCTACTCCTCAAACCAGCTTCCTCCAATGCCCCCAATTATGGCCAAGCAACTGCCTGACATAGTTGGGACGAAACATGAATGGCAATTTCACTTCACATCTGACGGCGGTTCACGCGGGGAGGAGGGCCGAGGACTTAAGCAGTCATCCGCTTAAGTTGGGCCGCTGAAAATAAAGGGGGTGATGATGGTTAGTGAGTGAATGATGATGGGGTTGGACGTGACACGAGGATAATAACGTTTTTTGGAATATTTGGTCCTAAAAATAGGAACCAAATTTTTCGGAGGCGTAGGCAAAAATTGCCTAAAAGTTTTCCTCCTTTACCAGTTGGTAAGATGCCTGATACGAGGTACTTTCTGCCAAGAATTCCGAGCTAGCCTCGGATTGGTGATGGTATAATAATCACTCTATGTGAAAAGATAGTAGAAGGTAAAAAAGTTGGTGAAGTGGGGGGGGGGGTGCCCTTGTTTTAGGGGCATCGTTAGCTTGCTTCCATTTTTTATTTATTTTTCCTTTGTTTGGGTGTTGTTATGTTCTTATGTTTTCGTTCTGTGCGTGTTCTTCTTGTTGTTCTTCATTGTATTTGTTCTTTGTTTGTCTGTGATATTTAAACTGTGTACTTGAGCTTTCAAGCCTTTGTAAGCTTGCAGTTATGTGTGTGTACTTCGTGTCAATGATCTTCGTTAGTTTTATGATTCGATTTTTGTGTCACCATGTTGTGTGTTTCTGGTGTTTTGTGTTTTTAGGTGTATATTGGTATTATGTTTTCCTCCGAACAGACTCTGGTGCTCGGGAATCGCCGGTTACGACCGACTTCCCCGTGCAACCTGGCAGGGATGTTGATTCTGCGTCCAGTTCTTCGTAACTCTGGTAGGATATCATTGGCCATTGTGGACCAGACTTTCTTGGCCAATTTTTGGGTAGCGACATTTATCGGCTCCAGTTTCTGCCTGCGGTGCAGGTCCCTCTGCCGAAGTTGATCCCTTCTTCTGCATTTGTTCATGAAGAGGGACGCAGAGTTCTGTACTCGCTGGAGCCTTTTCATAGATGTTTTGCTGGCCGTTTGAGTCACTACTGCGGGGTAGATAAGCTTAGCCCGGATGAACGACAGGTATAATTTCCTGATGTTCGCCGAGCTGAGTTCTCTGAACCTGTATAGCTTAGAGATTTCTCTCCTCGCCATATTCCGCCTCACCGTGTAGTGCTTCGAGTATCCGCGGTCGGAGATTTTTAGGCCCAGAATGTTGCCTACGGCGGAGTAACCGTATCTCCTCCCATCAATCATGATGGGCCACGTCAACTCACGGCCCAGCGGGAGAATTGTGAATTTCTCCCTGTTTGTCCGGATTTTCCACTTTTTCTCGAAGTTGTTGATGTTCGAGATCTCCGCGATGGTGTTGTTTGCCTGGCTCCTTGCTTTCCTTTCCCTACAGGGGACGATCTGAGTGATGTCATCTGCGTATTGCAGGTACATCGTGTCCCCGTGGATTGGAGTAGGGAGGTCGATGGTAAAGACCAGGTAAAGCAAGGGACTCAGGCAGCTCCCCTGGGGAACGCCCGCTTTAAGTTCGAATTCAGGACCCTTGTGATCTTCTATCATGATACGCGCCCTTCTGTCCATGATGAAGTCACAAAGAATCCTTTCCAGGACCGGGTTTAGCTGGAGACTTAGGATCTTGTATTGCAGTCCACTCAGCCAAACCTTGTCGAAGGCCTTCTGCACATCCCTCATCACGATGTCTACGTAGTGACCCTTTGCACGGCATTGCGCGATCTTTTCTGTTAGGAGCGCCAGGGCAGTTTCAGTGCCCCGTTTTGGTCTAAACCCATGTTGTGCCGGGTTGTGTGCTCCTAACTCGTCGAGTTGATTTTGTAGCCTATTGGCTATAATCTTCTCGAAGATCTTGCCGGGTACTTCTAGGAGAGAGATTGGGCGGTAGTTGGCCACTCGGTCTGGGGGCTTGTTCCCTTTCGGGATAAAGATGATTTTTGCCATCTTATACCCGTCTGGGAAGTAGCCTGTATTCAGGGAGGCGTTCATGATGTTGACCATTCCCTGAATAATTTGCCTAGGGGCATTCACTAGGTTGTTTTTAGTGAGCCCAGACCATCCTGGCGCCCTCTGTTTGAAGGACTTGATGGTGTTAATCGTCTCTTCAACAGTGATTGGGCGTCCGTGGTCAACCATCTCTCTCTCTCTAGACACTTGCGGTTGTGGGTGGGTCCTATGTATCATCGTTCCGAGGTCGTCGAGCAGTTGGTCTTCGAAGTCCTGGTCGAAATCGTCGTTCTCCTCAGGTGAGATCGCAAAGACCTCTTTCCAGTGGTCCCTGAATTTTCTTTCTAGGGTATCCGGATCTTCTATGAATATGTCGCCATCTTTGATTTTAATCCCAGGCCTGGGAGGCAATCCCCTAAGTCTTCGGATGCTATTCCAAAAACGTACAGGATTAGTCTCCCGGTCTAGTCTGCCAATGATATCATCCCAGATGTCTTTCTGTTTCTCGAGGATTGTGTTTTTCATAGCCTCGCTCAGTTGTCTCATTCGGGCTTTCTTTTCCCGGGTCGGGCCTGTCCTACCGACTTCTTCATAAATTTCCCTGTGTTCCCTAGCGATGTCCCTCATTTCATCCGTCCACCTAGGTTGCGGGAACATTTTGTACGAGATCCTGGGGACGCATCTTTCGTCAGCTTGAATGAGGCGATTGGTGATGTTCTCAATCTCCTCATCAATTTCCTCCAGATTTGCGTCCTCCAGGTCAGCTGGGTGATAGGCGCTGAGCATCTCTCTGTACTGCTCCCAGTTAGCTTTCGCATAACTTTTCCTATGTGGGACGGGCCTGAGCATTGGCGCAAGCGAAATGTTGGTGGTGATAATTGGGACGTGGTCGCTCGGGACTACTGGGTCAGGTTCGTTGGCGATGTTAAAGGGGAATTCCGGGCTCACTAACACAATGTCCGGTTTTGTCGCCGAACAGTCTGTTATATAAGTTGGGAAGTCAGGTCCTACTCTCTGGACTCTATTTCTGTCGAATAGTAGTTCCAGATTTCGTCCCCTTTGGTCAGCGCACCTGTAGCCAGATGCACGGCAGCGGGCGTTTAGGTCCCCGCCTAGCAGCGCTAGCCTTTTGTGCCCGAACAGGGTGAAGAAGTTGTTGATCGGTAGGTACTGTCGCCTGGGTGGCTGGTAGGCTGCCACCACAGTTAGGCCACCAACCAGGGTCGGGATTTCGACTGCCACGAATGATTCATCTAAGTCCGGCAATGTTCTGTACTTGATGTTTTTTCTGATAGCGATGGCTGCGCCATCGTATCGTTCTTGGGTGTGATTTTTCTGTATAACATTGTAATTGTGTATTTTTATGTTGTCTGTGGTTGTGTCTATACCATGCTCCGATATGAGGATGATGTCTGGGTCCACTGTACGGAAGATGTTGCCGTAAACAATGGATTTTCCCTTCCATCCATCCACATTCAGAGTAAGTATTTTCAAGGCGTTGTTAGTGTTTTCCAGTCTGAGATGTTATGTGTTTTAGTGTACTTCTTGTTGTTCTTATGTTTGGAATCTCCCGTTGCGTATTTCCTTAAACTCTTGATTGTTGAGGGCAATACAAGAGTCTTTGTAGATTTTCACTGCGCCTTCATGCAGTGCCTCTTCTACTTCTTTTTCCTGTAAGCTCGCGGCGTAGACCCATTTTATACTCCCTTGTTGGATTCCCTTAAGGATTTCCATGGGGGAGAGTTTTTCTGGGTGGGGGATCTGCTCGTTTGAGACGATTCTGAGGTCGATCTCCTCTCCGTCGTACTTGTATGTATGTACGCTTCGAGGTCTTCGACCTACTTCTGGAGCTCACAGGGCTTTTGGTCGCCCTGCTCACTGCTTCGTCCGCTTCAGAGTCCGAGGAAGCTCCGCTGGACAGGTTTCCCTCGGCTTCTTTCAGCTTCCTTGCAGCTTTTTTCTCCTTCTTCTCGCGTCTCTTTGCCGCTTCTAGACGGGGGTCCAGCCGGGACGTGCTGGTCTTCGTGTTTGATGAGCTTTCCTTTGTTTTTGTTTCCTCCACGATCTTCTCTTTGGGGAACGGGGTTGCTGGGGCCTCTGTTGCTCTGTCAGAACCAAATTGGAGTCTCAGCACGTCTCCCGAAGGTGGGTCATCGGGAAACCACATCTCCTCCATGCCGTTCTTTTTGAGCATGAGATTGAGGGTTTTTGAAAAAGTCCCCGGACTTGTAAGATTATTAACGTGCGCAAAGAGTATGCACGTTAAAATCTTCGTCGAGTTTTCATTCTCGAGCTTGAGGTACTGTTTTGTCTGATGTTGTGGGGTCTCTGTAGTGTTTGGGGTTCTCTTCGTGGCTTGGGCGTATGAGGTGCTGGCTTTCTTTTGGTCTACCAGCTTTTTCTGCCTCACAATTTCTTTTCTTTGGGGGCAGGACATCGCCATCGCCCCATGGTTAAGGCCGCAGTTTGGGCATTTCTCTTTTGATTGGTATTACAGAATGCTACACTATGTATACTTTCCTATTAAAACATAAGGGATACAAAATTGACCAATCCCAGTTTAGAAAAATTTTAAGGACAAACTAATGTTCAAAACATAGGCACTGCTTGTTTTTCTATTTGAACATAAGGGATACAATATTTGACAATTATAGTGAAGGAAAATTTTTAATGACAAACTAAGTTTAAATCATATGCACTACAGAATAATTGAATTTTTAAGACGTAAGCGTTGCAAAATGACCAAACACATTCAAGGAAAAATTTTAAGTTCGGAAAATATTCAATACGTAAATGGAATTGCGATTTTGTATTAGCGGCGGTCGACGCGGAGACACCGAGTTGTCGGAAGTATGTTTCGGGCTGGAGTTGCTCATTAATTGCCGGTTTCTTCATTTGGATAATGACGGCTTCGGCCATTCGCAATCTTCTGTGGTTTTGTAGTCTCAGGATGATGGAGGTGTTCTTATTTAGCGTCTCACGGGTTAATGTAGTTCCCTGAGAGTGGGAATGTTTTCTAATTGCCCCATCCTGTAGGTGAGCCGTCAGTCGCCCCGACAGGTTAGTGGAGGTCACGCCGCTCTACTTGGAATTGTGATGTTGGCAGTCACCGACTTTCCCCGAATACTCGAACACGACGTTCGTCTCCTTGAGTTCGCTCGTTGGAGGGAGACTGGGAGGTTCTTCATGATGCAACTACTTGTTTTCTTGGTCTTGTAGTAATATATTATTAAATTTCTATTTGTATTAGGGTCCATTGGGGTGACATTTCCATGTAAAATGGTTGGATTCATATATGTAAACCAAACTAAGCAAATTAAATTGTGTTCCAGAAAGATACTTTACGAAATGTAAAAGAGGGTAGAGGCGCAATGAACTGCTGAAGATGTTTAAGAGCGACGAGTAAACACGTTTGTTCGCCTCGAAGGATATCATGAAATCAATGTTGAATGTATGGTGGGATATTGAAGGAATTGTCCATTACGAACTGTTATTTAACAATTACAAGGGGAGGTCAATAAGTTTTGCAATTTGGATATAATGAAACGAGATATGAGGAAAAGTGTTTTATTATTTTTCAATATAACTACCCTCGACTTCAATGCACTTGCGCCACTTGTCCCTGAGGCTTTGAATTCCCGACAACCAGATATCTCCCGACTGCTGTTCAATCCACTCCTGGACGGCGAGCTAGACATCTTCATCGTCCCCAAACCGGCGTCCACGCAGTGCAGCCTTGAGCTGGCGCAATAAAAAGTAGTCGCTCGGGACCAGATCTAGACTGTAGGGGGGGGGGGGGTGAGCTCCTCTAATCCGTACTCGCGCTGGGCAGCTTGTGCAACTCTGGCCTTGTGGACTTTGACGACGTTGAAGTCGATCATGGGGCGTGAGATTTCCTGAGGTTTCTAGGGACCCAAAGGGCAGAGACCTTGGTTATGGCCAAATTGTTGTGGATGATGTTGATAACACTCCCATGTGATATTCTAAGTTCTCACTCGATTTCTTTAACCTTCACCCGTCGATTTTCGAGGATCATCCTCTCCACACGGGCCGCATTGTCCTCGCTGTTCACGTCTGACGGGCGTCCTGGACAGGGGTCATCTTCAAGGGACTCACGACCATGGCGGAACTCCCTATTCCAGCGAGCAATGGTTGCATAGGAAGGGGCGGTGTCGGTGTACACTGCAACCATGCGTTCATGGATCTCTTTTGCATTCTTGCCTTCCTTGGTAAAAAAATTGATCACTCCGCGGTGCTCGACCTTCTCTCCATTGTTGAAAAATTTGTGACTGACGATCTGCTATCAACTACTGCTTCTTAAATAGACGAGGCAGGAGCGTGCGGCTGCAGGTCCTGACTTGTCATAACCTGTCCTAACACCCCCACAAACAGCCATCACCCTTCCTCTGTTTTGTCCTACCGATTCGCAAAACTTATTGACCGCTCCTCGTAAAATACTAATCTCTACTGCAATCTACTTTTTTGTCTAAAGACCGCTTTGGGACAAAGACGAAACTCCTAATTCAAGAGATGAGATGTCCTCCTCCATTAGGACAATGTCCGTCATCACACAGTTTGAATGAACATAGATCTCTTTGATGAGCTCTTGTAATAAATATTTCTTTATTCTCCATATTCTCCCGACCTTGCCCCTTTTTATTATCACTTGTTTAGGAGTTTACTGAACCATTCGGATGGTCGTAAGGTTGTCATCAAGAGAAGAGGTTGAAAACGAATTGGATTCATATATTCCCTCTTCCATGCCCGCGGTGTCTCCAGAGGCTTGCAGCGAGAGTGATCCTGCCTTGTCGCTGGAGAGAGGGCTCAGCCCGTTCATTAGAGCAGAGTGCCAATTGGACTTTTATTTATTTCTGGTCTCATTGTTATGTTATCCATGGTCTTCTCTTGTCCCCCCTATATCATGACCATCCGTATTAATCAGAATCAGATAGGCGCCTACTGGGCCAGTTTGCCACACTCTCTTATGTATGCATCTCATGTCGTTGACATTGGATTGAGAAATACTTCCCTGCTTGGTCAATTAAACGAACCAAGACTAATTAGTACCTGTATTCCTAAACGTACTATTTCCTTTCCATTCCGATCGGTCAAACTAATAAATTACTGCAAACTAGCTATTTTTATAATAGCTCATTTTTATATATAAACAAGTATTCTCTCGCACTCATTTTGGCAAAACCATCAATTGTCATTATCCATTGATATGATATCAATGTCTATCAACACGTCTATTAATCTATCCGAGAATTGTATTTTGTTGAAACAATAGAAAAGCTCTGCCCTTTTGATATTCTTTATCAGGAGAGAGAGAAAAAGGAAAGAAAGATACAAAGAAGACAGCAAGAAACCAGGCTTCAGAGGAAGTCCCAAACTTGAATCGTCATCTACCGCGATTCAGTGCCAAATACAGTTACCTCGCGCAATCTTTGCCGCCCCCAAACCTGCTGACAGTGGCTGGGGTGACATCTTGTAACAACACGCCAACCACAAACACACTCTCGTGAAAAAGACTTCGCAACATTCGGAAACAACAAAGCGCACGCAACCAACGATGGCACAACGGCAAACGAAGAAGGCATGATCAAACGGATGTCATTGCAAGATCGATTTGAGACACCCAACAATGAAAATAAAGATAAAGTACTTCTTGGATGCTGACAATATCGACGCGATTAACTGGCTAGCGCAAAACCTTGACTTAAACCTGATAGAAGATACACAATAAGGTTATGGCTCGGAAGCAGAAGGATGTTGCAGATCTCTGGCAAAGATTGTACGAAGACTGAAATAAAATGACGCATAAACAATGCGATATTTTAGTGAAGTCCTCCGGTTGAAGATGTGCTCAAGTCATTAAGAACCATGTATTTCTTACTTCTTATTAATATTTTGTTCAATTGTTTATAATAAAATTATGTTCTTTTCTGATTATGGCTGCATTTATACTTATTGTTATTTAGTTTTGGATGTAGCTTTTTTTCGAATACACATTACTGTCCTCATAACCTTTTTTTATCCAGTTAAAATAATAATCAGTAGCGGCTCGTAGCTAAATTTAGTGGGAGTGCTGCATCAGAAATTTTCTAGCATTGTTTTAATATTGTGTAAAAGGAAATAAACATAAGAAGAAAATTTATAGATAAATGCAAGAGGAACAGTAGTGGCTCCTGGCTCCCATGACCTGGGTTAATAGGTGATGACACACATTTTCTATTTCAAACCTAAATTCTGACAAAAATGTTCCAGTCTGGAAAGCCCCAATTTTTAGTACGATATCTATGGTTTAGATGCTCTATGGTACGCAACTCTATAAAAGGCATTGAAACAGAGATTATAGAAACTACGAATTGCAAAAATAAAGAATTTAATAATGATATTAAAGAGGTTATTATGTGGACAATAAAATAAACAAAAGCTAGTGCTCAATGATTATTACTGCATATAATTTAAAGAGCATTTGGGCTAAAGGAAGATTACAGTTTAACAATAAAACCGAATTATATGATAACCGGAAATTAGAACATAATATGACTAAAAATGGTAATAATAAATTCTTTACGCAAAGACAAATGGCGGATGGCTATGTTGGGGTTTGACTCAAATGGTTAGAACTCAGAACTCTGGAATATGATACAATCAACTAATTATTATATTTACTTACGTTACTTCCCAGATTTTTAAGCACAAGCTCGGAACGAACCTTTCTCCTCGAGGCACTGAACAAATGGGACAAGGCAAAAACGGCGGGAGTGATTCAGACTCTCAGAAAGCTCTAGTCTTTTTACATATGAAATTTTTCTTGCCGTGGGAAAATAAAAATAAAATTAATAAACTTTTGTTCTGCGTTATTATTTTTAACTGTGCAAATATTGGTTGGGGAGCAGCCTTACATATTTTTTATTCGTAGAGAATTTTTCTTTCGCACAGGTGCAAAGAGAAGTTTGTAGAGACTGAATTTGAAAGTAAAAGTAAAATTATCCGCAACAATATGAAATTTGCTACTATAAAATAAATATATGGAGTGAAAACCAATTTAAATAGGTAGCTGACGTGATACCATTTTGATACTATATCTCAGCTATTTGCTTTTCAGATGGCGAATATTGGCCCGATAACGTACACTCTCCTACGACTGTGGCGTCCATCGATTCCACAAGTTCCGGTTTTGTACCTCATTCTGTTTATAGGATGTGTATCGTCTGTCTTGATTGCTTTGTTTTGGGATAAGACGACGTTGATCGGGACTGAGGAGCATTCGCTCCCTCTTCTTTGTCTCGTGTTTTTCTTGTCTCTTGTTGACTGCACATCGTCTGTTCTCTACATTCCCTACATGGCTCTCTGGAGAGAGATTTATCTTCCGTCATATTTAATCGGAGAGGGACTATCTGGTTTTTTCCCATCTATTATTGCTCTTGGTCAGGGAGTCGGAGGAGCGGGCGTTTGCAAAAATGTTAGTCTTGGCCAAGATGAAAATGGAACCGAATCTTGGGCAATGGTCTCTGAACAAGGCGAACCTAATTTTTCAGCCGATGTCTTCTTCTATATTTTATTTCTAATGATGGTTGCAAGTGCTTCATCATTTATTTTGCTAGAAAACTTTCCAGCAATTCAAGGGGAACGCTCGAATGTCACTTCTTCGCGTCTCTTTCTTATTAAAGACAGCTTAAGCATTTCGCAACCTACACTTCAAACTTCTTCTCTGAAACACAAAACCTTCACGTTCCTTCTAATTCTCCTAAGTTGGGAATCGATGCTCTCAAACGGTTTGTTGCCTTCCATCCAATCTTATTCCTGTCTTCCATACGGGAACGTGGTATTTCATTTAGTTGTTGTATTTTGTGCGTTTGCTAATCCTTTGGCTGCATTTTTCGTGATGATGGTGGGAAGAAATTCTCCAAAGATGGTTGGAATACTTTGCGCCATAAGTACAGGATTAGCAAGTTATGTCTTCGCCATGGCTGCTATGAGTCCGACTCCAATCCTCATGAATAACATCGGATCAGTCTTGATAGTAAGAGTTCGTTGTTTTATTTTGAACACTATCTTACATTCATGATATAATACTGATAGTTTTATCTGATACTGATTTCATGATTGCCTGGAAAATTTCGTAAAGTTTAAAATGTGTTGGCAGAAACGGGTGTGAAAGCCTGAAATAATGAGTGAAAATGAAAGACCTTCTAAGAGCCCCAGAGCAGAATAAAGCTAATTTGAATATTGCGGATATATGAATTGAATAAAAAATTACCCACAATACCTCAACTTTCTCAAGTCATTCTGAGAGTGAAATGTATATGAAGTATGATAACTCATAAATAGATTGAATAGTTAACTCTTTATTGATTCCTCAGATTCACTATTCTGTCTTCTATTTTTTATTTTTTTCAGTTTCTGACATGGGTGGGATTTTCGGGAGTAACAACTTATGTTCGAGTTGAAATATCAAACTTGATGAGACAGGCTGGAGCTTCTCACCTCTTCTGGGCTGGAACCGTAACTCAAGCAGGTGCTGCAATTGGTGCTCTTATCGGGTTCTTATTAGTAAACCAGACAAATATATTCAAGTCCTATGATCCATGCAATTGATACATATGTGTACCAATATATAATAACACTCCTAAGTTCGTTTGATTAACTCAAATCACCTCTTTACTTAGAATCCTCTTCCGGAATAAAAGCATAAGTTTGATGTTTACAATCTCGTTCGCTAATTCTCGTACGTAATAGCATTACGGTGACCTCTTGCTAATAATAATGGAATAACCATGAATTTGGTTAGGTTAAGTTAGGTTAGGTTTTCATATTATTGTAAAAAAATAGTGGCGTATTTATACTTGATAAAATAACAAGTATTTGTGTACCATAAAATGCCTCCAGCTATTAGTCAAGATGGCCAAGGGCCAAGGGCCAGATTTTCGTACTGAATAGTTAATAGGAAAATTAAGCATTAATAATATCAATAATATGAAAAATAATAAATAAAAATAATGCGTGTTATTTATCACCGATCTGGAATCGTTCTCTGGCCTTTATTTTTTCATAGGAACCTTCAGATTGGAACCAGGGATCTCTTCAGCCTATGGCAGGCACCGTGAAATCGACCCCAATCGGATTCCATCCGTTGACTAAAAGCACCCAATGTGGCTTAACTTCGTCCAATTTTAGGAGGTGTTTCTACTCGGCAAATCAGAACTTAATAATAATAATACAGAGGGCGAATGTAACAGTTTTCAGTTGTAGCATTTACGACTCATAAACCAGACAATAGAGAGTACCAGTTTCTCTTGAAACCCTGGGGTCTGGAAGGCGCGTCGCTTCCTCAGGTATCGATCGGGGGCGAGTTCTGTTATAAAAACCCTTTCAACCTCAGATTTCAAAAAGGAGTAAAAAAGCTTGGCTTTTAGTACTCCTTTAGAGAACTTGGTCCTCCACATTTTATTGCTCCATCATTTACAGTGAAAGAGGTGGAGTGTAGCATATTTTTTAAAAATTTCTGCGTTATTGTATATTCTCTTCATTTTTTCCTTCCGTTTATCTCCCCTTCATTTCCCGGTGAATCTTCCTCGGTTGGATTATACAATTTCTACCACTTAATCACAAATTAACAAATACTATTAGAAACTATAGCCGAGGCGTGGGTTCGAACCCAACGCGTGCAAACAGAAATACTTCCTGCAGCACCACGAACTTGCCGCCCATTAGCGGAAGTAGGTACTTTCACACAAATCCTCAGACACATAGCCAATCACAACACTGATATCATTCCATTTCCGTCTTCACCGCGCAAACTACCCATTCTGTTCTCTGTTACGGAACCCTGTTGATGGAGTACCATTGTTCCCAAAGATGGTACGCATATTCCAGACGCAGAACCACGAAGGACTATATGGTCGCGGTTGGTGTCAAAACACACTTTGCTACAAGACACCCTGCCCCCTCCTCTAACAACGACCGGCTGCTGGTACCCACGAGCTTGCCAGCGATTGTCAATCTGATCTTTATGTGCCTTTCATTATCGGGTCGAGGTATCTCGACAAAGATACGACGGGGCAGATGGTTCCCCAGAAGTATGTTAGCTATTTCAGAATTCGAACTTGCCCCTTCGCTCATTGACGACGCCTTTGGTTGACCGGAGGAAGCTTTAGAGTGAAGAAGTTGTCATATTCAGGCCTCAGAAGAAAAAGGGTATATAACGTAAAAGGAGAATAAAAGGGTTAAACAGGATTAAGATGTAATGATAATGGTCGCAACCTTTTTAACTATAAGGTCACAAACAAGAACCTTTGGCAACAAGCGTTTAAGGCGTTTAACATTCAAAAATGGATCCCCCCTTAAAATGGTCTCTGTTGTTTTATCTTCACTTAGTTTTCTCCGTCCTGAGACACTCCAGATACGAATTGCAGCAGCGCGCTTAATTCGCCCTCCCGTAACATCTTGAAGACTGATCCCAACCAAAGCAGGTCTGGATGTCAGCCAAGCTGCTACTCCAGGTTTGTGAACATTACAGAATTGATGCTATAGAAAAGATATTTTATAATAAATTATTGTCGTAGGTCAGGTTAGATTTCCTGATCTCCGCTTGCTTCCTTTGTTCGGAAGCGAACGTGGCAAGCCGGCAGGACACCCTGCGCTTGGTCTTGCCCTGAATGATGCCCTTTAAACGTGGGTTCTACTAAATCGAGTAGAGTGAATATTTTGACTTGGCCGAATTGAATCAACTAACTAGGAGGTTCTGGATATCAAACTGGATGAAACAAAATAATCTTTACTACTGTACAAACAAAAATAAAATAATGGATACAACATAAAAATACAAAAGAACTAAATGGGCAAAAGGTTTACACACGTCAGCTCCAGGCGAGAGCCGTGAGCACGTACATACAAACATTCACGACGGACAAAAGGGAAACTACCATTCAGGGTGGATCTGCCGCCCGAGGATTTTGGTACCCAAGAGAAAGGCTTGGGGCGGAGGGGTACGAGCGTCAACCTAGATTGCTTTTCAACAGTACGGTTGTGTTTACACTTAGCCGATTAGTACTCGGCCTGCTTAAAGTTATGAAGGAGAATACAATCTGTCTTCTATCAAACATTGCTAGCCTCGAAAGGAGGGATCGAGGGAATATTTCACCGCGGAGAAGCTGAGTCGAATACAGCAGTGTGGGAGTCTCCTCGTTTCTAGTTCTTATTTCTTCTTATTTAATTTTTTTGTCTTCGGGCTCTTGGAGTAAGGAAGGCTGAGAGAAAGAATTCTTCCGTGTTGCGTCCTCTTTGGCAAAATACTAATCTTACTCAGGCCAACGCTTAACAATTTACACGGGCCCGCCGGAAGTGAATTTCACCGAGGCGCCAGACATGGATTTTACTTAATCTATACAGCGGCGCCGGGAGTGAATTTAAACCTTCACGCCATCTCGCGGAACCTCTCGTTATTACAATTAGGCTCACTATAGGGCGTCTTATCAAACGGAAGTTAGCTCAAAAAGAAGCCGATCGCGGGTTCTTCTCTTTCTACCCGTCTCTTTCTCTCTTTCTCTCTCTCTATCTCTCTATCTATCTATCTATTTATCTATATACCTATCTATCTATCTATCTCTGATCTCCATTTCTCTCATCTTTGGCAATTATAAACTTATATTCTGTACTAGAAAAGCACTTTAATAATAGTATATAAAGCTCTATCCCGCTATTTGAGAGTCCTGTCAACAGGCAGCGATAGACTTTAAAGAGTTATGTACACTCCAGAACTAAGATATACCACAGTTAGACACTATTTGACATATCTCAGCTGCTATAACAATGATAATTAATTAACGTTCAAAATTAATCGTTGGAGAAGCTAAAATTACAAAAAACTATATAATGCTAAGAGTCATAACTCCATTCACATCCCTATATATTTCTAGTAATTTCGCAGTAAATTCACTCCTATTAAATTATAACAAGTTACATAAGACAAATAACTATAATGCAGAAGTAGTGGCAATTTCGAGTGTTACTCCATCATACCTCCATCAGATTATCACAAATTGTTGTCCCCTCGCTAATAGATCCCATACCATATCTCTGAAACTACTCTCCATCACTATCCATACTATGTATATGAGGGTAAAATAGGTCCCAGTACGTCTCATTACGTCAGTCCTGTTAATTGAGTACAGAAGGCCGACCATAGTTACAAAATTACAGGCAGTAGTTGGATTAAAAAAAAATTAAGAACAGTTTCTCTCAGTACAGGTCTCACTAACAGGAGGTTCTCTCACTAACAGTCTCTAGCAGCAAACCATGCTGGCTGACCCGATATACGTGCAAGGATTGATCTTTGGATTGTTATTTGCTATAGTATAGCAAGTAAAATTCTAAATTTAGTTATTTTCACAACTTCAAAAATGCTTTAAAACCAACTCATTTAAGCTAATAACCGGTTATCGGAATTAACGAAATTCCAAAACAGGTTCTTACGAACCGATGCGAACTAACTGAATCCCATTACTGACTGCAGGTTACTTATTGTGATAAATTACGGATTTTCCTATAAACCTCCGAGGGAGACTTATACAACAAATTTATCCAAATACCAATGGAACCTAGCTTCGTGGTCACTCCACTAAGTTGTTTTGAGTAGGTGGTGATACCTCAGTAATTGTGCGACAGTTTGCAATCACTTAAGTATATAAACCTCCTGTTGAGGGCTCTAGGCTTTGGTTATGCCTATGTCGACTAGTAGTCGATTACTCGTGAGATTACCTCAAGGAACGGTTAGCAACTCTCCCGTCAGATCACGAAACTCTCCATATAAATCGCAAAACTCTCATAATTGATCGCGCAACTCTTCACGCTTCAGAATCGTATCTGCTAGTACCACCGAAAATTAGTTAGCCAGGCACACTGCTGTGCATCTGGTTGCAATATGAATGGTACATCGGGAAACTTCTAAGGGGAACCAGAAATGAAGGATGTCTCAATTTTTTTATTACACTTGGCCCTTGCTTGCAATCCACCCATCTAAAAAAGAAGGTTTCTGGTCAACCCAGGATCCGTGATCTCGATTATTCCTTCGAAATATGGTAATGTGCAGCAACAAACCTACTTGTTTAAGGTAGTCCATCGGGTCCGAAGATAACGTTCTCTCTCTTACTCCTTTCCAGTCCATTTCTTTTCCGGAAACTGTACAGGCCAATCCTGGATAAGCATCCCTGCCACAGGTATGATATTTAAAATTTGGGGTGGTGGCTCTTGCTGTCTCGCATACTGACGAGCACACTTCTCGTGTTGATGGTTTCATTGGTTGTCTTCAAGACAATCCACTCCCTCATAGATGAATCGTCTACAATTCACCCTGTTTGAAGCCGACTTCTCCAGATTTGAATGGTCAACCATACATTTCTTCAGTGTTTTCTTGATGTTATCTTTGAATCTGAGCTGGAGAACACCCGCTGCCCCCCTTCCATCATGGAGCTGACCATACAGCATTCTGCATGGAATACTTTCTTCAAGCATGCGTATGGCGTGACCCAGCCATCGAAGCTAGTGCTCTTGGTTCTCTTCACTATCAAGACGTGTGGCATTCTGTCTTGCCATGTGATACCAAGGATCCTTTGCATGCATCTTATGTGGAAGGACTCTAGAGGCTTTACGTTTACCCTGTATGTCATCCATGTTTTACAGACAAACGGGAGAGACACACCGCATTGCAGACTTTAATTTTAGTGCTTAGTTTCAAGTCTTTATTTTGATAGACTATTATAGAGAGTTAACCGAAGAATGCTGCTGCTTGTCTAATGCGGTGCTGTATTTCAAAATCCAAATGCAGGTCATTGGAGAGGTAGCTACCAAGACACTTAAAAAGTGGAACGTTTGCGAGATTCTCACCAGCAATTCGAAACTGGATGATTAGGAGTCGTTTCATCAGACAAACGTGTAAGTATTTCTTTTTTTTACAACAAAGCCAAATCTGGTGTATATATCGGTAGCAGCTTTCGAGACAAATTGCAGTGTCTCTGGTGAGTTAGCCACCAAAGCACAGTCGTCTGCATACTGCATAGGTCCAGAATGTGGTCTCTTGAGAGCTTGGTTCTTGCATGAAATTTCCTAATATTAAAAAGGCTGCCATTCAGTCTGAAATTAATGGTTATTCCGCTTCTCTAACGGACAGTACGGTAAAGTAGTGTAGGGACGCATACTAGGTACATGTTGAATAATACTGGGGCCATCACACACCCTTTTCTCACCTCAGAGTTAACTTTGGCATACATATCTTCGTGGATCTACCTTACACTCTTTATGAATTTTGATGGGCAGCCGGAAATACGCATAACCTCCCAGAGAGTTTTGATATTTACAGTGTCAAAGACCTCCGTGAGGTCAATGAAAGCCATAAACAGATCTTTGTTTTGCTCTCTAGATTTTTCTTGCAGTTGCCAGGATATGGAAATCATGTCAACTCTACCTCGATCATTTGCGAAAGCTACATTGCGATTCCGGGAGTATGTGTTATGTGATCAAGGATGTTAGTCTCCACAAAATGACTTTAGAGAGGACTTTTCCGGCAACAGAGAGTAGGGATATACCTTTGCTGTTGCCACAAAATGTTTCTGCTGCCCACTTTTTATATATTGCTATGATATTAGAATCCTTCCACTGTTGGAGCACTTGCTCCTTGTCCCAGGCCCCCAGGATTAATTTGTAGAGGTTATGTTTAAGCAAGTATACCCCCTGCTTTAAAATATCTGCAGGTATTTTTTCAGTGCCTGAGGATTTGTTCTTTGAGTGACTTAATTGCCCATAGCAATCCATTGAAGATAGGAGGAAGATCCATCTCGTGTGTTAACGGACGCTCATCTAATTCAAGTAGGGCAGTGGTATTGGTTGGTTTTGCCTGATTTAGTAAGTCTTGAAAGTGTTCGCCCCATCTCTGTATTATTTGACTTTGTTCTCTAAGTAGTGTAGTCCCATCAGCTGTGTTCAATGGAGTAAATGAACAATTTTGGGGACCATAAAGTCTTTTCACAGCATCGTAAAACTGGTGCATATCATGAGAATCTGCATATGCCTGAATTTCTTGTCCCCTTTGTGTCCACCAGTTATTCTCTAGATTCTTTAATGTTCTTTGCACTTCATTCCTTATGGTCTGCCAATGCATTTTCAGGGCTTGAGAATTTAGATGTTTTAAAGAGGCATTGTGAGCTTTATGCATACTATCAAGTAGAGGAAAGATGGCTTAACTATTCTCATCAGTCCAATCTTTCTGATTAACATTTCTGCTACTTCTAGGACCGTAACACTAAAACCATCCCAGCTGTTTTGTAATGGAATTGTCATACCACTTAAAAGTTTCCTCTCAGTTAGTGCCACAGCTATGGCACTGCAGAAATTATTTCTTAAGTTCTCCCTTTTAAGATTGTTGATATTAAGTCTCTTTTTATTTGATTTTTTTCGATGCATAGGAGGGCAGATGGAGAGTTTTAGATTAGATCTAATTAGTTTATGGTATATCCAGCTGATTGTGCCCCTCATTGCTCGCGTGTGAAAGACAACTTGAAAATCTTTTCTCTTAACTATAACATAATCAATGAGATGCCAATGCTTTGAGCGTAGGTGCATCCAGGAAGTCTTTTATTTATCTTTCTGTTGTAATATAGTGTTAGTGATGGTTAGTTGATGTATATAACAGAGTGTCAGCAACCTGAGCCCATTATCATTCATCTTTCCCACTCCATGACCTCCTATAACATTGTCCAATACATTACTGTCTTTGCTAACCATTGCAATGGAGTCTCCCAGGAGTATTATTTTATCTTTCTTTTTTATTTTGTTTAAGGTTTCATCTAGAGTGGAGTAGAAACGGTCCTTGTCTTCTTTAGGTGCATTTAGGGTTGGTGCATATGCACTTATTATGGTGGCATAAGTATTATTGGTTAGCGTAACTCTGAGCGACATCATCCTTTCCAACCGGGAAATTTGTTAGCTTTTTCAAATTTCATTTTTTATGGCGAATCCAGCTCCATGCAAGTGCTGACCTCCTTGAGGGTACCCCTTCCAGAAAAATGTGTATCCTCTGCCTATTTCACATACAGATCCTTCATCTAACAGAGGTGTCTTACTGAGTGCTGCTATGTCAATGTTATACCTTTTAAGTTTAGATGCAACAAGGGCTGTTCTTCTCCGTGGTCTGTCTGATTGGTCTGAGTCTAGCAGAGTTCAGACATTCCAAGTGGCTACTTTAAGAAGCAATTATTTTTATTGATATTGCGGACACTATATGGGATGTCCTGGTAAGAGCGGCTACCTACTCGAGAAAAGATTGAAGCAGACGATGTTTAGAACACCTTTTCTAGGCCCTACCTCCGTTCCGGGGTGAGCAGCGTGGATCATAAATAGGTCTGGTCAGGCAGGGTCTGTCGAAAGCAGCTGCCACTCCAGTCCCAGCCACCAGTCACCAGCGACAAACTCGGCGACCCAGCCACCAACGAACTTCACGTTGGCGGCCCTGTGCCGCCGATGTGAAGGGGCCAATCTAAGAGTGGCCAGACCCATCCAGTTCCTTCTCCCGTCACCCAGCGCCCCATCGCCACATCGCAGTCAGGCTTTAGACAAGTCAGGAAATAATGGTTGGATAGCAAAATAAAGAAAGCCTGCGCAAAGAGGAGTTTACAGTGCCCCAGTGGGCGCGCAATTCCTGGAGCACACTTTTAGTGCTGAACAGGGGTAGCTGATGGCAAGGGAGAGGCCCAGGACGATCAACAACTGCACAAAGTTTCAGGGGCTGCCAGTACCCCCAATTTGTTGTGGCCCGCCTAGGCGTGCCATTCAGACCAGTTTTTTTCTCAGGGTTTGCTCCCCTAACCTTCCTTTTTACCAGATTAACCCATAAGGCAGTGGGTGGGGTCGGGTGCAGTGGTTGGTGGGTGCTAGGGCAACTTCCCAAGTCAAGGGGACTGCACACCGTACCTCTGAGTCCTACTGCTGCTCCGAGATCCCGATCTGCTCCACCTGGGGCCACTAGTTATCCAGTTACCCCATGCGTTCACGAGGAGGCACATCAGGAATCTTAGTGATGGAGAGGCTGGTAGCAGAAGGCTCATTCACTTGGCTTTCCTTTTCACCACCTGGGCTAGCCAGCGGCAGTAGACTGTGAGCGAGACGGCAAGCAAAGCATGCACTTAACGCCAAAACATGTTACTACACTAAGCGCATCACAACACCTTGCGCACAGAGTACATAAATATATATATATATATATATATATATATATATATATATATATATATATATATATATATATATATATATATAGCAACAAGAGAGCTGCAATCACCTACAAATGGCAATGGGATCGCCAATTATTACGTTTGGTGAACGTACACTTAATCAATCCTTGGAACGTTTTAGTGCGCAATAATAGGTGCCTTTTTATAATCTTTTAGTTGACGTTAAATATTCACGCTTGGTAGAAGGCATCAGCAATCTATCGATGAGTGCTATAAATAAAAGTGTCCTTCCTCCATTGCCGTCTTTTGTAATTTCAGGAGATCAACTTCTTCTTAAATACAGTGAGCTTAACAAACCCCACAACGAATACGGTAATAGCCAAAAATTACCTAGTGTTCCTTCTTGATATTTTTGTCATCTTGTGACACAGGGACCGCCTCTTACCAAGAGCTTGCGACGTTTATCTTCAAGACTTTAGGCGTAGTAAACAAAATCATCCATGTTTTGTTAAAAACAAGCAAGATTAATCCAAGTAGATCTCCCTATGCCTACCCTATTCGTTTCGTAAAGAAATCCAACAACAATTACTGTGTTACCTGAGACTATCATCGTGTAAATTGCATTGTGACTTGAAACAAATACCCGCTTCCTTGCCTCACCAATTTTACCTCAAAGTTGTTCCGTGTTCTCCAGAATCGATTTGAAGGACGCAGTTTTAAGAGACCCATGGAGCGATTACCCATTGAAAAAGGAGTTATGATATCGCCAGTGGGTCTCTACGAATTTTTCGTTCTTCCCTAAGGTATGTCCAACACTTCTCAAACATTTCAACGGTATATGAATCATGTTTTGAGAGTAAGTCTTTGAAGTGTTTTATTGCAAAAGCTATAGCGAGTAATTCTTTGGTAAACGTTGATTTAACTCTGTACCTTGAAAGCCTTACTAAATAATCTTGTATTCTCCATCATATAATTGCGGCCAAAGGTTTGTAGAGTTTCACAAACTGGTAATTTGTAAATTAAAGATGATTAAAAAGGATTAAACCTACTTTCACGTTAGGGTAAGTTGAGTTATGTAAGGTTAGGAGCTTTTTTCTTAAACTATTTTAGGTTATTTACCCAAATCTTTACTTTAGTTTTGGCGGTTGTAAGGTAAAATGTGGCAAAATTGAGGTTTATTCAATTTCAACGGAATCGGAATCAAACTGTTTTGCCGCAATTCGCCTTCCGACCACCTAAAAAGAAAAGCAGATTTGGACAAAGCACATGAATGCTACAGAAAGAACTAATAGAATGTTCCCTAAAAGTAATTACGGTACAGTAAATAATAACCAAATAAAATAAAACATACAAAACATGTCAAGAGTCGCTCGACAAATCATAGATCAATTAATACCAGTAGTCCAGCAATGGCTAATACCAAGCTCTAAGAATAGGCACTATTTATATATAATCTAGTCCGCCAAATTTTCACCCGTTTGAGCCTTGTACACAACAACCTAGTTATTTTATTTGATAAAAACTACAAAAATCAGCTTAGCACAGAATTGAAATGTAAAAAAGAAACAGACTCAGGAAGGAACGATTCCTAATTTAGCCTCTGGCCCGGCTGTCTTTCTTAGTTAAGTCCCAAATCGTCTTGTTTGCTGCTTATGGTCAAGAGTAATCCCTTTCCTTTGAATAAAAAACAAATCAGACATTAGGCATTCGTATTTACCAAGATTGCATCATTTTAGACCTCTTACTTTCAGTTATTTATTAAAGTTTGAGATTAGGGTTGCGAGGTACTTATGTACGTGTTTCAAATTATTAATTCATTATTTGAGTTAACATTGAAGCATTTAGTTTAGGGGATAGTGAGCGTAACCCAGATGTAACTGTGTGTGAGACCAATAACCTTTGTTAAAATTTAAACAGTAACTTATTTGCCTTTACCAGAAAAATAGTTAAACACATCAAAATCCAAATGCAATCCTGCAAAAATTTGGAAAAGGCAATCAGTGTGCTTGAAAATCACGCCGGGAGCTCCAATGCGAAAATCTCCGAGTGATTAGCGGTTAATCCGAGGATGCTGCAGAAGGTCAGTGTTAAGGTATCTCATGGTGCAATTAGTGCATGAGGACATACGTTAATAAGCATACAAGACGAGAAAGGAGCAGCTTCTCTCGCTGAAGATGAATGAAAAGCGGAGGGAAGGTTCTGGGAAACTTGTGTACAAACTGAAATATCCGCCGAAGCCTCACATGATTTGGTTCTTCTCAGATGAGAATAATTTCTGCCAGGGCCAAGTGAGTAGTGAACTCGCAAAAGAACCACTGGCTTGCTGTACCCCCCAAAGATGAGTTTGTTTTGCCTTGGATCCAGCAAGTAACCGTTGAAAGGCCCTATGTGTGGCAGCACGACCTTGCACCGTGTCACACACGAAGGAGAACCCAGTATTGGTTGTCAGACAATATCTTTGGCCATATCACTCTGAAAATCTGACATCCGTACTCCCCAGACTGCAATCTCTTAGACTATTACATGTGCCTGGGCCGTGGTTGAGAGAAAAACCACCTAATCCCATTGCGACACCGAGGTGGAACTTAGGTTAAGGATTACCACAATTCCACACTATTAAACAGGGAGACCCTCGAGAAGGCCTGCAACATGTTCAGACGCCGCTCGAGGCCGTGGTTGAGACCGACGGCGATTTCATTGAATAAAATGGATACTATAAAATCCTTTACCTCTTTAACTTGTAATTTGGTTAATTTATCTGTATAAATAGGCAACAAATTACCCACCACACCATCTACAGTATATAAATGGTGAGGTGACACAAGTATTTGCCACTTAAATTTCGATATTTCTGAAAAATTTTGTGCTATCGTCTGGTTATAAAATAACAGAAAACTCAGCAAACATGTATTTAACAGAAGAAATACAAATAAGAAAAGTTTTCTTTGTATGTAACAATTTCTAATAAGCGAACTTTAGCAGGTGACAAAAGTATGCAACCAATAATAATTTAGGTTATTTAATATTTCTTGTTATAACCTTTGTTTACAATAACAGCACGAAGACTACTCTCATAGGTTGATATTTGCTTCTCGCAATCATTTCTTGATATTTTGTTCTATTCTTCTACGCAAATTTGCCTCAAAGAGGCAAAGTTTTGTAGGTTTCTCTTTCGGATTGAAGCCTTAAGTATTCGCCACAAATGCTCAATAGGATTGAGTTCTGGCGAGTGACTTGCTCATGAAAGGAAGTTTATTTTTCTTTTATTAAACCAATCTTGAGTTAATTTAGCCGTGTGCTTAGGATCGTTTTCCTGTTGAAATATCCAGTGATGTCGGCAGTAAAATATTTTCACACTTAGGAGCAACCTTTGGTCTATTATATTTCGATACGTGGTACCATCCATTTTTTAATTAATTATGTGGAGTGTTCCTGTTCTATGTGCAGTATAGCAGACCCAAACCAAGAGACTTCTTCCTCACGGTAGGGATACTGTGCTTAGGATCATAGGCAGTTAGTTGCCTCTGCCCTGTAAGCATGACTAGCAACATTTTGGCCGTAAAGTTCTAGTTTTGTCTCATCTGACCACATAAGATTGTTCCAAAATTCACTTTCCTTTTCAAGATGCTCTTTGCCAAACTTCAAACGGTTCGTTACATGCTTTATATTAATAAGTGAAGTATTGAATGGAGGGAAAGAATGCAGACAATTAGGAAGGATCTATCTACTAATAATTCTTCACTCACTTTAGTTCCTGACAATGCGAGATCGCTTTGGAGATCTTTCATAGTAATCATTGGATTATTCGTTGCTTTCTAAGCATGTAACGTCAAGAACAATCGCTAATCTTGCAAGGAGCACCGTCTCAAATGCATGTTCGAGGCGATTCCCTACTTACGATGCTTTCGAATTATAGAATTACAGTTGTATAAGGCATTTTAACTTTCTCAGGGACTGTCTTATAGGTTAATTTCCCTGAATGCAATTTAATTATTTACTGTCGAATAGCTTGAAGAACATTTATGGCCTTCGTCATTGCTCAAAGCAAACGCCCTTCTTCTATGGATATTTATCAATGAATGACGGTGCTATTATTCGGAAGTTTACATTAGTTTCGTATCTAGAAGTTTCTCGAATTCTTAATATTATCCTTTTCATCGACTTTATAAATTATTTTGTTTAATAACAATATTCTTGTATATATTCAGAGTGGTTGACCACTTTTTTCACTTGCTTTTGTTTATTTGCATTTGTTGTTATCTACAAAGACCAGGCAATGGCTTCGCCACTCCTCCCAATGGGAGGAGCTTGCGCTTCGCTACTAAGATACAAATTTAAAATCTAAAAAAAAGCAGCCATTGGTAATTTTTTATAAATTTTCTGAACTTCGCCAATTATAATAATTTTAAAAAGAAACTCTAAACTAAATTTCCCCCTTTCAAAATATCACGTTGCTAAAATATAGTTATATAAGATATATAAAAATAAATTTTCTGAAAGTCACCATTTGTAATTCTTTGGGTTTTAAAAAATTCCAAAAAAATTTCGATACTTATATTTATTTCTGAACTTCACCATTTTGTTTTTTGATATTATCAAAGAATTATTAGAAATAACTTTGATAAAAAAACAAGTCATAACCAAACTAAGATGAAATTATTATTCAAATACTCAAAAAAATCCCCTTCTTAAATTATAGAGTTAGTGAAAGATCTTTCTTGTTATTTCTTCTGTTAAATATAAGACATCCGTAAAGAAATCCGTTATCACTTCTTTATTTAACCGTGCATTTCGAACATGTGACCCCATTTGTCTTCATGACGAAATTAATGATCTAATATGCAATTTTGTTGATTTCAATATTTCTTTTGTTTTATTATCATGTTCTTTTCTAAGGAATCATCAAAATTTTACTTTGTAGAACCTTCAAAGAAATGTGAATTTAAAAAGAATCTATAATTTTTTCGTATGCTCCATCTGTTCACCATTAAAGAAATTACTAGGAATTTATAGTAAACCAAGACACTGGTGTTTGTTTCCCTGATCCTTTATTAATAGGACTGAATAACACAGCTTAGATATCAGAAGGGGTTGACTATTATCTAGTCCATTCGTGCATATGCAAAGTACAGTCCTTAGGATTGATTTTAATAATTATATTGCAAGACTTATCGCTGATTCTAATTATAATATAAATATTTAGCTAAAACGTTTGCTCCTATAATTCGTAAACCGCCAAGACAATTTAATCAGATTACGTAGTCTTGTCTAAATGTTCTAATACTCACCTTGCCCTAAAATATGATTCGTTCTAAGCCTTTCTTTTTGATTGAATGGTTTCTAATTGCATTTCATCTATTTCATTTTTTGACGTTATAGTTCACCCTCTTTATGTCCCATTTTGCTTATATACGGCTGAAGATGGTGAAAGCTAAAAAAGTAGTTCAATAATTGCAATTAACTAAATTTGAGTCTAAAATGTGTTTTTCTTTTTCGCATATGCAGCCATCCGTGGATAGGATCTCTTGTTCAAATGTTGGTCCCACCGAGAATAGGTTTCAGACGGTACCTTTCCAAATGGATAGTAAAGTTTTAGCATGTATATATATATATACAAACAGACGAGTATATATGGTCATGACCATATAATTAACACTATTTTATCCTCATTTCTTTCATTATCGGATAAAAAAAACTCAATCTTTTATCGCAGTGGTAACGCGGAAGAATGTTAGCCTATAAGTAGAGAGATACGTCTGGTTTCAATTGATTTTCCTGTTTGATGGCTGCATCCAGCCTTCCCCCTTTACTGCGGCAGTTCTCAAGCAGACCTCGCTTTCTCTTTTACCTCGAGAGGGGGTGGGAGGTTGCCTTGAGGACGAGAGTAATAACTCGCCTGATGCAACAAAGGTCATTCGAGAGCGGGCAGTGTGTCTGGTGACATTTCGTCGCTTCTCAGAGCCACTGGGTCCTTTGGTTCTCATTTGGGAGATGTGTGAGAAATAAGAATAGGGAATAGGCATAACTGAGTAGCGCTTTTGTTTCTAATTGGTAAATCTAGAAACCCATTTAAAATGTACTCGTACATCGAGGTAGTTTCGAAAATATTCCATTATATTTAAAAAAAAAACCCAAACAGAGTTTGCGAGTGGGTAGGGATGTGTTGGGGAAGTTTCTTGAGGAGTGTGTCACCATTATGAAGTAATCAAAGAAGTAGCTTTTGCTTACAATCAGTAGAAGGTACCTCTCTCTTCCTAGTTTTCGTCAGTCTATTTAAAGTCACACGATTCTGGGCATTAACAGAAAAACAATTCATCGGCTTCTCGTTAATAGAGATGTAATTTTGATCCCACAAGCAAATATAAATAACTTTTCGCCTATTTTCAGATCGAATTTCATGGAATATGAAATAAAGATCCTTTTTTGATTAGGGTGAAGTGGATGCTACTCAGAATGTAAACAAGTTTCGATCAATTCTGATTTTTTTTAAACGAAGTTGATAAATGCAATCTCAATTATCCGTCCTATAAGAATTAAAATAAATTGGGGAAAATAAGCACACTATAATTTTCTCAAGCATTGATTACTTTAGAGTACGAAATAAATATTCTAATAATTAGGGCTTAGCTATTGTTTGTTATTGACTTTCTTCTAATGGTTGGGGGGGGGCAGCTCAACTATTGCATCGATTTAAGGAGTTCCAAAACTATTTTTAGATTACGGCATTTCTGACAATGGGATGGAATTTTCAATAACATCGATCTTGTCGGTGCTTTGAGGGAGTTATTACGCAGTCATGTCGGGCATTTTCTGCACATGTTCTACCCAAGAAGTCAATGCAATCCTGCTTGTTCCATTATTTAATTTTCTTACAAAATCCCCTGGAGCTCCATCTTCGATGAACTGGCGTCTGTCTTTTCTCAAGTTGACTACAGGCAATATTTGATAAGATGTGAACCAGAGATGAAGGTAGCATAAGTGAAAGAAAGTAAGCAGGCATAGTGTACATCGTGATAAGCTTACTTCATAACAAGGACCTATAGATATATACCAGGAACTCCTCAAATTGCTTATGCTAGTACCTGTCTTGAGAATCATTGTTTCCAAATAAAATCACATTTTCGGATTTCACAAAGTTGCTCAATTCTTTTTGGTTCTGTTGAAATTCATAGCCCATATGGAATAATCTTGAATTAAACTTACCCATTACCAAATTTTAATTCCAATTGATATAGCCGTCATTAATTTTTCGGCTTCCCAAGTAACTATTATCATCGAAATACCTTCCACTGATTGGAATGATCACTTTTATCAGAAGGACCGTTCTTCACCAATACAAATAATCGTACTTATGACCTGTTATAGTTCAATTGTACCACGATTTTAATTATAACACTAAGTTTTTAATTGTATGTTGGTTAAGAAGGATAACTATGAGGTCGCAGTCAACAGCTGACGAGCACCAACATGCTCTACCACAGAAGCGTAGTAGAGCATATTATATCATCGCATCTTTTGGGGGGGAGCTAAGATTTTTTTCATTTCTTTCGTCGACATAGACCCTGCTTCTATATTGGTTTCTGTCGTCTGAAACAAAGGTATTGTTTCATTCGAGTGAAAATACGTCAACAATTTGGAGTGCTTAATGAGGCAAGGAGATAAACATCGCTTTTCAACTATTTTTAGTGACCATACTGATTTTCTGCAAACACACACGCAGACACGAGCATGCCCACCTATGACCTTTCCTAATAGACCTAAAATCCCCCCTCTTCTCATCTGTACAGATATAAAAACCCATTCCAAACGTTCTTCATTTATCATAGAAACTCGTAGCTTTGCTGGGAAGACCTTTTTTTCCTGTTTGTTCAGCTGATCGAACTTGTAGTTTATAACTAAATATAAGAATATGGAGTCATTAACAGAAGATGAATGGAGTTCATGTGGTGAGGTCAACGATATTCTCGAACATTTCCCTACTTCGCAGTTTATAGCTTCGTTTATAGAGTAAGTCATTTTCTTTTTTTGTTACTTGTTTTTTAAAAAGACAAGGTTATTATATTAGTTATTTTACATTTAAATTCAAATATGCATACATTTTCTACAGATTAATAAATCGAAAAACAACATATATAATTGATACTCACTAGATTACATAATGGCATATAATATATACAATTTAGTAGATAGGGTACACAATTGCACATTTCCACCTATAAATTAATATTTATTGAGTGCATGATAACAATTTTACTTGCATTCTATTACAAGTATTCCTTTAAACGATTTCTTCGTTTCTTTGATAATTATAAAAATCAAATTGTTCAATAAAAGCTCGATATAATTTACCGATTGTCATCTGCTGAATAAAATAGACACAATATAACGGTATTGAAACGGGCAGAAATGGCCTTCTTTCCTTGATAGCGAGCACCACTTTTTAGATGGGTCGCCGCATTTCGGAATAGGGATCCAGGACAATGTCCTCTATGAGCTCTTAACCATTTAAACACGCGTGGGCCATTCAACGTTTTTTAATTATTTTTTTAATGTCTGCTCATAATGTGTAGTTTTATCATCAAATGACCAAGAATGAATGGAAAATTTCACCTTCAGCTGTTCTTATATAGTATAAATAATTCTCAGCAGCAAATAGATTTGGGGCCACTAGGAATATAGAGGTATTCTTATGGTGGCCGGTCACTGTAAATATCTCTGATATATTTGCATCTATCTTCTGCCTTAAGTCATCTAAAATAAGAACTGTATGACTTCTTTCATCCAAAGATGACACATCATACACACCTTCGTGAAACATTACTTCATTTTAAATTTTTTATACTCTTTCTGCTGTCATACAGTGTAACACCAGATGATTCTATTAATGGGTTGACTAAACATCTTATCTCTATTGCAGAGTCTACGAAAGAGGAAGACGATTTTTCCGCTAGATATCGGCCCAATGATGGATGAAGTGCATGGGGACATGATTTTTTTTTATATATATACTTCCTTCACTCATACTTTTCTTTTGTATAATGAATGAGGCAACTTCTTTCAGATAATTATATACAAAATCATTTCTCTACGAATTGAAAATTTTTCAGGCTTCCTTCACTCATCCTTTCCTTTTGTATAATGAATGAGCCAACTTCTTTCAGATAACTGTATACAAAATCTTTTCTCTCTTTTTTAGATCATCTGGAAATAAAATGATGTTTACTCCTCCTACGAAACGAAAGCGGATCTACCGAAACAAGTTCATCGAATGAACGTGTCGTCAGTGAAATTTCACACACAGCTAATTTGGGGAGTTTGAAAAGACATCTAGATTGGTTGTTCGCAGAGTATATAAAAAAAACCATTATTTCAAGAAAAAATTGAAGCTTCTGGATTTCCGCGAGGAGTGGATGGAGAGAAGGAGAAAATGGAATATGTGAAGAAAGCGAATCAGGCTGAGGAGATAAACATACAAATAGACAACATCGAAATGAATCCTGGAAAGCGTTTTAGAGCAAAGCTCTCTAAACACGTAAAGATTTATACCTGCAATTAGTTTTTCTGCATTGATATATTACATTCAAAATGTAATTTTTAGAAACATTAACACATATAGATTAAATAATTTCTAAAACTTGAAGGTGATAATAATAATAATACAAAAAAAAACAACATATTAATCCTGATCATATTCTCTTCCTTTACAGTCCCTAGGGAAAGTTCACTCAGAGGATTCCTGGTATGAAAACGGTCATCTGTGGTTCGGACCATGATGTAATAAACCTGACCAAAAACAACGATTACATTATGAACTCTTTGGATGCAATTGGCAATGCATACATAGAGAAAGTGGAGAATGCTGAACATGTTGAAGTTGACTCTCATGTAACGAATCTTTCAATTGCAGCATTTACAACCGCCTATGCTCGAATCAAGCTCTATGGCCTCCTAGACTCGTTGGGTAAACGGTTCTTGTACTGTGACACAGACAGCGCCATCTTCATTGCTAGGAAAGATGACCCAGGACATTGACTTGGAGAATTACTAGGTGATCTCACCGATGATATCAAAGGGGTGTACAGTGCCTGATGCCTATGGAGATTCTTGCTCTACGGGTCCTAAATCCTATTCAGTACGTATCCAAACGACGAAAGGGGGGGGGTGAAGTATAGACTTCGTGCTAAAGGATTAACTATCAACCCTCAGATGAAGGATATAATAACCTACGATACTATGAAACGCCTAGTTGGAACCGATGATGATAGAGAAAATGCTGATAGTCACATCTCTGTACCATTTATGGGTTTCAGAGCCAAGGAACACGGTGGAGTGAAAGAGTTAAGAGGGGAAAAAGTTTTGAGAAAGACATTTCGTAAACGAGTTGAACCCCCTGAGAGTTGTCGAAACATACCTTTCGGTTTCAAGGGGATCTTACATGACATTTAAAATGTTAATATACATTGAATCCCTTTCAGCTATAATGAACACTATGTATATAATTTTGTTAATCATTTATAATATTCTCTGATTAATATGAATAAAATATCGATGAAATAATACGCGTTATACTACCAATGTTTTAATTTGTCTACAAAATAACTCATCACATTCTCTTGATCTTGTGAGAAGGAGAATTCTTTCATCCTTGCCTTTTCAATCTGGGTTTTCATCATAACAGTAATCTGATGGGAATACCACGAGAGAAAGCGAAATAACAGGGGGTTTGTGTCAAATTTAGCGATGTTCACTACTTTCTTACCATCATTCACCATGTTAGAATGTAATATGCAGAAAAACTCATCATCCCATGTACTGTGACGATCGGATAGACCTCCTAAAAAGAAAAACTGATCCATAAGCTCGTTTTTTAATTTTTCACCAATGATTAAATCTTCTAAATCAATAAACTGGAGATATTAACATAATTTCACGGATGACAAAAGCCACAAGGGCCTATCAAATGTCATCCGCATCTGAAAAACCCCACCCACAAAAGGCATCCATAGGATTGTGTCAGATCATGCATCTACAATATAAAATTAGAACCATCTACGGGAATGTGTCAGAGACAAAGAGCATCAGCATCAAGACTCGTCAAAATCAAATCAATTATAATATACAATAAAAACCTGCAGCCACAAGATTGAGTCCAGAATACCACCCTCCCAAAAAATTTAACCCTCAATATAATCATCTAATTTGCCTTTGAAAACACCCAAGTTTGGAGTGTCTACTGTCTCAGATGGCAAACTATTCCAGTAATCTACCACTCTATTGGTGAAAAAAATATTTTCTAACATGCAACCTGCACCTCTGTTTTATAATTTGTAAGTGGTGACCCATAGTCCTATTACTACCATCCAACTCAAATAACTTGCTAAAATGCAACTTATCCATCCCAGAACAGATTTTAAAAAGCTCAATCATATCTCCCCTCACACATATTCTTTCAAATGAGAAAATATTTAGTCCCCTCAGTCTATCTCCATATTCAAGGTGCCTTAAGGAAGGTATTATTTTTGTTGCCCTCCTTTGTACTGACTCTAGCAGGTTGATTCCATGTCTAAAATGTAGTGACCATGCTTGTATACAGTACTCTTAAATGTTGCCTTAAAACAAGTTGTGGAGTTTAAGGATAACCTCTTTACTTTTATAGCTAACATTCCTCTTAATGTATCCTAGCACCCTATTTTCTCTATTTTTTGCCTTAATACACTGCTTTGAAAACTTCCGTGACCTATTTACTACTACGCCTAAGTCCTTCTCATCCTCAACTGATTTCAGCCAATGCCCATCTATTTCATAGGTAAATTCCCTATTATCCCTTCCCATGTTAATAACTTTGCATTTTTTAAGGTTAAAAGTTATCTGCCACTTCTAAGCCCAAGCTAATAACTTATCTAAGTCACTCTGCACTTTAAAGCTAACCTCAACTTCTTTGACTGCAGCTTCCAATTTAGTGTCATCAGCAAAAATTGACACTGCTATTTACAGCCTCCCCAAGATCATTTATATAAACTATGGATAATAAAGGGCGTAGAACAGATCCCTGAGGTACGCCACTGATAATGTCCCTCCACTGTGACCTCACCCGATTTAGCACAACTCTCTTTTTCCTGTCTTTCAGCCATTCAGTTATCCAATTCAAAATTGGATAGCTATGTGGAACTTTATCAAAAGCTTTGCTAAAATCTAAGTAAATTACATCAACATTCTCTCCCTTATCTATTTATGAGTAACACGATCCATAAAATCCAGTAAATTTCTTAAACACGATCTACCTCTTCTAAACCCATGCTGACCATCATTTATTAACCTATCACAATATAGATGGTCAGAAATCCCTTTCTTAACTATCTTCTCAAGGATTTTAGAAACGATAAAAGTTAAGCTTACCGGCTTAAAGTTATTCGGGTCCTCTTCACTGCCCTTTTTAAAAATTGGCACTACATTCACTAATTTCCAACATTACGTATTCCTCCAAACTCTAGTGATCAGGTATATATTTTCTCAAGAACTACTGCAATAGTATCTACACCTTCTTTGAGTAACCTAGAATGAATGTTGTCTGGGCCAGATGACCTACTAGAATTTAACTCCAATATAAGCCCTTTAATTATTTCCCTGTTCACATTAACGCTATTCAACACTACTTCCCTTGACCTATAATTATCATCAATTAATCTATCTGGATTCTTTTCTGTGAATACTGAAGAAAAATGATTATTTAGAACCTCTACTATTTCTTCATCAGATTCTTTCAAAACCCCTTCGTATCCAATAGGCCCTATTTTATCACTGTTAGATTTTTCATTAATTCTATAATAGCTATAGAGTTTTCTTGGATCTTTATTATTATTTTGAGCTAATTTAATTTCTGCCACCCTTTTGCTCTTCTTAATAATCTTATTAGCTCATTTGTTGTCGACCTATAATGATTTAAATTGTTAAAAGTACTTTCTTTCTGTAATCTCTTGTATGCCCTTTTCTTCTCAGAAAATTTCCTAAGTATATCCTGATTCCACCACAATAGCTTCCTACATTGGAATACACTGCTCCTGGACCTTTTAATATAGTCTTAAAAGTGTCCATATATCATAAGTGTTCTTTCCCCTGAATTCTATATCCCACCTAATATGATTTAGCAGGTTGCATAATTTACCGTAATCGCCCCTATAAAAATTTGGAGTTTTTGTGTAGTTTGTTGATGTTGTACCTTTCACTATTCACCAAGTTAAAACGAACCATCTGATGATCACTATTTCCCAATGCTTTCTTGACTGTCAATTCCTGAACCAAGTGATCATTATTTGAAAGAACCAAATTAATATATTGGCACCCCTGGTTGGCTTATTAACAAATTGAGTCAAAAAATTATCCTTAAAGCATTCTATAAACTTAAAACTTGCTCTATCCCTTCCTATCATATTCTCCCAGTCCATAGAATTTAAATTAAGGTCACCGAGAATAACTATCTACTTCACATCCTATACTTATTTCCCTGATCATCAGCTCATCAATGCAATCAGTCTGTATGGGTGGTCTGTAAAAGGCTCCCAAATGTATTATCCTATTTTTAAGGACCCTAATATCTATCCACAGTGACTCAACTTCTCCTTTCTTTATAGAATTATTTAGATTTGAAGAAATGCTATTTCTGATATAAATAATCAAACCCGCCACCAGTCCTATCTCTCCCTAGACTAATGTACATATCATAACCCTGTAATTCAAATTGACTCACGTTGTCATTGAATTTATTTTCATTTACCCATGATTCTATTAAACATATTATATTTATATCTTCATCAATAATATAACTAAATAACTCATCTTTCTTATTTCTAGACAACTCAGCCCTCCTATCCCTAAAGCACCTCTTTTAGAATGTATACCTTCCGCTCTCTCTCTTCTACATCTCTTTCCTTTCCCTGACCAACCCTGTACTCTTATATTTCCCTGACTACTATCAGTAACTAGTTTTACACCTGCAAAGACCCAACGACAATATCTAACTCCTGCCACAACATATCAACCCCAGCTCAAGTTAAATGGAGTCCATTCAATGCATACAATGCCTTATTCCCATAAAATCGATTCCAAACATCTACAAATACTAATCCCGACTCCTCACACAGGCCTTTCACATACTCATTCGGTCCAATTGCACAAGACAGCTATTCCATCCCGACATCCAATCTCGGAAGCACACCTGAACAACGCCTTTCACTTATCCTTTCAACTAACCTTTTGTACCTCTCTCGTAACTCACATGAACCCACCTTCCTTACATCATTTACTCCCACATGCGTAATCACAACTGCATTCCTCTCACACCCAGACAACATACTATCATACCTCTCAGATACATCATTTACACTACCACCTGGCGAAAAAACTCTCACTCCCTTCCATTTGCTCGCACTCAACTTCCTATCTAAATATCTAATCTGAGGGTCACCCATCACAAGCACTTCACTCATCCTCTTAGTCGTCCTAGGGCTATCATTACCCTCCCTCTTCTTCTCATTCAAACGACCACTTATTCACTTTTTGCGACAACCCCATCAGACAAATCACTTTCAACCTCTTCCCCTCTTAGAGCATCGAATCTTTTAGTCCACATAACAGGTTCCATGTCCCTCTTACTCACACACTTAAGCTGTCCTAACCTATCTATTCTATCCAAGTTCACCCACCATTCATCTTCACTCACATCAGTCACTTCTTTCTCTCCAGTCCCTAGTCTAGGCCTATCTTCCACCCTCCTGGTCCCAGCCACTTTCTTCATGCGTACACTCACATTCCTTCTCACTTCATGCAGCAACTCACTTAATCTTTTGCAATCATCACGCAACCGACTCGCATCCTCTACCAAAGCCATATTTGTACTAGTCACATAGCTATAAAGGCTATCACAGAACTTGGTTCACACGGCCTAACTAAAACACACAAAAGAAATTTATAGAAGACCACGGATCTAAAGGCCTACCAGAAATTCATCAGAATTATCAGGACGGTGCTAACCTACTAGGTATCCGTAAGGGGTTAAATGAATACACACAAAAGTATTTACAGTATTATTTACATCAAAATCAAAATGAAATAAATTAACTGCTAACAAATTATACGGGGGTACATCAAATAATAAGAAAAGTCACAAATGCTTATCATCATCTAACGACCACGAGTCGTTCTAACCAAAATAGATATTCACGCATACAAAATTGGGTTCTATGAATAATTTGCTTAAAGCCGAAACGATACGCGCCGTTGAAGATGAAATAGTCTACGCTACTCTAGTGAGAGGTATTCCCGGAATAACCTCCCTGTCTTACGTCCCTTACCCGAAGACCCAAAGTTACATGAATAAAACTTAATTAATTTAAAAGGGACGTAAGAAGAAAGAAATACTCCAAAATAACTGATACTAAAGCAGTCAAGCAATAACCCACGTCGTTCCCCTAGGCGAAAGAGGCTCGGCGACGATGAGGGAATTCGACCCAAGTCCAGAGGGGTGAATGCGATGATGATCTTCGGTGAGAAGAAACCCACAGACGGCGATATCGGGGTAAAAGGCGTCGAGACCACGGGTAACGATGACTCCAAGGCCCAACGATCCGAGAGAAGGAATTCGAGATGACAAAATTCCCCAAAGAGCAGATGGCGAGGTGCCTAGGGGGAGAGCTTTCACGTGCTCAGTGTGAATGGCTTCCCAAAGGAGAACCCTTGCAAACGTAACTGGAAGGGCACAATTCGATGCAGCCGACAGAGGGGCAGCGACAACGCTGGCAGGAATCAATGGGAAAATATCTTCGCTGCACGAAGGAATCCAGTACGGGTCTCCAAAAACCAACAACGTCAAAGGTAAGTGACGGAAAACGATTCAGCGGAGCAATCAAGGCAGAATCCTTGCGACAGAATAAATTAAAAGGCCCAATGGCCACATATATATCCTTCAGTCCGAAGGGGCACAATGGGGGGGAGGGGAGTCGCTTCCCCTACGCAAATTAGGCCGCTCTGAAATGTAAACAAACTAGAGTTATTTCACGATTTAATTTAAAATATAATTAAAACTTCCTTTAGTATTATGTCTAACACTCAAAGTTAACTATCTTCCCGAACTTAATATATTACACCGAAAAATCCAAAATGAAAAAAAAACGTCACTGAATAGAGAGCTCGCTGAGAAAACCTCCGATCACTACCGTTATTTTTTTCCTTGTACTGAATGGGGTCAGGTCACAGTGGAGGGATGTTATCAGTGGCGTACCTCAGGGATATGTTGCTTACTTTGTTTACTTTGTAGAATTTCGCCTTTTGTGGAACAGCTAAGGTGGGCCTCCGCTGTATGCAGGCAGCTCCGCTCTGCTACTATTTGTTCTCTTGACCAAGGAGTTGTCATTCAAGTTTGGATATCCTGGTGTTGGTGGTTCGTCTGGTATTGTTTCCAGACACTTTTCTTTTAAAGCAGTCAATTGTGACTCCTGTCAGTTGTCTTATCCTCCTTGGTGAAAAGCTAAATAATATTGTTTCAGTTGCAATGAAGCTATGTGTGCTAGTGTGGCTACTTTCAGGGTGGTAGCTTCGATTCTTTTTACGTAGCACAAGGCGTCCGTTTTTTGGTGGTTGTTAACCTCCAGTCCTACATTAGGCACCTGTTCTTCCAAAACTTCCACTCATAGGGCACCATGTAGCGTTCTCTTCTTCTCTTCTTCTATAGCTCACGTAATCATTCTCAATAATTAAGCTGATGGAAGTTTTGAATTTTTCTTGTAAAGGTACACTGGAGTGCCTTCAGTTTGCCAATTTCCCCAGGTTTGTGTGGTGTCCAGAGCTGGCAGCAGTATTCAAGCCTAGGTAGTACAAGCGACTTCCATAGGGTCAGCATGCATGATCTATCCCTGGTCCTGAAAGTTCTTAAGATCTTTCTTGTAAAGGTACATTATATTCAAGTACTTCTTTTCCGTTATTGGAGTTGAAAGGTGGTTAGACTGACCTATAATACAGAAATTAAATCCCATCAATTGGGTATTCATGAATGAGTCGAAGAAAATGATGGAAGAAATCAACCGCAGATGAATAGTCTGGGCTAAATTTTTAATCCTATCAACTCATATCTTCGGTTGCAAAATATTTACTAAGTCTTGGTGGGATACGGTGTGGATGGAAGATTATTTTAAAACGTGTGACACACAGAGAGGTTTAGTGACAAATGATTTAAAAGATGGTAACTAGACGGACGAATTAAAGGACTGTAAAAAGTTAGGTGGCAACTCTACTGATATGCTAATACGAGCCAATACATGAAAATTCAAACCGCGTCAAAGAAACCCTACCCATTTGCTTGAAAATAGCTCACTGACCTAGGGGGTGGGGAGTCTGGGAACATTTTGACAATAAGCCAATAATGGGGGGTGCGTGTGTGTGTGTCTAGACTCGGATTCCCTCGGAAAAATATCACTGACCTAGGGGATGGGGGACGTGGCTGGTAACATTTTGGCGACAAATTAATAAGGGGGGGGAGGGGCGTCTATTAGAAAAGGTCATATGTGTGTAAGCTCGTGTATTTGTCTACGTGTTTGTATGTGATGTGAGTGTGTGCGTGTGTGTAGACTCGGGGTGCAACATTCAATCATACTCGGGCTAACCTTTTAAGGGACGGAACAGTGTTAAGGCTGTAGTCGCCCAACAAATTATTATTATTATTATTATTATTATTATTATATATATATATATATATATATATATATATATATATATATATATATATATATATATATATATCCTAAATATCCCACAGGAAAATGAAAAGCGGATTCCAAGTAATTTGTGAGTTTCTCATATATATATATATATATATATAAAGGGTCTTTCAATAAAGTCGCTCGATTTATAAATGTAAATAAAACAAGTTGTGTGTAATATATGCACTCAATTTATTTTAAATTTGAAAGTAAATTTTATGGCATTAAGTGTGCAATATGAGGTCGTTTAAATGTCCGCCGCAGCTTCGCTTGGTGAAACGTATTCGGGAGGCCCAGTTTCCGATGGCTGAATTTGCTGGATGGTGTTCGTTATGTTGAATTTGAGGACATCAACTGTTTGCGGATTATTCGCATAGACCTGCGATTTAAGGTAGCCCCAAAGAAAGTAGTCTAATGGCGTTAAATCGCATAATCTCGGTGGCCAGTTGACGTCGCCGCCGCGCGAGATGAGCCTGCCCTGAAATTGCTGGTGCAAAATGTCTATCGTGGCGTGCGCAGTGTGGCGCGTAGCGCCGTCCTGTTGGAACCACATGTCGTCAGTATCCATATCAGGCATATAATCCAGTTGAGGCCACAAGAAGTTGCTTATCATCGATCTGTAGGTCTCGCCGTTGACAGTTATGGCAATCCTATCTTCGTTCTCCAAAATATACGGACCGATGATTCCGTTAGACGAAAATCTAAACCAAACAGTGACTTTGTTGAGGTGTAATTGGTGTTGGTGTATCCAATGTGAGTTGTTTACGTCCCAAATCCGATAATTTTGCTTGTTCACAAATCCATTCATCCCAAAATGGGCATCGTCGCTAAAAATGATTTGGGGGGGGGGGGGGAATTTGGGGCAACTTCCAACTGCTCTAGAGCTCAATCAGCAAACACACGGCGTTATCTATGGTCGTTTACCTTAAGTTCATGGGTAAGATGGATTTTGTACGGTGCAGACCCAAGTCCCTACGCATAATTCACCAAACTGAAGTCGCAGAAAAGCCAAGTTCTTGTGAACGATGAGAAATTGACTGCCTCGGATTTTCCCGTACACTTTCATTTACGGCAGCGATGTTTTCAGCAGAACTTGCGTTTCGGCGACTTACGGGTGTTGTTTGATTGTTGATCGACCCCTTTTGCCTCGAATTTGGCCACCAAGCGTCGAACAGCGGACTCGTCAGGACAATTGTGACGAGGATAGAAATCACGTAATGCGCGGAACGTTTGACGAACGAAGCAGTGATTTTGATAACAACATTTGATGATTTGCACACGTCGTTCAACGCTATAACCTTCCATCGTGACTTGACAAGTACTCCTGAACAGTTCACAGTAAGGTTGCCAGATTTCGCTTTAACAACATGGCTACTATCGCCTGACAAAGCTCGAGCGCCCTTGTTGAAAGACCCTTTATATACTTATATGCAAAGGGTGTCTCTCTATTTTATAAGCCATTGTGTTTGAAAATGTTAAGATAACGAAAGTACTAGCTCCAATCATTCTTTCTTTTTCTCTACCTCGTATAACCAAATATTTATACTTATTCACGTGTTACCTATCGTGATTTTTAGTGTAGATGGGTGGCAGTCTTTCTTGGATGCAAATTTTGTTTAAGACCAGTATATTTCGCCTGGATCAATTTCCTTTGGCAACTTTCTATTCTTCTTACTGTATTCTCTAGTCCATTTGTATATGGTAGATAATTTGTCCTATATTCCTATCTTTTGAATAAATGCGTTTGGTAAAAACCAAACTTAAATTGCTGAGCTTTCGATCTATTCGATCATCTTCGGAGCGTCTTTAGGTATTCTTTCCTCCTTTACCGATAGAGTATGGTGGAGACAGAATCAGGTTGAATGAAAAGAAAACGGCTTTTAGGGGATATTTATTTCTCCTCGCTTAAGCGTAATGTCAAGAGAAACGAGCCAATCCGCTGAGTGAAAATTCTAAAACAACTTTAATGTTCGATTCCAGCTCGTAGCCTGGGTGTTGAGGGCTAGTTTTTTACCAACCAAAGGAAGAGGAATCTGGAAATATTTCTCGAAAGGGACATACTTCAGAGAGTCGGGCCGAATTTTCCGACCTTCCTAACGCATCGTTCGGCAACTAAACCGGACATAGTGTTTGTGAGTAAAAGCATCCACTTTAATATCAGCAATGAGCCTGGACCCGTAGTACCAAGCGACCACATCCCGATAATCACCACAATCTCGCTTGCTCCATTACTCAAGCCCGTCCCACTTAGGAAATGTTATGCGAAAGCACACTGGGAACTATATCGAGAGATACTCAGCGAATACCAACTAGCTGACCTGGGAGAGGCCAATCTCGAAAAGATAGATGAGGAGATAAACACGATCACTAATCTCCTCATTCAAGCCGATGAGAGATGCATCCCCAGGATCTCCTATAAAATTCTCCCACAACCTAGGTTGACGAAAGAGATAAGGGAAATCGACCGGGAACATAGAGAAGTCTATGATGAAATAGGCAGAATAGGCCAAAATCGGGAAAGGACAGCCAAAATAAGACAACTAAGCAAGGAGCTTAAACACATAATCATAGAGAAGCAGATAGAAATCTGGAATGACATCATTGGAAGGCTAGACAGGGAATGCAATCCTGTAAGTTTTTGGAACAGCATCCGAAGACTTAGAGAAGTGTCCCCCAAAAACCAGAACACTAATTAAAGACTGAGACGACATCATTGAGGATCCAGAGTCTCTCAAAAGAAGAATTCAGGACACATTAGCAGGAGCTTTTCGCTATAACCCCTGAGGAAAACAATGACTTCGACCAGGACTTCGAAGACCAACTGCTCGATGACCTCAGCACAGTGATACATAGAACCCATCCCCACCCGCAAGTATCTCAGGAAAGTAAGGTAGTTAACTACGAGTGCTTAATCACTTTTGAAGAGACAATGAACACCATAAGGTCCTTCAAGCAAAAGGCACCAAGCTAGTATAGGATCACGAAAAACAACCTCGTGAATGCCCCCAGGTAAGTTATTCAGGGACTGGTAAATACCATTAATGCCACCCTGAACACAGGCTACTTTCCTGACGGGTACAAGATGGCAAAAATCATCTTCATCCTAAAAGGAAACAAGCCCCCAGACTAGGTGGCTAACTATCGCCCGATCTCTCTTCTGGAGATGCATGGCAAGATCTACGAAAAGATTATAGCTAATAGGCTACGAGCTCAACGGAACGAGTTAGGAGCGCATAACTCCAAATAACACGGGTTCCGTTCAAAAAGGGGCAGCAAAACAGCCTTAGCGCTCTTAACAGAGAATGTAGTTTATTGCCAAGCGAATGGGTGCTATGTAGACATTCTGATGAGGGACGTGCATAAGGCCTTCGATAAAGTCTGGCTGGAAGGACTTCAATACAAGATCCTGAACCTCCAGCTAGACCCAATCCTTAAAGGATCCTTTGTGACTTTGTTATGGACAGAAGGGCATGTCCCATGATCAAAGGAACAAAGGACCTGAGTTCAAACTTAAGGCAGGCGTTTCCCAGGAAAAACTGCCTGAGCCCATTGCTCTACTTGGTCTTTACTAAAGACCTCCCAACTCCGTTGCACAGGGACACGATGTATCTGCAAATCACAGATGACATACTCAGATCGTCCCGTGCCCGGAGAGGAAAGCAAGGGCACAGACAACGCGCACAATAGCGGAAATCAACAACATCAACCGATACGAGAGACGATGGAAGATTAGAACAAACAGGGACAAGTTAAAAATCGTCCCACTCAGCCGCAGGTCGACGTGGCCCATCATTATTGAAGGGAGGAGATACTGCTACTCCGCCGAGGGCACTGTCCTGGACCTAAAGTTCTCAGACCACAGATACTCGAGACACTACACGGAGGGGCGAAACCTAGCAAAGAGAGAAATCTCCAAGCTATTCAGGTTTAGAGATCTTAGCTCGGCCAACAGTAGGAAAATATACCTGATGTACTTCCTGGCTAAGCTCATCTACCCCGCAATTTTGACTCAAGTGGCCAGCAAGGCCTCAATAAGAAAACTCCAACGTGTCCAGAACTCCGCATCCCTAATAATCAACAAAGCCAGAAGGAGTGACTACCATCGGCCAAGGGATCTTCATAGTAGGAAGCGACTATACCCTATCAATATCTTCCCCTTAAACCTGGGAGGAAAGGTTTGGTCCACCCTCACCAATGTTGTCATTCCGTAACTACAGGGAACAGATGACAGACTAAAGATACCTGCATGGCTACGGGAGAAAGACTCCCGCCGTAGCCAGTTCCTGAACACTAGGTTATGCTCACTTGAGAACATAACACCAATATACACATAACAGAAACAATAAACACTAAAATCTAACACAGTACAACCCGAAACAAACCAGGAGAAAATAAGTAACAGGACACGAAAATAACAACCAACACGAGGTAAATTGCTGAGCCAAAGCCTAAAAAAGGCTTGAAAGCTAAAAATTTGGCCAAAAATAGTAAATCGAAATTTAAAAACAAACAATAAACAAAACACACTAAGAGCACATAAAAACATGGAAAAAACAAAAAGGAAAATCCAAAAAAATATACGTAAAGTGATGCCCTCCCTACTTGGGCAAAATATCCCTCCGTATTTTAATTTTCCCTCACTTTTATCTACCACTATACAACCATCATCTAAGATTGAGTACACCATAATAATAATTATTAAGTTGGCTTCTAAGATGTTCAGCCTACCTTTATTTCCCTCTCTTCTTTTAATTGTGGTATTTTCAACTAGAATATCTCTAGTTAGGTTGATGTTACGCGCGCTCTCCATATCATTTTTAGGCGCTTCCTTTACGGATGCATGGTTAAACGTCTCGAAAGGGTGGTGGTTGTCAGGCCAATATATTTTGAGTTATTATAAAGCTTGCATTCTTCATTGGGGCAGATAAACTCGTAAACTATGTTGGTTGACTTTAGATGCGAGGGGGTTTTGGCATTTGTTGTTTTTCGTAACGAGATTGTTAACTTTTGTTATTTTATAGTATATAATAAGTTGAATTTTGTCTATTTGATTCTTAACTTTGAAGTTACGGTTAACAATCTCCTTGATGTTTTTTTCGTCTATTTTATAGGTGTTAGACATCTGATTTCTGTAATACAGTTTGATGTTATTTACTGCTTCCTGATTATTTTTCATTTTATCCGTATCTTTGAATTGCATACTTAAAAATGATTGGAGTTGTTTTTTAATCATGCTGTTCGGGAAACCGTAGCTTCAAAATGGGCAGACGATATGAACCATTTTGCCCATTTTGCAGCTAGGAAAACATTCTATGGTAATAAGCCTTCCCGCACTAATGACTTCAACAAATGTATAACATTGCCATTTAATAATAAATTAAATAGTTTAAAGGACATATTTGGAAAAGCGGGTATTAATCTAGCCTTTAAATATAATAATTCCTTAAACCAATTGATGATTGCAAGGAAACCTAAAGAACATCATAACATAGGAGCATATGCAATACCATGCAACGATTGCCATAAAGTTTATATAGGGAAAACGGGGAGAAATCTCGACAAGAGATTGTATGAACACAAAAGAGATATTAGAGTGGGCAGCGAAAGAAGTGGAATATTTTGCCATGTTAGAGACTTGAATCATTCGATCGATTTTAATGGAAGTAAAATGGTATTTAAATCGGCTAACTATGTTAAGAGAAGAATCGTAGAATCGAGCTTGATATCGTCAGTTCCTAATTTAAATCTATCTGAGGGTCAATTTTCTTTTAATCCTGTAATACGAAAGCAAATAAACAAAATAGTAAAATGTCAGCCCTTCAATATGTTTAGGCCTAACCCTCCCCCCATCCTGATTAGCCACAAGTAGGGAATTGGGGGAAAAAGAGGGGATCTTTCAGGACCTGACCCTGTGTTATGTTTGTAAGCACTTTTCTTATATTTTCTATCCAGTGTCAGTTGAAAAAGGGTGTGAGATACACCGAAACTGTTCTGAATTAAATTGTCTTCGGAGAATGTGGTTTAATTCCTCATCTTTTCTTGCCATATTGCATTAATTTTCATCATTATATATATATATATATATATATATATATATATATATATATATATATATATATATATATATGTATATATATATATATGTATATATATATATATATATATATATATATATATATATATATATATATATATATATATATATAAGCTAAAAAAAAATAAGTAAATAAATAAAAGTAAGGAAAAATAAATGTGAAAATAAGAACGAAACAAAGAAACAAAAAGGTCAACAGTGACCACACAGAAGAGTCAGCTAAAACACTGACACCATCGAAAAAGGAGGAAAAAAGGAAGAAGAATAAGTAAAAAGCTTGAGATGCCCTCTACACCAGGAAAAATCATCATCATTTATTTTCATTCAACCTGATTCTGGTTCCACCATACTTCATCGGTAAAGGAGGAAAGAATACCTAAAGACGTTCCGAAGATGATCGAATAGATCGAAACTCAGCAATTTAAGTGTGGTTTTACCAAACGCATTTATTAAAGAGATATGAATATATGACAAATTATCTACCATCTACTAAAAAAGACAGTAGGAAGAATAGAAAGTTGCCAAAGGAAATTGATCAAGGCTAAATTGGTCTTCAACAATATATATATATATATATATATATATATATATATATATATATATATATATATATATATATATATATATATATATACAGTAGTGTGCAAATCAGTTCGGACAGTAGTGAAATAATACAGTTATTTGATAATTGTTGTTTATATTTGAAAAGAACACGTTAATGATAAGATAAATTGTACATTTAATGTGAAATATGACCGCCCTTTGCATTTAGAAACTGTTTCACATTTCTGCCAGTTCTTCGTTATGGTACCAGGCATTGATAACAGCACAAATCATCTTCTGCATCATCGAACAGTGGGTTTTCTCGATGAGTTTTGGCCAGGAGAATTTCCAGGCCAATCTATAACTGTAATTCTACTTTTTTCGAACAATGTGCTCATTATTTGGAAAATATAGCACGGAGCCAGATCCTGCTGGAAAATGCCGCCTCCATCAGGAAACTCTTTCTGCATCGCGGGAAGCAAGTGAGTCTGCAGGATTGCCTTGTATTTAATGCTATCCATCATTCCCTCAATAGTAACAAGCCTCCCTAGGTAATGTGATTCGTCGGAAAACATAACTTTTTTCCATTCAGCTGCCTTCCATTCAACATAATTGCGTACCCAGCGAAGACGTTTTGTCTTCATAGCAGAAGTCATAACTGTTTACGTACCGGTTTTCTAGCAAATCTGCCAACTTCATTGACCATTCGCCGGACGGTTGGAGAAGAAACATTTACACCAGCTAAAGACAAATCTCTCTGGAGGTCTTTACTGGTTTTCTTGAGATCCTTCACACTATTTCTGATGAGAACCTTGGTATCGTGAAGTGTTGTCTTTTCGTTTTCTTCCACATTTTCCTTGTCGCAGTATCTTCAGCTCTTTTCACCATGTCGCCAACAGTTGACTTTGCGCACTTCATTTCCTCAGAAATCTAAGAGCTATAATACTTGCACGCTTCTTGGGTGTGATATCCATAATAAATTTATAGTTTAATAATGATTGGAAGGGGAATATTCCGGCAGAACCAAGTACATCACGGAGCACGCTCCCAGCAATAATGAATGACCCATGACAAGCTCTGGTGTATCACTGTCGGGCTTAGTGTAGCTAGGGCACAAAAAAAGTTTCCAGATGTTACCAGTACACTATTCTGCACGGGAAAAAAACCCAAACTTCATTAGTGTTGTCAAAAATTAGGACATATTATGAAATAGTCCAAATATTTGGTACTGTCCGAACTAATTTGCACACTACTGTATATATATATATATATATATATATATATATATATATATATATATATATATATATATATATATATATATATATATATATAATATATATATATATATATATACCGGGTGTCCCAGAAAAAGTTAACTGTACTTTGAATTAGTATAACTCAAAAACTATTGGAGATTTTTGGGTCGTGCAAAAGTGTTTTATTTAACAACTATTTATCTATCTATTCTGAAAATTTCGTTAAATTCCTTATGATATTGATACACTAATGGGTTTAGTGGAGGTTATCAAAAATATGTTTGCGCGAGGAAGGCTAGGCCACCGTGCACTTGCAAGAGAAGTCTAGAGAGCCTATATAGCCTAGGTCACTGTGCGATTCTTCAAGCAAAGCCTATGCCATTTTGCAGTATTTTTTCAGACACGCTGTGGAATGGTCTCGTCATTATTGCTTACTAAGCTAATCAAGCGTTTCTGTGTAAAAGTTTACTTCCATAGAACCTTTTTAATTATGCTATTAACAAAAGATCAACGCGTATTTGTAGTCACAAACTTTATTAAGACTGGCAGTATTAAACAAGTACAAGATTCATTTGAACAATGTTTTCCAGGTAGGCACCCACCAAGTAAGCCCACAATTTGGAAAAATGTTCGCAAATACCAACATGAAGGAACATGCTTAAATCTACATAAATAAAGGTCGTTCGGGTCATATGAGAACCATAAGAACAACAAAAAATATCGAAAATGTTCAGATGACACTTCTTCAAAATCCACATGTATCAGTCAGAAAGAATAGGTTACAATTGCCAAAGTCATCATTTAACCGCATTATTAAACATGACTTGAAATGGCATCCCTATAAGATGCATGCAAGACACCAGCTTCTTGAAACTGATTTTCCTCGTCGTAGACAATTTGTCGAATGGCTTGTCCATAAACCTAACCTACTCGTTTCTTGGAAAACATTGTGATTGGTGACGAGCCAGCCTTTTTCATGAGTGGAAAGGTAAATAGCCATAGCATTCGGCAATATGCGCCGCTGACGGCCGAAAATCCGTTTTACTGCGTTCTGCTGAAGCACCTACGGATACAGCACTTTTACTTGTTTTAGTGACTGATTGACTTTTGAGCGCTGCCTACAGAAACGAACGCCTATTCTGGAAGTCTTAAGGTGAACCCAGTTTCATCCTTCAGAAGAGAGAGTCATTTTTTACGTCGAAGCCTCGTAAATCAATGAGGGCTTAAGCACCTCACTGCTCCCGTCCATCGCTCTGCGTGTGAACCCGCTCGGATGTCTGCTATTCATAGATTTCGTCTTAACTATGCCAGCCACTTGGTTTGGCATAATTAAGGGCTTATGTGAACACTGGTTTGAGGCCTAGCCCACAGCAGAAGCGTAAGTCAGAAATTGTCTCGATACTGGGGCATAACTGCGAGTCCCGGACGGAGGAGAAATCCTCATCGCCCGGGAGACCCGGCCAGAATCATAGAGGGAAGTACACCCGTCTCTATGTAGTTGGATGCAGTTATGGCGTATGTACCCGTGAGGGGGTGGCAAAAACTTAACGGTCGTTGATTCGGCCGCTATGCATTAAGTCCACCAAGCTCAACCCTCTGAGGTTCCCACCCGAGACCAACCCCATCACTCTATCATCCATCATACTGGCAGCATACGAGCGGGAGAACAACAGGAAAAATGGACGGGGGCGTTTTTTCACATTAATTTGAACCTGATACCATCCCTACTCACACCATCCTTTAACTCCTTCACCACACCCTAACTTTTTCCACATTCAAACATACACATTAATTACACTTTGTTACAGAGAAAGAAGAAGGAAGAGGAACCTCAAGACCATGGAGGCCCTCACTAAGAGGGTCCCCTTAAGGACCATAGCCGGAAGACAGACACCAACGAAGAAAAACCTCTGCAAAACCCTCTACATCGAGCTTAAGGTGGCACTGGTGAAACTCATCGAAGTTTCATCGGGATTCATCGCCATGTGTGCCGAGACCAAAGATGTGGACCAGCTCCTATCGGAAGAGGGAGCGAGAGTCCTGCAGACAACAGGATTGGAAGCGAACCCCCCCCCCCCCCCACACACACACAAGTGGAGGCGAACAGAAGCGTAATCTGCCGCAAAGTGGAGTGCTGGGTAGGAGAACACAAGACAGATGAGCTAAAAGAGGAGATTACTAGGAGCAACCCGTGGGCACAAGTTCGTGAGATAATTAAATTCCGCGAACATACCCACGTGTTTAAAATAACATTCTCAACCACGGACATGGTAAGGAAGGCCACCCAAAATGGTATTCTTGTCTTCAATATGAGAATCCCGGGGGAGAACATCCAGCATAAAAAATTCAACAGCATACAAATGTGCTTTGTATGCTACAAGCTTGAAGACCACACCTCTACGACCTGCTCGGAAAAAAACAAGCTGTAGTGCAGTGAGTGCGCCACATAAGGGCACAGATTCGACAAGTCGAAAGCTCCTCGAAGAAATGCCTCAATTGCAAAGGGAAGCATCGGACGATGGCCCTTACCTGCCCCAAGTACCGAAAAATAATTAGGATGAAGAAGGAAGAGGAAAGGAAGGCAAAGGAAACGACGTACGCAAACGCCCAACCTGGACGAGGCAATTCTCGAGGAGATTGACGAGGCACTCGATGACCTCAATAACCAAATCATCGACGCAGATAGGGCTTGTATCCCTAATTCCGCATATAGGACCATCTCGACCTACGAGTGGACCGAATATATGAAGGAACTGTACCGTGAACTGAAGATAATGTATGAATACAACATCGTGAATGCATCGGTTCACTCGATGCAAAGAAGTAAAGAAATCAAAGAAGAATTGAACCAGTTGATCCTCGAACAACAGAACAGAAGATGGGAGGACGCGATCGATAGCTTCGATCACGAAGCAACTCCCAAAGAATTTTGGAAGAAGATCCGAATTCTTAAAGGATCGACTGGAACGAAGCATAAGATCGAGCTACGGAAAGACAACGAAGACATCGAAGAAGAAGAAGAAAAAGTTGAAGAGATATTCCGAAGTTATTGGGAAAAGATCTTCAGTATTACTGAAGAAGAGAACGAAGACTATGACCTAGAGTTTGAAAGTAACATCATCGACGAGCTTAACGAAGAAATAGACAAAACACACTTTCATCACCAGGTGGATAGACAGCGTGACGGAGACGCCGAGATTACAGAAGAAGAACTACTCGGCGCGCTTCGCTCATTCCAACAAAAAGCCACAGGACAATCCGGGCTTACAAAGCTTAACTTTGAAAAGGCACCAGCCTGTGTCATCAAAGGAATGAGAAGAATATTTAACGCCTGTCTCGATACGGGATACTTTCCGAAAGCTTATAAAACGGTGAAGATGATTTTCTTGCCTAAGCACGGAAAGAACGCCAAGTTGAAGGAGAGCTACTGGCCAATTTCACTTCTAGAATTTGGCGGGAAGCTCTTCGAGAAGATCCTCAACAAAAGACTGGTGTCTCACTTGGAGGAAAACTCGCTCTATAACCCACACCAATTTGGGTTTAGGAGTAAGCGAAGTATGGAGATGGCGATTAACGTCATCACGAAAAAGCTAGCCCATGCAAAACGGGAAAAGAGTTACGTGGACATTGTTTGTCGGGATGTATCAAAGGCGTTCGATAAGGTGTGGCAACGGGGAATGCAGTACAAGATCCTACGACTGGGACTAAGTGAAAGCTTAGAAAGAACTCTCTGTGACTATGTCATGGAGAGAGCGGCGTACATCAGTTTAGGGTGCACGGACGGGCCAAAGTTTCCGCTCAATGCGGGCCTCCCGCAGGGGGGGGGGTGCCTGTCTCCCACTTGCTACTTGATTTACACCACGGATATCCCAGTCCCTGTAAGCCCCACTTGCCTTAACTTACAATTCGCCGATGATTTCACCCAGATAATCACTTGTCCATGGAGGAATGCGCCTTGGCAAGCTCGAATGACAGCAGCAGAAATTGAAAACCTTAACATCTACGAGGCCCGGTGGAAAATCCGCACCAACCAGGATAAGTTCAAAGGAGTCCCCATAGGCAGGAGACTACTTGATGACGTCAGGGTGGGGGATAGACGATATCCCTACACCAATGAATGCAATGTACTCGGCATGAAGATCACCTCAACTGGGTACACAAAGCACGTCCAAGAACGAATCACCAATGCCACTGCTGCAGTCAAGACTCTGTATAGGTTCAGAAATCTTCGTCAAAGCAACACAAAGATGATCTATACTGCACTAGTAAGATCGACGTTGATATACCCCGCCTCCGCCCTCTCATGTGTCTCAAAGACACAGAAGAGGAGACTACAAGTGGTACAGAACAAATGCGCGTACCTAATTACAGGTAAACGCAGAAGAGAAAGAAGAACACAGGAAGACCTGCACCGGGAGGCGGGGTTAACCCCCATTAACGTTTTCATTGAAGAACGGACAAGGAATATGTTGGAAAAGGTCAATCGAGAGTTGGACGATGAAATCGTACAAATGATTGACCAGAATAGAAGAGCTGTATGTCGCGCCAGATTTCCAAGCTGCACTGGGATTTTGCCCCAAACCAAGACTAAATAACCAACCGATTTTGACAAAAATTCCCCGATTTCGACAAAACCCATCAATTAAGACAAAACTACCGAAGAAGGAAATCTACACAAGAAGATGAAACACACCAATCAAGACTACAAAGAAGAAACATAATACACAAAGTACAAATTTACGAAAAAAACAAAGACACTAAAACAAACATAGTAAGTTATAATTAACGACTTACCAAAACAACAGCAAACGCGCACAGCATAACCAAATACATTAGCTAATATGAAGACAAATGGCTTGAACGCCAAATTATATATATTATATATACATATATATATATATATATATATATATATATATATATATATATATATATATATATATATATATATATATATATATTATATATATATATATATATATATATATATATATATATATATATATATATATATTTATATATATATAAACAAAATGATAAACAACAACGGAACTACAAAACATAAAAATTTGAAAGCGATAGTCCTGATCACCAGTCTCTAGCATCACTTTGCACCCTACCACACTTCTTTCTCTTTTCACCACTGGTCTACTTTCCGCTGTCTATCTACACACCCTTTCTATCTCCTTACTTGCATAACTCTCACATACATACCAGTTTAATATGCGCTGCTGAACCAACCCCTAGCATTCAACTTTGACAGCAGAAAGTGTCTCTGTGGATCAGAATAACTTGAATGGTGCTGCCTACCTGAGCATGATCAACGAAAGGATCTTCCTGGAACTCCGCCAGATTTACGGCAATCAATTCAATAGAATTTGGTGGATTTAGGACGGCGCACCAGCTCATAGACAGCTTGCTGTAAGAACAAAACTAAGAGAAACGTTTGACAACCGCATTGTCGCGCTAAATCATGCAATTGAATGGCCCCCAAGATCCCCTGACTTAACACCGTGCGATTATTTCTTATGGGGATATATAAAGAATAAAGTGTATTCTACTCGACCACAAAGTATCAACCAGTTAAGAGATAGTATCACACGTGAAGTCAATAGACTTAAGGAAAATTACAAGTTAATCAAAAAAGTTGTTCAATCAATGCGATCAAAGGCGCAACTGTGCTTCGAAAGAAATGGAGAACATGTGGAGGGAAACGGTGCTTATAAAATTAAAATTAAATTTGTATTACCCATATGAAAGGTGTTTTTGTTAAAAATAGATTTAAATATATTTGTTGATTTTATACTTCGAAGTTTGATTATTTTACTTCCTTGCGCAAACATAATTTTGATAGCCTCCACTAAACATATTAGTGTATCAATATTGTAAAAGGGAATTTAATGAAATTTCCAGAATCGACAGATAAATAGTTGATAATTTGTTATTTTTGTCAGGACTCAAAAATCTCTAATAGTTTGTGAGTTATACTAATTCAAAGTATGGTTAACTTTTTTCTGAGACACCTTGTATATATGCAAATTTTGTCGAAGACCATTGTGTATTTTGCCTTAATTAATTTCCATTGGCAACTTTCTTTTCTTCTAACTATCTTTTTAATTCTACCTTGTAGATGGTGGATTATTTGTCCAGTATTCATCTCTTTTTTATATGAATGTGTTTGGTAAAAAACAAACTAAATTGCTAAGCTTTCGATCTTATTCGATCATCTTTGGAGCATTATGGAATTTCTTACCTCCTTTACCGATGTACTGAGTAGGGTGAGGATCTGACAGAAAGTAAAATGAAAGAATGATAAGAATAAGATGAATAAAGTTAGAATGTGTAGAGAGAGTGGGATAGGATAGATAGAAATTAAGGTGTGGTGTGTTGTGTTGGTGTTAGTGTGTGTAGGAATAGGTGATGTTAAAGATTTGTGCCAGGTTGCCTGGCTAACGTTTTCGTTTTTCTTTTATAATTTTGTTTTATTTTTCTGAGATACATAGTTATATTAAGCATTGGAGCCTTTTTTTCCAGTAATCACTTTTAGTTCCTCATCGGGATTCTCATTGAGTTGTATAGTTGGTGGTTGAGTAAGGATATGCCTCTCCATCTGCACGCACAGTGGCTTTTTTCCTTCTGTTCATGGGTATTAGTTTGAACTTATCTTTGTTTGTCTTAATTTTATTCCTTTTCTCGTATTCGTTTAGGTTTTTAATTTCTATTCCTGTTCTTAGGGCAATGTCCTTGGTTTTTTTTCGGTCACTGGTCACTATCTGAGTAATATCGTCCACTAGTGGTATATACATCGCACATTCGTTGGTTGGGTGCGGAAGGTCCCTGGTGTACACTGTAAACAGCGTTGGTGAGAGGCAGCCTCCCTGTGGGACACCCGTTTGCAGATTAATTGCATCGCCCGTTTGGCCGTTTATCTGCAATACTGCTTTCTTCTCGTCTAGATAGTTGCAAAGTGTTTTGCAGAGGTTTAGTTCCAGGTTAAGGTCACATATTTTGGCTTTTAGGCAGGGCAACCACACCTTGTCAAATGCTTTAGCAACATCACGGAGTACAATGTCAACTCTGTTGCCTCGCGCTGTTTCAGCAGCATTTTTTTCAGTTATGATTGCTAGTGCGGTGTCCGTCCCTCGCTTGCTCCGGAACCCGGAGCTCCGGAATTCCAGGAGCGAGATAGGACGGAAGCTTCCGACTTGATGTTTCGGTTTGCCCGGCTTTGGTAGGAAGATCATCTTTGCCGTTTTAAATGCTTGGGGGAAGTATCCCATATTTAGACAGGCATTGAAGATCTTCACTACCGTTTCGTGCACATTTTCTGGGGCATTGATTAGGTGAACTTTGGATATCCCACTTTGTCCTGGAGCCTTTTGTATAAACGATTTTAAGGCTGTTAGATATTCCTTCATTGTAAAAAGCTTTCCTTCCCCCATAGAATTGTGTCTTAGCTCGTCAACGTTTCTAAACGGTATAGTACGCTCACGTTGTGTTTCCAGGCTATGTATGATTTCTTCTTCGTAATTTTGGTCGAATTCTTGGTTTTCTTTCGGTGAAATAAAAAAAAGTTCTTCCAATGTGTTCTGAAGTGTTCTTGTAGCTCTTCATTTTGTTCTACTTTCTGGTTCTGTACTTTAAGGCTTATTTCCTCTTTTGGCTGTGATCCGCGTAATTTCGTGTATTGTCTCCAGAATTTCCTCGGATCCCTTTCTATTTCCATTTTGCCTATTATATTGTCCCAGAGACTGTCTGAATTTTCCTTGATGATGGTGTCTACCCTCTTTCTAATTGCGATGATACTTATGTTTCTTTGCATCGTATTTCCCGATACCCTGATTTCATTTATTGTGTTTTGAAATTCTTCCATTTCATCTTGGATCTGTTGGTTCCATCCTGGTGCAGGTATGGATCTGAACTCTATTATTAGGGGTGTGTATACTGTCCGCCTCTCTGATTTTTCTGGTAATTAATTCTAGTTGGTCATCTATTTCCTCGTTACCTTGGTTGTTAAGGGAACCAGTTTCTATTGTATTTAAGTATTGTCTATATCCATCCCAGTTTGTTTTGTTGGTTGCTTTTCTGCGTGTTATTTTTATTTGGATGTGCGAAGTTGAGATAGTGGTAATTATACTTAGATGATCAGAGGGGGTTGCGGGGCCTGGCTGTGTGTGGTGATTTAGATTGAAGTTTTGATTCGTTTAAATAAAAATAATGTCTGGGGCAGTCGAAGCTTGGGCAGTGAGATAAGTAGGAAAGTCTGGTCCTTCTCTATTTAGTAGGCCTCTTTGCATTATGAGTTGAAGGGTTTTTTCCCATTCCATTTGCATGGGTTGTGTACCCTGTTTCCCTGCACCTTGCGTTAAGGTCTCCAGTTAGAAAGGTTGAGGCCTGTCTACGGAAGAGCTTAATAACATTGGGTATCGGTAGGTACGAGCGTCTTGGGGGTTGGTAAGCCCCGGCTATTACGAGATCTCCTGTGGTCATTTATATTTTAACTGCTAGAAATGACTCTTCTAAGTCTGTTATTGCAACTCCGTCACATCTTGACTGTGAGTAGTTGGTTGTTATGAGTTTATAATTGGGGATGTTTATTGTTTCCGTCTCTGTGGCCATACCATGTTCTGTTAGGATTATTAAGACTGGGTCTTCCTTTCTTATTATGTTTGAGTAGGTTATGCGTTTCTCTTTTCAGCCATTAACGTTCAAGGTGAATATTTTAATTCTTCGTTGATACGTGTCCATTGTTGTTTATATCTGTTTGTGGTCTTTACTTGGTTTTGTTTTTTTCTGGTCGGCCTGGGGATCAAGTGCGTCCATTTCTTCTTTTTTTTAAATTCACCACACGAAAGGTTGCTACATGACTCTGGGGCGATGTACGAGGGGCGGTCAATAAGTTTTGCAATTATTCGGATATAAAGAAACGAGATATGAGGAAAAGTGTTTTATTATTTTTCAATATAACTACCCTCGACTTCAATGCACTTGCGCCACTTGTCCCTGAGGCTTCGAATTCCCGACAACCAGAAATCTCCCGACTGCTGTTCAACCCACTCCTGGATAACGAGCTGGACATCTTCATCGTCGCCAAACCGGCGTCCACGCAGTGCAGCCTTGAGCTGGTGGAATAAAAAGTAGTCGCTAGGAGCCAGATCTGGACTGTAGGGGGGATGGTTGAGCTCCTCGAATCCGCACTCGCGCAAGGCAGCTTATGCAACTCTGGCCTTGTGGACAGGGGCATTGTCGTGGAGGAGCAGGACACCGCGTGTCAACTTGCCGCGCTGCTTCTAACGGATGCACTTCTTCAACCCAGCCAGTTCCTCGGCGTAATATTGGCCTGCGATGGTCCTTCCACGAGGGGTATAGTCCACCATCAACACTCCCTCAGAATCCCAGAAGAGGACGGCCATGATCTTCCCGGCTGAGGGTTGGGTCCGGAACTTGATGGGGGTCGGAGAGCCCCTGTGTTCCCAGGCCATGCTTTCGAGCGTGGTCTCAGTATCCCAGTGATGGACCCACGTTCCATTACCTGTCACTATGCGTGACTCGAATCCCGCCGGGTCTTGGTTGTACAGGAGCAGCAGCTCCTCCGAACTTTGATGACGTTGAAGTTGATCATGGGCGTGAGGTTTCGTGAGGTTTCTAGGGAACCAACAGGCAGATATCCTGGTCATGGCCAAATTGTCGTGGATGATGTTGATAACACTTCCATGTGATGTTCCAAGTTGTCGCTCGATTTCTTCGACCTTCACCCGTCGATTTTCGAGGATTATCCTCTCCATACAGGTCACATTGTCCTCGTTGGTCACGTCTGACGGGCGTCCTGGACGGGCGTTCATGGATCTCTTTTGCATCCTTGCCTTCCTTGGTCAAAAATTTTATCACTGCGTGGTGCTCAACCTTCTCCATTGTTGAAAAATTTGTGATTGACGATCTGCGATCAGCTCCTGCTTCTTAAATAGAAGAGGTAGGAGCGTGCGGCTGCAGATCCTGACTTGTCATAACTTGTCCTAAAACCCCTACAAACAGCCATCCCCCTTCCTCTGTTTTGCCCTACCGATTTGCAAAACTTATTGACTGCCCCTCGTATAACATGCCCTGTTTCATTGCGTTGTGAACTTCCGTTTCATCTGCATCTGCTTCTTATTCCCATCTAAATTTTCCCTTGACTAGTCCATCGACTATTTATTTCTGCCTATATTGCTTTGGAATGGGTAAGCATGGGATCCGTAAATTTTGATGTTGAATTGTCGGGGGGTCATTTTTGATTTTTATTTTTCTGTGTTCGTTGTGTTTTCTTCTTTAGAGTCGATTTCCATTTTACTTTTGTCTTCTTCTTCTTCTACTTGGTTAGTAGTGGCCTTTAGCGTCATATTTATTTTATACAAATCATTCAAGGGTGGGTTCTCCAGGAACCACATTTTCTTTAGCCCGTTTTTTTCAAGCATGGTGTTTAGTTCAGTTGCATATGACCCTGGGCTCGCCATGTTGACAAAGTGTGAATGCATTATGCACAGAATTAGGTCGGGCCTCATGCTACCCTCGATATTGACTGTTGTGGTCTGTGCGGCGGGTGCAGATATGCTTCCCTTAGCAGTTGCTGTGGCGTAGGAAGTATTTTTCCTTCTTTCCTTCTCTGTGTTAATTTCAGCTTTTTTTCTTCCGAATTAATTGCTTTTTGACTGGGCATGACATGGCTAAAGTTCTATGTCCATTCCTTCAGTTTAAGCATTTTTTCTTTGTGCTTCTGCACTCATCCCACCTGTGTTCCTGGCTTGAGCATTCAGAACATGCTTTTCCTTTGAAGGTACATTCCTTGGTTGGGTGCTTGTCTAGCGCGTAGTATGTGAAGCACACTTGCACTGACACGAATGTTGCCCCTTATATCTGGTCGGGGGAGATTTTCGTGTAAAATGCTAGGAGTCCTTGCTTGATGGCTTTCTTTGCGATCTTTGTATATCGGAATATCACTTTGAAGACGTAGCTATGATCCTCTCCATTCTGGTCTTTGAATTTTATTACGTCCTCAAACTTTGCCCATTCTTGCTCTCTTTCTAGTTCTTATTTTATCTCTCGGGCTGTGTGTTTACCTACTCATGGGTCAAGAAGCCGGGATATGACTGATCTCTTTGTTTGGGCGTCAGGCAGCGTCCGGGGTGCTAGTCCTGTTTTGCCGAGTTTCTTGGCTGCGCCCTCACTCGAAAGGAGATCAAAATCTTTATCCGCGTCGCAAAGTGCCACGTAGCCATTGTAGTGGTCTTTAAGTCGTAGGAGGACCACTCCTATATTTGCATATATGCTCTTCAGCGTCTGTTCCCGGAAGGGTTTCTCCCGGCCGAGGAGGATGCGAAGGGGGACCCTCTTTGCTCCTTCTCGGTCGTCCATTGCGGCTGGGTTGCAGTCTCTTTCAAGTGGGTTCTGGATGTTCGTCGCTGTATTTCCCTTACTGTAGGGTACGATTCTTCTTTTGGAAGGGTTTTGAGAGCTTCCCCCTCCTCGTTGCAAGCAAGTTTCCATGAACATGAACTGCCGGATGGAATGGATGAATGATGGTGGGTGAACCCGGGGAGGCCCCTCAGACGGGTGAAAAGTGGCGGACTAAATGATGGGGGGTGATAGAGTCAACTACCACCGCCCGGGGGTGCCGCTTCGTCTGGGGTTTGGTTATCGATGATGCTTCCAACTTACACAGGGACGGTTGCATGTCCCCCTGTGGTCCTGGCGGGAAACTACCCTAAGAGATTAGAGCGAACTCTTCCCCAAAGCTTTCAGCATCGCCTCGTAATCGGGTGGTCTCTTCCGTAGAGTTCCACAGTAGGCTAATCCTCAAACCTGCTTTCCTTTACGTCTCCAATTATGTCTATCAAAGTGGACCGACATAGTTGGAGCGAGACTAGATGAATGGCAGTTCAGTTCATTTCCGCTCCCTTGCCCCGATGAGAGGGCCGCGGATAGGATTAGCCAGACATGGGTCGGCTATGTGTAGCTCCGAAAATAATTTTTGATTTTGGTATCCCCGTGGGAAAGGGTGTTGCAAGTTCACGTTTTGGGTTTGGCTTACCCTTTCCTTTCCCTCCTTTGCCGGTGATAAACTTCTTCTGCGAGCTTGAGAAGAGATCCGTGTCTTACGATGAGTCTACCAGTGTACCAAGTGAAAGAATTCGTGTATGTGATAGTATGCAGGTAAGGGGATAGAAAGGGTGTGTGAATAGATAGCGGAAAGTAGACTAGTGGTGAAAAGAGAAAGAAGTGTGGTAGGGTGCAAAGTGATGCTAGAGCCTGGTGACCAGGCTTATCGCTTTCAAATTTTTGTGATTTGTGATTCCGTTGTTGTTTTTTTGTTTGTTTATACATATATATATATATATATATACAGGTATATATATTACATATAATTTGGCGTTCAAGCCATTTGACTTCATTGTTAATATTTTTGGTTATGCTGTGCGCGTTAGCTGTTGTTTTTGTAAGTCGTTAATAAAACTTACTGTGCTTGTATTAGTCTCTTTGTTTCTTGGTACTTTTGTCGTGTGTGTATTTCGTGTATAATGTTTCTTCTTATTGTCTTGTACGGTGAGTATCATCTTCTTGAGTGTGTATCCTTCTTCGGTATTTTTTTCATAGTTGGTTTGCTTTGTCAATATCGGTGAGTTTTGTCAAATTCGGTTGGTTTCATAGTTGGTGTTTCTAGTCTTGTTCTGGGGTAAATTTGACTCATCTAGCGTAGAACGGTACTTCTGCTCCGCCAGCTAAAATCCCAGCGGAGCTTGGAAATCTGGCGCGAAATACTGCTCTTCTGTTTTGGTCAATCATTTGTACGATATCCTCGTCCAATAAGCGATTGACCTTTTCCAGCATATTCCTTGTCCGTTCTTCGATGACAACGTTAATGGGGGTTAACCCCGCCTCCCGGTGCAGCTCTTCTTGGGATCTTCTTTCCATTCTGCGTGTACCTGTGATTAGGTACACGCATTTATTCTGCACCACTTGTAGTCTCCTCTTCTGTGTCTTTGAGACACATGAGAGGGCGGAAGCGGGGTATAGCAACGTTGATCTAACTAGTGCAGTATAGATCTTCTTTTTGTTGCTTTGACGAAGATTTCTGAACCTGTACAGAGTCTTGACTGCAGCAGTGGCATTGGTGATTCGTTCTTGGACGTGCTTTGCGTACCCGGTTGAGGTGAACTTCATGCCGAGTACATTGCATTCCTTGGTGTAGGGATATCGTCTATCCCCCACCCTGACGTCATCAAGTAGTCTCCTGCCTATGGGGACTACTTTGAACTTATCCTGGTTGGTGCGGATTTTCCACCGGGCCTCGTAGGTGTTCAGGTTTTCGATTTCTGCTGCTATCATGCGAGCTTGCATAGGCGCATTCCTCCATGGACAAGTGATTATCTGTGTGAAATCATCGGCGAATTGTAAGTTGAGGCAAGTGGGGCTTACAGGGAATGGGACATCCGTGGTGTAAACAAGTAGAGAGTGGGAGACAGGCACCTCCCTTGCGGGAGGCCCGCATTGAGCGGAAACTTTGGCCCGTCCGTGCACCCTAAACTGATGTACGCCGCTCTCTCCATGACATAGTCACAGAGAGTTCTTTCTAAGCTTTCACTTAGTCCCAGTCGTAAGATCTTGTACTGCATTCCCCGTTACCACACCTTATCGAACGCCTTTGATACATCCCGACAAACAATGTCCACGTAACTCTTTTCCCGTTTTGCTTGGGCTAGCTTTTCCGTAATGACGTTAATCGCCATTTCCGTACTTCGCTTACTCCTAAACCCGAATTGGTGTGGGTTGTAGAGCGAGTTATCTTCCAGGTGAGACACCAGTCTTTTGTTGAGGATCTTCTCGAAGAGCTTCCCACCAAATTCCAGTAGTGAAATTGGTCGGTAGCTCTCCTTCAACTTGGGGTTCTTTCCAGGCTTAGGCAAGAAAATCATTTTCGCCGTTTTATAAGCGTCTGGAAAGTACCCCGTATTTAGGCAGGTGTTGAATATTCTTCTCATTCCTTCGATGACACAGGCTGGTGCCTTTTCAAAGTTAAGCTTTGTAAGCCCCGATTGTCCTGGGGCTTTTTGTTGGAATGAGCGAAGCGCGCCGAGTAGTTCTTCTTCTGTAATCTCGGCGACTCCGTCGCGCTGCCTATCCACCTGGTGATGAGGGTGCGTCTTTTCTATTTCTTCGTTAAGCTCGTCGATGATGTTTTCAAACTCTAGGTCATAGTCTTCGTTTTCTTCTTCAGTTATACTGAAGATCTTTTCCCAATAACTTCGGAATATCTCTTCAACTTTTTCTTCCTCTTCTTCGATGTTTCCATCTTCTTTCTGTAGCTCGATCTTGTGCTTCTTTCCAGTTGATCTTTCAAGAATTCGGATCTTCTTCCAAAATTCTTTGGGAGTTGCTTCGTGATCGATGCTCTCGATCGCGTCCTCCCATCTTCTGTTCTGTTGTTCGAGGATCAACTGGTTCAATTCTTCTTTGATTTCTTTACTTCTTTGCATCGAGTGAACTGATGCATTTACGATGTTGTGTTCATACATTATCTTCAGTTCACGGTATAGTTCCTTCATATATTCGGTCCACTCGTAGGTTGAGATGGTCCTATATGAGGAACGAGGGATACAAGCCCTATCTGCGTCGATGATTTGGTTATTGAGGTCATCGAGTGCTTCGTCAATCTCCTCGAGAATTGCCTCGTCCAGGTTGGGCGGATCGTAGGCCTCGAGAAGGTGTGCGTACCGTGTCTAGTCTGCTCGTCTGTAGTTCTTCCTGACTACTGCTGGGACTTGTATAGGGTTCCTATTGATTGAGAGTAGGATCCCTATATGATCACTACATGGCACCTGGACTGGTTCCATGTAGTAATTGAACGGTAGCTGACGATTCACCAGACAGATGTCTGGCTTTGTGGCACATCGTTCTCCGACATAGGTTGGGAAGTCGGGGCCTATCCGCTGGGCAATATTTCTGTCCAGCAAAAGGTCAAGGCTTCTCTTTATTCCGTTGAAGGCCCTGTAACCGGATTCTCGGCATCTGGCGTTTAGGTCCCCCATTAGTATGGTGAGGGCTCTTCTGCCAAATAGGCTAGTGAGAGTGTGAATAGGCAACACATCTCTCCTTGGCGGTTGATATCCGGTTGCAATGACCAACTTTCCTAAGTCGAGCTCGACCTCAATCGCGAGGTAGGATTCTTCTAAGTTTATTATCTGCTTGTATTTGATCCCTTTCTTTATTGCAATAGCGGCGCCATCGTACCGCTCTTGCGAAAAGTTCGTGATCAACACATCGTAGTTCCAGATTTTCATTTCTGTATTACGCGTGTCGATCCCGTGCTCTGAGATCAGTATGATGTCTGCATCAATTTCTCTGAATACATTTCCGTAAAGAATTCTTTTCGTCGTCCAGCCGTTGGTGTTGATTTGCATTATTTTCAGTCCGTTACGTAGCATGATGAGTTGCTTTACCTATGTTTCTTCTTCCCCTTTTTTGGTCTGGGGGCTGGTTGGGCGATTTTACTCGGCCCAGGGTTTTCTTTTTTCAGGGGGGGGGGGGGCTCGGGGTCTTTGACCTGCTTTTGGTTGCCCGCGTGCAAGTGCAGGGGCCCTCTTCGCTGTCAGATGAGGATGATCCATCCTCACTTCCAGCCTTTTCCTCTTCTTCTTCCTCTTCTTCGGTTTCCTCTTCTGATGGTGCTCCAATCATCTCCTCCAAACCGGATTTGGTGCTTTTATTTTGGATTATGGAGTTCTTAAAGGCTTGCGAACACTCGGGGTCTTCTGGCATGGTTACTGCCGGGAGGTTGTTCGCTTTCAGGAGCGCATTGAGCACCTGGTTATAACAACCAGGCTTCACTGCATTTGCCGCATTTGCATTGGTTATGCAGATCAATATTTTAGCGCTCAGATCTCCTGATACGCTAAAAGGTGCAGGTCCTGGTGCAGTGTTCGTCACTGTGTTCTTTTTTGCGGCGCTCGCGTACGTCATCTCCTTTGCTTTTCTGTCTTTTTCTTCTTTCCTTCTAATAATCTCTCTGCGCTTGGGGCAATTAAGAGCCATCGTCCGATGTTCCCCTTTGCAGTTAAGGCACTTCTTGGTGTTGCTTTCGCATTTGTCAAAACGGTGCCCTTCCGTGGCGCACTCACTGCACCACAGCTTGTTCTTGTCTGGGCAGGTGGTGGAAGTATGGGCTTCAAGTTTGTAGCATACAAAGCACATCTGTATGCTACTGAACTTTTCCTGCTGTATATTCTCGCCCGGAATTCTCATGTTAAATACGAGAATACCATTTTGGGTAGCCTTTCTCGCCATGTCCGTGGTTGCAAATGTAATCTTAAATACGTGGGTATGTTCGCGGAATTTGATGATTTCGCGAACTTGTGCCCATTGGTTGCTCTTCGTAATCTCCTCTTTTAGCTCTTCCTTATTGTGCTCGCCTACCCAACTTTCAACTTTGCGGCAGATGACGCTTCTATTTGCTGCCACCTGGGGGGGAGGGGGGGTTTGCTTCTAGTCCGGTCTCCTTCAATACCCTCGCTCCCTCTTCTGAAAGGGGCTGGTCTACGTCTCTGGTTTCGGCACACATGGCGATGAAGCCTGACGAAACTTCAATTAGTTTCACCAGTGCCACCTTGAGTTCTATGCAGAGGGTTTCACATAGGTCCTTCTTCGTTGTGGTCTTCATTCCGGCGATGGTCCTTAAGGGGACCCTCTTAGTGAGGGCCTCCATGGTCTTGCTGCTCTTCTTATTCCTTCTTTCTCTGAAATCAAGTTTAATTAATTTTGTTTTTGATCTGTGAAAAAAGTTAGGGTGTGGTAAAGGAGGTATAGGATGGTGTGAGTGGGGCTGGTAATGGGTTTCAAGTAATTTGAGTAGAACGCCCCCGTCCATTTCTCCTGTTGCTCTCCCGCTCGTATGCTGCCAGTATGAGGGATGATAGGGTGATGGGGTGGGTCTCGGGTGGGGACCTCAGAGGGTTGAGCTTGGTGGACTTAATGCATAGCGGCCGAATCAACGACCGCTAAGTTTTTGCCACCCCCTCACGGGTACATACGCCATAACTGCATCTAACTACATAGAGACGGGTGTAACTCCCTCTATGATTCTGGCCGGGTCCCCCGGGCGATGAGGATTTCTCCTCCGTCCGGGACTCGCAGTTATGCCCCAGTATCGAGACGATTTCTGACTTATGCTTCTGCTGTGGGCTAGGCCTCAAACCAGTGTTCACATAAGCCCTTAATTATGCCAAACCAAGTGGCTGACATAGTTAAGACGAAATCAATGAATGGCAGACATCCGAGCGGGTTCACACGCAGAGCGATGGACGGGAGCAGTGAGGTGCTTAAGCCCTCATTGAATTATGAATCTTCGACGTAAAAAATGACTCTCTCTTCTGAAGGATGAATCTGGGTTTACCTTAAGACTTCCAGAATAGGCTCGTTTCTGCAGCAGCGCTCAAAAGTCAATCAGACACTAAAACAAGTAAAAAGTGTTGTATCCAAAGTTCTTTAGCTGTACGCAGTAAAACGGATTTTCGGCCGTCAAGTGAAAGAAGTTGAAGTTGAAGTTGATGTAAGAAGCATGAAATGTGTAGTAGGTATATAAAGATAAAAAGATGGGTTGAGAATTGCCCTGGTGTAGAGGGCTCCTCACCGGTTTGTCCATTTCTTGTACTATTTATCTCTTCTCCTTATTCGTTTCTGTTATTTGTCTTAATCTTTTTCTCTATTTATTTATATGTATTTGTTTTAATATATATATTCTTTTTTATATACTTATTTATATATTTATTTATTTATTTATTTATTTATTTTTTATTTATTTTTTTTATTTTTTTTTTTTTATAAACTATAATTAGGTAAAATAAATATCTATACTATTTCCTCCGTCGTGGCTTTCAAGCCTTTCAAGTTTATTGTTTGCTTTTGCAATCTTGTGTTACATTTTGTAATTAATCAATTTGTATCTGTCTTGCCGGGGGTTTTGGTTCTGAATATTGGTTTGTCACATTTGGGTTCGATGGGCACTACGCCTCTATACTCTTCGCTTTCTTCTTCTTCTGTGATTTTTGTTATATTTAATCGTATGGTTACGTATAGAGACCAACTATTCGATCTCTGGAGCAGTTCCTTCCACTTGGGAAGAGGGATTTTCTATTAACCCGCTCTCTTACTGCTCTAGGTATTTCCAGGTCTTGGTTCATATTCGGGAGTATTTCCTCTTCGATTTTGTCCCAGGTCTTTCTCCCTAGCCTTTGGAGTTCTACATTCAGAGGGGTTAGTCCTGCTCTTGCGTGCAGGACTGTCTGCTGAATGTAGTCCGTCCTTTTCGCTCCAGCTATAAGCAGGGCTGCTTTGTTCTGCACTCTCTGCATTTTTCTGAGAGAGGTGGAACTCACAGCCTGCATGACCACTGCCGGGTACACTAATGTTGAGCGCACCAGAGCAGTGTATAGCTTTTTAAGGTTTTTGGAGCTGAGGTTTTTAAACCTATACAGTTTGCCAAGCTGTATTTTGGCTAGGGAGATTCTGTCATTAATGTGACCAATGTACCCTTTGGAGGTAAATTGAAGACCCAGGACTTTTCCTTTGTTACTATATGGGTAAACTTCGCCATTTACTCTGACATCCACACGTTTGCGGCGGTTAATTGGTAGGATTTGGAACTTTTGGCGGTTGGTCTTGATCTTCCACATTCGTTCATATCGATTGATGTTTTCGATTTCGATGGCTGTCTGCCTTGCTTGATATCCGGCGTGCTTGTAATAGCTGGGGACGATTTGCGTGATGTCATCTGCAAACTGCAGGTACATCACATCCTCCCCTACCGGATCAGGTAAGTCCAGTGTGTACAGAAGGTACAGCAGCGGACTCAGACAGCCACCCTGTGGAACACCCACCTCAAGTTGAAATTCGGGTCCTCTGTAGCCCTCGATGGAAATTCGGGCTTTTCTACGCATGATGTAGTTGCAGAGGACCCTTTCCAGGGTAGGGTTCAGCTGGAGGCTTAGGATCTTGTGTTGTAAGCCTCGTAGCCAAACCTTATCGAAGGCCTTTTGCACATCTCGCATCACCACGTCTACGTATTTCTTCTCGGCCTTACATCGGGCAAGCTTTTCAGTGAGAAGGGCAAGGGCAGTATCCGTCCCCCTTCTCTTGCGAAACCCGTGTTGCTGAGAGCTGTGGGCTTCTAGCTCGGTTAGTTGGTCTTGTAACCTGTTAGCCAGAAGCTTCTCGTAGACTTTACCTATTATCTCCAGGAGGGATATTGGCCTGTAGTCCACCAGTTGATCAGGCTTCCTCCCTTTGTGTATAAAGATAATTTTAGCTATCTTTAGCCCGTCTGGGAAGTAGCCCGTATTCAGGGAAGCATTGTAGATGTTTGTGATTCCCTGAATGATCTGCCGGGGGGCATGTACCAAATTATTTCTGGGGATGCCCGTCCAGCCTGGTGCCTTCTGTTTGAAGGTTTTAATGACCGCCATGACCTCTTCTGGTGTAGTTGGCCGGCCATGGTCTACCATATTCCTCCCTTCGTCGACATAGGCATGTGGTATAGTTCGATGCACATTCTGATTTAGTTCTTCCATCAGTTGGCCTTCGAATTCCTGGTCGAATTCCGCATTTTCCTCTGGTGCTATCCTGAAGATATTCTACCAGAAGTTGCGGAATCTATCCTCCAATTCCGCCGGGTCTTCCAAGTAGTCATCGCCCTCCTTAATGCGGGTCTTTTCTCTACTTGTCAGACCTTTCAACTTGTTCACAAGTCGCCAGAACACATCGGGTCGAACTTCGCTGTCAACTTTCTCAATCAGACTGTCCCAGACTTCAGCCTGTTGCTGGTTGATAGCCTGCTTAAGTTGTTCACTCAGGCGTCTTAGTAGCGTTGTTCTTTCCCGATTAACACCCTCTCTCCTCGTTTCTTCATACACCTCCCTGTGCACTCTAGCGATCTCTCTCATTTCCTCAGACCATCTGGGTTGGGGGAGAGTTTTGTACCTTTTCATTGGTACACTCTCGCGATCTGCTTCGATGATGCGGGCAGTAATCGCTTCCAACTCCTCATCGATCCTCTCCAGACTCGCTCCGTCGAGGCCCACTGGTACATAGCTGGCAAGGTTTTTCTTGTAGCGTTCCCAGTTGGCCGAAGCATAGCTTTTCCGAAGTGGTATCGGAAGCTGAATTGGTGCAAGAGAAATGGTCGTCAAGATTGGTATGTGATCACTGGGTATTGTCGGGCCCGGCTCACTACGGTGATTGAAAGGGAAGCCACCACTTGTCATGATTATGTCAGGTTTCGTAGCGGACCTTACGGTGAAATAGGTTGGAAAATCCGGTCCTATACGCTGAATGTTCTTCCTTCTCATAATCATTTCCAAGTTGTGACCTCTTTCGTTTGTGTTCCCGTAGCCAGCCGTTCGGCATCTGGCGTTGAGGTCTCCCCCAAGGAATACCATCCTGCCGTGGCCAAACATGGTGTAGAAGTTCGTCAGAGGGAGGTATCTGCGTCGAGGTGGTTGGTATGCCGCCGCTATTATGAGCTTGCCTACTAATGTATGCAGCTCTACCGCCACGAAGGATTCGTCCATGTCTGGAAGACGTTTGAACGACAAGTTCCTCCTGACGGCGATGGCAACACCGTCATACCTCTCTTGAGAATGGTTCTTAGATATCACTCTGTAGCCTGGTATCTTCAACTGCTTACTGGTCGTATCGATACCATGCTCAGTAATCAGTATGATGTCGGGATCTAGCACACGGAATATGTTGCCGTACGCCGTGGCTTTCCCCTCCCATCCATTACTGTTGAGTGTTAATATCCTTAACCTGTTGTTTTGGTTTTCCATTCTCTGTTCTGGCTTGTGTGGATGTCTTTAGTGCTTACGGGTGGTTGACTTCCTTTTCCCGTTTCTCTTTCTTTTGAACTCGGCCTGTGATAATTCCACGAAGGTTTCACGATGGAAGGCAATACATTGACTATGTAAGGCTTCTTCCACCGTTTCCTCTTCGCATTGGGCGTCATAGTCCCATTTGTAAAATTTCTTCTTTATGCCCACATTGATCTTATTTGTATCCCCATCCTTCGGGAATGGGAACTGCTCCGATGCGTATAGGTATAGTTTAATCCTATCTGCATCTATCTTCTTATTCTTAATCTTTTTAGCTTTTGTGGCTTTAGCTTCGCAGATAGAACCCTCTGAGTCCGAGGAGTCCGTGGTGTCGGGTGTCTCTTCTTCTTTCGGGTTCTCTGCGCTCTGTGCCTTTGGCTGGACTGTCTTGGTGGCAGCCATTCTCTCTTTCCTGGCCTCGATCCTGGGATCCGGCCTTTTTGCCTCTTTGCTAGTCTGTTTCGCTGCTTCCTCTTTGTTGTTGCTTGGCTCTTTTGGGACCATTTGCAACTGGAGCACGTCCCCCGATGGTGGGTTCTCGGGGAACCACATCTCACTCATGCCATTTTTTGCCAGCATCTGGTTCAATTCTTTGGCAAAAGTCCCGGGATTGGTTAGGTTTCTGACATGCGCATACAGAATGCATGTCAGAATCTTTGTCGAGTTCTCATTTTCTATTCTCAGGTATGTTTTTCTCACCTCTGTTTCAGTGAGGACTGCTTTCGCTGCCTGGGCATAAGTAGTGTTTTTCCTCCTGTCTTGATCTTCCTTCTTCTTCTGGACCTTGTTCTTTATTATTTCCTTTTTCAGAGGGCAGGCCATAGCCATGGAACGATGTCCCAGGCCACAATTGGCACACTTTTCCCTCGGGCTACTGCAGCTTTTCCAATGGTGCCCCGCCTCGCTGCACCTCGAACACAGTTCTTGCGGTTCTGGGCAGTCTTTCGTGGCGTGGCTCTCCATCTTATAACAGCGGAAGCAGAATTGAACGGGAGTGAATTCCTCCCTTTCTATTTGCTCTCCGCTGATTTTAGCGTTGAAGAGCAGAAACCCGCTCTCCTTAGCTTTTTGTGCCATTGTAGTGTCCGTGAATATAATTTTAAATACATGTGTGTATTCCGTATTCTCTTTCTTATTCCAAAATTTAATTACTTCAGCAACTTTAGCCCATGATTGGTTTTTGGCTATCTCCTCTTTAATTTCCTCCTTGGAATGCTGGCCTATCCAAGGGTCCAGCTTCCTACACACCACGCTTCTGTGGGTTTGTATTTGTGGAGGAATTGCAGGCTGAAGGCCTATTTCACGCAGTGTTTCCACTGCTTCCTCCTTTGTGATTCCCTCCACGTCCTTCTCCTTTTCGCAGACCGCCACATAACCAGTGGGGACTTCGAGCAGGCGGAGCATGGCGATCTTCAGTTTCCCGAAGACCACCTCAAACACCTTCTCCCGTGTTGGCCTAACGCTACCACTTATGATGCGTAGCGGGATCTTTGTCGTCCCATTAGGCTCCATTTTCCCCTCAGGGGGGGGGGGCCTTGGGCCGCTTTTCTTCCTGTTATCTGTTCTTCTTTTGATAGTCCTTTTAGTCTTCAATAATGATCTTTGTCCTTGGCGAATTTGACGATTTGTTGCTTGGGTTTGTTTATTGAGGGCAGCCCCCTCCCCCCCCCATTGCAGGAGAACGTCAGGGAACATGAACTGTGGGATGGAGTGGATGAATGGTGGATGAATGTACCCGGGGAGGCCCCTCAGACGGATGATATGTGGCGGACTTAATGATGGGTGGTGATTGAATCAACTACCACCACCCGGGGGTGCCGCCCCGTCTGGGGTTTGGTTATCGATGCTGCTTCCAACTTGCACAGGGACGGTTGTATGTCCCCCTGTGATCTTGGCCGGAAACTACCCTCAGAGATTAGAGCGAACTCTTCCCCAAAGCTTTCAGCATCGCCTCGTAACCGGGCGTTCTCTTCCGTAGAGTTCTACAGTGGGCTAATCCTCAAACCTGCTTCCCTTTACGTCCCCAATTATGTCTATCAAAGTGGACGGACATAGTTGGGGCGAGAATAATGAGTGTCAGTTCAGTTCGCCTCAGTCCCCCTGTTCCGGGGGGGGGGGGGACTGCAAGGGGACTTAGCCAGACATTTGTCGTCTGTGTGCCACTCTTCTAAATGTTGTTATTTTGCTCCCCGTAAGGAGTTGGCAAAGCTGGTAGGCGTTTTCCAAATTGCCCTTGACTTTACCGCCTTTGCCGGTTACGACTTCTTGCAGAGCGTAAATTTTTCCAACTTTTCTTCTTCCAAGTCTGAACTCTGTACTAAGTGAAAGAAGATAAGATAAGATAAGATGTAAGAAGAATGAAAAAGTGTAGTAGGTATATAAAGATAAAAAGATGGGTTGAGAATTGCCCTGGTGTAGAGGGCTCCTCACCGGTTTGTCCAGTTCTTGAACTATCTGTCTCTTCTCCTTATTCGTTTGTAATTGTCTTAATCTTTTTCTTCTCTATTTATTTATATGAGTTTGTGTTAATATATATATTCTTTTTTATATACTTATTTATATATTTTTTTTTTTTTTTTTTTTTTTATTAGGTAAAATAAATATCTCAACTATTTCCTCCGTCTTGGCTTTCAAGCCTTTCAAGTTATTTGTTTGCTCTTGCAATTATTATGTTATTTTTGTAATTTAACAAATCGTATCTGTCTTGCCGGGGGTTTTGTTTCTTAATATGGTTTTGTCGTATTTGGTTTCGATGGGCACTACGCCTCTCTACTCTTCGCTTTCTTCATCTTCCGTGATTATTGTTGAAATTAATCTTTTGGTTACGTATAGAGACCAACTATTCGGTCTCTGGAGCAGTTCCTTCCACTCGGGAAGAGGGATTTTCTACTAACCCGTTCTCTTACCGCTCTCGGTATATCTATGTTTTGATTTATGTTCGGGAGTATTTCTTCTTCGATTTTGTCCCAGGTCTTACTCCCCAGCCTTTGGAGTTCTACATTCAGAGGGGTTAATCCTGCTCTTGCGTGCAGGACTGTCTGCTGAATGTAGTCCGTCCTTTTTGCTCCAGCTATAAGCAGGGCTGCTTTGTTCTGCACTCTCTGCATTTTTCTGAGAGAGGTGGAACTCACAGCCTGCATGACCACTGCCGGGTACACTAATGTTGAGCGCACCAGAGCAGTGTATAGCTTTTTAAGGTTTTTGGAGCTGAGGTTTTTAAACCTATACAGTTTGCCAAGCTGTATTTTGGCTAGGGAGATTCTGTCATTGATGTGACCAATGTACCCTTTGGAGGTAAATTGAAGACCCAGGACTTTACCTTTGTTACTATATGGGTAAACTTCGCCATTTACTCTGACATCCACACGTTTGTGGCGGTTAATTGGTAGGATCTGGAACTTTTGGTGAAAGAAAACGATTTTTAAGGGGTATTTATTATCCTTGGTTAAACGTAACGTTAGAGGAAATAAGCCACTCTTGTGCGTGGAATTTTTAAAATAGTTTTAATGGATGATTCCAGCTTATGGATGATTCCAGCTTGTCGCTTGACTGTTGATGCTGGGCGAATTTTTCGTACGCTGTAGCACTGCCTTACTACCTTTCGAAGAGCGTTTTTACTTACGCGTGCTTAAAGAAAGAGAGACTTTTGAGCCTTCGCCACCTAAGAACGCGACTGTCCTGGGTATCTTTAGGAGCCTAGTTTGATCTGCAAAGATTTTCTCTGAATCTTTTCGCTGCGAAAGAAGAAAAATGATGGGCTAAAAACCCTCATTGCTCCCGTCCATCGACCTGCGTGGGAACCTGCTCGGATGACTGCCCTTCATTAATTTCGTCTTAACTATGTCGGCCACTTGGACTGGCATAATTAAAGGCTTGCGTGGAAACTGGTTTGAGGCCTATCCCACAGCAGAAGCACAAGTCAGAAATTTTCTCGAATTTGGGGCAAAACTGCGAGTCCCGGACGGAGGAGAAATCCTCATCGCCCGGGGGACCCGGCCAGAATCATAGAGGGAGTTACACCCGTCTCTATGTAGTTGGATGCAGTTTTGGCGTACGTACCCGTGAGGGGGTGGCACAAACTTAGCGGTCGTTGATTCGGCCGCTATGCATTAAGTCCACCAAGCTCAACCCTCTGATGTCCCCACTCGAGAACCATCCCCCATCCATCATCACCCCTCATACCGGCACCATCCGAGCGGGGAAACAACAGGAAACTGGACGGGAGCACTCTTCTCACGTCAGAGTCCAAATCAACCCTTGACTGTACCTCCTTTACCACTTATCACTTTTTTCACATACAAAATTTAACATATATTTTCACACATTAAGAAAAAATTCAAGAAAGAAGAGAGAAGACGTCGGCGACGATGGAGGCCCTCCCTAAGAGGGTCCCCTTACGGACCTTACCTGGAATGAAGACCCCTGAAAAAAAGGACGTGTGCGAATCCTTATTCGCAAATTTAAGGATCGCACTGATCAAGCTTATTGACATCCCCAACGGTTTCATCGTCATGTGCGGTGAAACCAAGGATATAGACCGGCTCCTATCCGATGAAGGGGCCGAAGTCCTAAAAACACTCAACCTTGAAGCAAAAACCCCACCAGCGATCTCCGCAAATCGGAGTGTAATCTGCCGTAAGGTAGAGAGCTGGGTGGGTGAAAACTCTCCCGCAGACCTAAAAATGGAACTCGAAAAAAATCACAACTGGGCGAAGATAAGGGAGGTCATCAAATTTAGAGACCACACCCATGTCTTTAAGGTAACATTTCAAACGACCGAAATGGCCCACAAGGCGGCGACGGAGGGACTCCTCATATTTAACATGAGGATCCCAGGCAGTAATATTGAGCACGAGAAATACCATAGTATTCAGATGTGCTTCGTGTGCTATTCTTTGGAACAGCACACCACTGCCAACTGCCCCCCAAAAGGACAAATCTGGTGCAGCGAATGCGCCACACAGGGTCATAGATATGACTCCTGTAAGAGCACATCGAAATTATGCATGAATTGCAAGGGGCCTCATCGAACGATGGCCTTGAACCACCCCAAGAGAAAAGAGATAATAAAGAAGATGGAAGAAGATGAAAAGAAGAAGAAAACTACTACATATGCGAGCACGGTGAAAAGAAGTGAAGGGATGACATCGACTCCCTCACCGATGATTTTCACCAACGATTTGAGTGCAAAAATACTTATTTGCATCACTCATGCGAACGTGGCTAACGTGGCAAAACCTGGATGCTACAACCAGGTTTTAAACACGCTTCTTAAAGCTAACAATTTGCCATCCATCATTGTGCCTGATGATCCTGAATGCTCTAGGGCATTCAAGGATAGCATAATGGGAAATAGCAAAAAAGAAAATGCCACCGGATTGAACGAAGTCATGGAGTCTCACTCATCGGAGGAATCCGAAGAAGAGGATGAGACAAATGACAAAGGAGAAGAAGAACAATCAACATCTTCGGATAGTGACGAGGGCCCATGCACTCGCACTAGAGCGACGAAGAGTCGGTCAAAGACTCCCAGTCCTCCCCCGAAGAAGGAAAAGCCTGGGCACCCCAGACCCGCCCCACAGGCCCCCAAGAATAAGAAAAAGAAGAAACATAGGTAACTCATCTTACCATGGAGCGGAACTCACTAAGAATCATGGAAATAAACAGCAATGGCTGGACAAACAAAAGAACTATCTACGGAAATGTGTTCATGGAAATAGATGCAGATGTCATCTTGATTTCTGAACATGGGATTGACACTCGTAGTTCTGAAATGAAGATCTGGAACTACGACGTGTTAATCACGAATTACTCTCAAGAGCGGTACGACGGTGCCGCCATCGCCATCAAAAGAGGGATCAAGTATAAACCCATAAGAAACTTGGAAGAATCCTATCTTGCAATAGAGGTCGAACTCGATATAGGAAAGCTGGTCATCGCCACCGGGTACCAGCCGCCGAGACGAGAATATTTACCTATTCATTCTCTCTCTGGGCTATTTGGCAGAAGGACCCCCACCATATTAATGGGGGACCTTAATGCCAGATGTCAGGATTCTGGGTACAGGACCTTCAATGGAACCGGAAGGTGCCTGGAAACTATGATGGACCGAAACATAGTCCATAGAATAGGCCCGGACTTCCCAACCTATACTCGAGGAAGAAGTGCCACAAAACCAGACATTTGTCTGGCTAATCGTCAGCTGCCGTTCAATTACTACATGGAACCAGTCCAGGTACCATGTAGTGATCATATAGGGATCCTACTCACCATCAATAGGAACCCTATACAAGTCCCAGCTCCAGTCAGAAAAGACGACAGGAGAGCCGACTGGGCACGGTACGCTGGTCTCTTCAAGGCCTATCGCCCACCAGATCTGGACGAGGCAATTCTCGAGGAGATAGACGAGGCACTCGACGACCTCAACGAACATCTAATTATTGCAGATAGGGCTTGCATCCCCAAAACCCAGTATAAAACCATCTCCTCATACAGGTGGACTGGGTATATGAAAGAACTCTATAGAGAATTGAGAGTTATGTACTAGTTAAACATAACAAATGCAACGTTTGACTCGCTACAACGAAGTAGATAGATCAAGGAAGAGCTCAACCAGTTGATCCTCGAACAACAACAGAGACAATGGGACGATGCGATCGAGAGCCTCGATCAAGATGCATCTCCCAAGGACTTTTGGAAAAAAGTCAAAAGTCTCAGAGGATCATCTGGAAAAAAGAAGAAAATGGAAATCCAAAAAGAAGATGGATCCATTGAAACTGCAGAAAATATCATCGAAGTGATATTCCGGCGTTATTGGGAAAAAATCTTCAGCATATCGGAAGATGAAAACGAAGATTTTGATATAGAGTTCGAAAACAACATCATAGACGAGCTTAACACGGAAATACATCGAACGCATCCTCATCACCAGGTGGATAGACTGCGTGACGGAGACGCCGAGATCACAGAAGAAGAGATCCTCGGCGCACTCCGCTCATTCCGACAGAAAGCCCCAGGCCAATCGGGGCTTAAGAAGCTTAACTTCGAAAAGGCACCAGCCAACATCATCGAAGGAATGAGACGAATTTTTAACGCATGTCTGAATACAAGGTACTTTCCAGATGCTTACAAAACGGCAAAAATGATCTTTTTGCCCAAGCAAGGAAAGGACCCTACGTTGAGAGAGAGCTACCGCCCAATTTCACTCCTGGAATTTGGCGGGAAGCTCTTTTAGAAGATCCTCATCGGAAGACTGGTGTCTCACCTGGAAGAAAACTCCCTCTACAACCCTTGCCAATTCGGGTTTAGAAAGAAGCGAAGTACGGAAATGGCAATTAATGTCATAACGGAAAAGCTTTCCCAAGCCAAACGGGACAGGAGTTATGTGGATTTTGTTTGTCGGGATGTGTCAAAGGCGTTTGATAAGGTGTGGCAGTGGGGCATGCAGTATAAGATCTTACGTTTGGGTCTAAGTGAAAACTTAGAAAGAACTCTCTGTGACTATGTCATGGAGAGAGCAGCGTATGTCAGTCTAGGGTGCACGGACGGACCAAAGTTTCCGCTCACCGCGGGCCTCCCGCAGGGGGGGTGTCTGTCCCCCACCCTTTACTCGATATACACCGCGGACGTCCCAGACCCTGTGTACCCCAATTCCCTCAATATTCAATACGCCGATGATTTCAGCCAGATAATCGTATCTCCATGGAGGAATGCGCCGTGGCAAGCTTGCATGACAGCGATGGAAATCGCGAACCTTAATAACTACGAGGCTCAGTGGAAAATAAGAACAAACCAAGAGAAATTTAAGTTGGTCCCTATCGGGCGCACCTCAAGGGCAGACGTGCGTGTGGGGGATACGCGATACCCCTACATCACCGAATGCAATGTACTCGGTATGAAAATCACCTCTACCGGGTACAAAAAGCACGTCGAAGAAAGAATTTCTCGAGCCTCGTCCGCTGTCAGAACTCTATATAGTTTCAGAAATCTACGTGAAAGCAACAAGAAGAAGATCTACAATGCCCTTGTAAGATCTACGTTGCTTTACCCCGCCTCCACCCTCTCATGTGTCTCAAAAACACAAAAGAGGCGTCTTCAAGTAGTGCAAAATAAATGCATGTACCTAATAACGGGTACACGCAGGCATGAAAGAAGACGGCAAGAAGACCTGCACAGAGAGGCGGGGATAATTCCCATTAACAAAGTCATTGAAGAACGGACCCGGAAAATGCAGGATCTGGTTAATCGTAAACTGAGTGATGAAATCACCCAGATGATTAACCAGAACAGAAGAGCTGATTGTCGCCTCAGATTCCCCACCTCCGCCCACCGAGTGGCTGGCTGAGACGAAGTGCCGTTCTATGCGTAAAATGAGAATAAAGAAACCTGTGAAAATAAGATCAAAATTAAGTACAACGAATAAACTCTAAAAAATTACTACGACAAATTACCGATAAAGACTACCCTACCAAGAGATTGAAAACCTACCGATTACGACGAGAACTTCGAAAGAAGAAAACTACCAAAGAAGAAAGAAGAAAAGGAAGAAACAAGAATACTATTATAAACACACACACACAAAAAACACAAAACAATAAGCACGCATTTAAATGTATTTAAAACATATACAAAGTAAGCAGTGCACAACGCAAACCAAAAACACTAAAGTTGCTAAGACAAAGGGCTTGAACGCCATAATAATTATAATTTTATAATTATTAAAAAATCCAACACAACAACAATGAATACACGCAACCAAGAAAACAAATAAAAGTGATAAGTCTGATCACCAGACCCTAGGCATCTCTTTGCACCTCTACCACACTTTTTTCTCTCTTCTCAACTTGTCTATTTACTCTATCTCTCCACACACCCTATCGTCCTCCCCTCACACGCCCCCCCCCACTTAAACTTAATTGTAATTGTAATTGTAATTGACTGTTGATGGCCGGCTTATCTTCATTTATTAATATGGCATATCAGATGTTAAGCCTCGCTTTATTAATATTCGGCTGAGTAGCATTGCCTTACTACCTTCTGAAGAGCGATGTTATTTCACGCGTGCTTACTAATCACGGACTTTTGAGCCTCGCCATCTAAAAACGCGACTGTCCTGGGAGTCATTAGGATCCCAGTCGATCTGCAAAGATTTTAATATATCTTTTCGCTGCGAGTGTTGGAATATAATGATGGCCTAAACACCTCATTGCTCCCGTCCACCGACCTGCGTGGGTACCTGCTCGGATGACTGCCCTTCATTAATTACGTCTTAACTATGTCGGCCACTTGGACTGAAATAATTAAGGGCTTGCGTGGAAACTAGTTTGAGGCCTATCCCACAGCAGAAGCACAAGTCAGAAATTTTCTCGAATCTGGGGCAAAACTTCGACTCCCGGACGGAGGAGAAATCCTCATCGCCCGGGGAACCCGGCCAGAATCATAGAGGGAAATACTCCCGTCTCTATGTAGTTGGATGCAGTTTGGGCGTACGTACCCGTGAGGGGGTGGCAAAAACTTACCGCTATGCATTAAGTCCACCATGGTCAACCCTCTGATGTCCCCACTTGAGAAACATCCCCCATCCATCATCACCCATCACCCCGGCACAATCCGAGCGGGGGATCAACACGAAATTGGACGGGAGCGTTTTTCACACATCGAAGTCAAACCTAACTCTTGACTCTACCTCCTTTACCACTTCTGACATCACTTTTTCTCACCCATAACATAATAATTACACATTTTTTTTACAGAGAGGAAAAAAACATTAAAAAAAGAAGAAAGAAGACGCCTACAACGATGGAGACCCTCCCTAAGAGGGTCCCCCTACGGACCATAGCAGGAAACAGACCCCCGAGAAGAAGACCGTGTGCCAATCCTTATTTGCGAATTTAAGGATTGCACTAATCAAGTTAATCGACATCCCAAATGGATTTATCGCTATATGCGGTGAGACCAAGGACATAGACCGGCTCCTATCCGATGAAGGGGCCGAGGTGCTAAAGGAGATGGACTTGGAAGCCAAAACCCCACCAGCGATCTCTGCAAACAGGAGCGTTTTCTGCCTGAAGGTGGAGAGTTGGGTGGGTGAGAACTCCCCCGCGGACCTGAAAACCGAAATCGAGAAAAATCACTCATGGGCAAAAATAAGGGAAGTAATCAAATTCCTTGATCACACTCATGTCTTTAAGTTGACCTTTCAGACCACCCAAATAGCCCACAAGGCGGCAACGGAGGGACTCCTCATTTTTAACATGAGGATCCCAGGCAGCATTATTGAGCATGAGAAGTACCATAGCATCCAGATGTGCTTCGTTTGTTATGCTCTGGAACATCATACCACCGCCCACTGCCCCCTAAAAAAAACGATCTGGTGCAGCGAATGCGCCACACAGGGTCATAGATATGACTCCTGCAAAAGCACGGAAAAGAAGTGCATGAACTGCAAGGGACCCCATCGAACGATGGCCCTTAACTGCCCCAAGAGGAAATAAATCATAAAGCAAATGGAAGAAGAAGAAAAGAAGAGGAAAACAACCACATACGCGAGCACTGTGAAGAAAAGTGAAGGGATGGCCTCAAATCCCTCCCCGATGATCTTCACTAACGATCTAAGTGCGAAAATCCTAATCTGCATTACTCATGCAAACGTGGCAAATGCGGTAAAACCTGGATGCTACAGCCAGGTTTTAAACGCGTTTTTAAAGGCCAATAACTTTCCATCCATCATTGTGCCTGATGACCCCGAATGCTCTAGGGCATTCAAGGATAGCGTTATTGGGAACAATAAAGAGAAAGCCACTGGATTAAAAGAGGTCATAGAATCTCACTCATCGAAGGAATCCGAAGAAGAAGACGAGACTAATGACAAAGAGGAAGAAGAATCCACATCTTCGGATAGTGACGAGGGCCCATGCACTCGCACAAGAGCGACGAAGAGTCGGTCAAAGACTCCTAGTCCTCCCCCGAAGAACGAAAAGCCTGGGCACTCTAGACCCGCCCCACAGGCCAAGAAAAACAAAAAGACCAAGAAGAAACACAGGTAAATACATCTCACAATGGAACGGAACTCACTAAGAATCATGGAAATTAATACCAACGTCTGGACAGCGAAAAGACCTCTCTACGGAAATTTGTTCAGGGAGATTGATGTAGATGTCATCTTGATTTCTGAACATGGGATTGACACTCGTAGCTCCAAAATTAAGATTTGTAACTACGACGTGTTAATCACGAATTACTCTCAAGAGCGGTACGACGGTGCCGCCATCGCCATCAAAAGAGGGATCAAGTACAAGCCAATAAGAAACCTGGAAGAATCCTATCTTGCAATAGAGGTCGAACACGATATAGGTACGCAGGTCTTCTCGAGGCCTATCGCCCACCAAATCTGGACGAGGCAATTCTCGAGGAGATAGACGAGGCACTCGACGACCTCAACGAACATCTTATAAATGCAGATAGGGCTTGCATCCCCAAAACCCAGTATAAAACCATCTCCTCATACAGGTGGACTGGGTACATGAAAGAACTCTACAGAGAATTGAGAGTAAATGTACGAGTTAAATATCAAAAATGCATCAGTTGACTCGCTACAACGAAGTAGATAGATCAAGGAAGAGCTCAACCAGTTGATCCTTGAACAACAACAGAGACAATGGGACGATGCGATCGAGAGCCTCGATCAAGATACATCTCCCAAGGACTTTTGGAAGAAAGTCATAAGTCTCAGAGGATCATCTGGGAAAAAGAAGAAAATGGAAATCCAAAAAGATGATGGATCCATTAAAACAGAAGAAAGGAACATTGAAGTAATACTCCGGCGTTTTTGGGAAAGAATCTTCAGCATATCAGAAGAAGAAAACGAATATTTTGATATAGAGTTCGAAAACAACATCGTAGACGTGCTTAACACGGAAATACACCGAACGCATCCTCATCACCAGGTGGATAGACTGCGCGACGGAGACGCCGAAATCACCGAAGAAGAGATCCTCGGCGCACTTCGCTCATTCCGACAGAAAGACCCAGGCCAATCGGGGCTTACGAAGGTAAACTTCGAAAAAACACCAGCTAACATCATCGAAGGAATGAGACGTATTTTTAACGCATGCCTGAATACAGCGTACTTTCCAGATGCTTATAAGACGGCAAAAATGATCTTCTTGCCCAAGCATGGAAAGGACCCTACGTTGAGAGAGAGCTACCGCCCAATTTCACTCCTGGAATTTGGCGGGAAACTCTTTGAGAAGATCCTCAACGGGAGACTGGTGTCTCACCTGGAAGAAAACTCCCTCTACAACCCATGTCAATTCGGGTTTAGAAAGAAGCGAAGTACGGAAATGGCAATCAATGTCATAACGGAAAAGCTTTCCCAAGCCAAACGGGACAGGAGTTATGTGGATATCGTTTGTCGGGATGTATCAAAGGTGTTTGATAAGGTGTGGCAGTGGGGCATGCAGTATAAGATCTTACGTTTGGGTCTAAGTGAAAACTTAGAAAGAACTCTCTGTGACTACGTCATGGAGAGAGCGGCGTATGTCAGTCTAGGGTGCACGCACGGACCAAAGTTTCTGCTCACTGCGGGCCTCCCGCAGGGAGGGGGGGGGGCGGCCCCGACCCTCTACTCAATATACACTGCGGATGTCCCGGCCCCTGTGTACCCCTCTTCCCTTAATATTCAGTACGCAAATGATTTTAGCCAGATAATCGTATCTCCATGGAGAATGCGCAGTGGCTAGCTCGCATGACAGCGATGGAAATCGCAAACTTGAACAACTACGAGGCTCAATGGAAGATAAGAACAAACCAAGAGAAGTTCAAGGTGGTTACCATTGGACGCACCCTAAGAGCAGACGTGCGTGTGGGGGATACGCAACATCCCTACACTAACGAATGCAATGTAGTTGGTATGAAAATCACCGGGTACAAGAAGTACGTCGAAGAAAGAATTTCTTGAGCCTCGGCCACTGTCAGAGCTCTATATACATTTAGAAATCTACGTGAAAGCAACAAGAAGAAGATCTACAATGCCCTTGTAAGATATACGTTGCTTTACCCCGCCTCCACTCTCTCATGTGTCTTAAAAACACAAAAGAGGCGACTTCAAGTAGTGCAAAATAAATGCATGTACCTAATCACGGGTACACGCAGGCAAGAAAGAAGAAGGCAAGAAGATCTGCACAGAGAGGTGGGGATAATACCCATTAACAAAGTGATCGAAGAACGGACCCGGAAAATGCATGAACTGGTTAATCGGGAACTGAGTGATGAAATCACCCAGATGATTAACCAGAACAGAAGAGCTGACTGTCGCGCTAGATTTCCCAGCTCCGCCAACCAAGTGGCTGGCGGGGACGAAGTGCCGTTCTACACATAATGAGATGTATTACCTAAAAACAACAAAGGAGAAGACAACCGAACTTGACAAATGAACTCACAACTACGACAAATCACCGATGAAGACAACCGCAAACCAAGATTATGAAAAAAAACGGATTTCGACGATAATCACCAACTTGAAGAAACAAGAAAACTAAAAAACACACGCACACAAAAAATACCAAAACATTAAGCACGCACTTAAATGTATTAAAAAACACAAACAAATAAGTAATGCATAACATACACCAAAATAAACTAAAAATTATTAAGAAAAATGGCTTGAACGCCCTAAATAATTATTTATAATTATTAAAAATCTACAGAAACAACAAAGAATACACGCTACCAAAAAAATATTAAAAGTGATAGGTCCGATCACCAGGCTCTAGGCATCTCTTTGCACCCTACCACACTTCTTTCTCTTTTCTCCGCTTGTCTATTTTCTCTATCTACCCACACACCCTATCGTCCTCCCTTACATGCACCCATTTTAACGTAATCATAATCATAATCGCTTTATTAACCTCTTTTCTTTTAATAATGGTGTTATTAACCAGTATATCTCTCGTTAGGTTAATAAAAAAAACCATATGGATAGTGTACATAATATTAACCTAACGAGAGATATACTGGTTGATAACACCATTATTAAAAGAAAAGAAGTTACTAAAGCGAGGTTTAACATCTTAGAAGCCATATTAATAAGTGAAGATAAGTCTTTGTCTTTGGAGAAGTGGTGAGTATGTGTGAGAGATGTGGTGTATTAGAATAGTGGGGTTTGGGGATAGTGGTGAAATAAGGAAGTCTGAGAGTTGCAAGATTTACAAAGTTGCCTGGAGATCAGGCTAATCTCTTTCATTGTTTGTTTTGTTTGTTATATTATTATTGTTTTTTCTAAATGTATATATATGTATACAAGTATGTATGCATGTATATATTATTATTATAAGGCGTTCAAACCTTTCGATTATTGTACTATTTTGCTTTTTTTAATATTAACTTGACATGTAGTTTGGTTGTTTAGATTAATTTTATGTTTTTTTGTTTCTACATCATTTCCTACGTGTTGTTTTATTTGGTTTTATAACTGTTTTGCTAAATTCATCTTTGGTTATATTGTATTTGTGTTAGTGTGTTTTGTGTTTCGTCATATTATTTTTCTTTCTTCTTTGTCTTCATTAGGTTGTTTTGGTCTTCTTTTGTCTTGAGGCATAATCGGTTTGTTCTTCGTCGGCCTTGGTCGATAGTTTACTCCTATGCAAAAATTGGGACAATTGCATCTCCAAGCTTGCTGACGCTGCCTGAGAATCTTGCGCGACTAGGATCTTGTTAGTTTTCTGCGCTGAGTGCTCTAATTTCCTCGTTGCTATAGATTGTAATTTTCTTTTTCATATCTGACGCTCTTTCCTTTAATATTGTATTGAGTGGTTTGATGTCCACCGCTCTGTGCAGATCCACTTGCCTCCTCATTTCCCTCCTTCGTGTATTAGTAATAAAATACATACAGTTTGTATCTTCTGCAACTCTTTTTGTGCTGTTTTAGAGGCTCAGAACAGAGATGCAGAGGGATAGATGAAGTTTATTTTGGTTCTTTTGACTGAGGTTTCTGAAGCTGTGAAAGGTTCTGACTGCCGGGGTTGCTTTTTGGATCCATTCTGTGAGGTGCTTCTTGTACCCGTTATAAATAATGTTCATCCCGAGTACATTGCACTCGTTTGTGTAGGGATAACGAGTACCCTCCACTCTCACATCAATTGTTTTTCTTCTTCCTAATTTGACGATCTTGAATTTGTCGCCATTAGTTCGGATTTTCCATTTGGATTCATAAGGGTTGATTTTTCGTATTTCCTCGGGAATCTTTCAAGCTTGCCAAGGCGCGTTTCTATATCCACTTACTATAATTTGACTTATGTCATCGGCGAACTGGATATTCAGGCTAAAGGGGTGGGTTGGCTCTGGTATATCGGCTGTATATATCAAATATAAGGTTGGACTGAGGCACCCGCCTTGGGGCAATCCTGCCCTATACTCCGTGCGCCCTATACTGATGTAGGCTGACCTCTCCATTACATAATCACAGAAGATTTTTTCCTAGTTTTGAGCTCAAACTCAGCTGGAGGATCTTGTATTGCACCCCCCTTAGCCATACTTTATCGAATGCCTTTGACACGTCCCTGCATACTATGTCGATATAGCTCCTGTTTTTCTTCGCTTGAGTAATCTTTTCAGTGATGACATTTATTGCCATCTCGGTGCTTCTCTTCTTTCTGAAGCCGTATTGCTGTTCGTTGTAGAGAGAATTTTCTTCCAAGTGTTTGCCGAGTCTTCTGTTCAGTATTTTTTCTAAGAGTTTTCCCCAATTTCCAGTGGGATGGGCGATAACTCTCTTTCCTCGTCGTTGGTTTTCCAGGTTTGGCAATGAAGGTTATTTTTTCCGTTTTGTATGCGTCGGGAAAGTAGCCTATATTTAGGCAGGCATTAAAGATGTTGAGTAAACCTTCCCGCACGCATCTCGGTGCTTTGACGAAGTTTAACTTTGCTTAAAGGAGTGGAGCGCGCTTTCTAGTTCTTCTAGCGTCACTCTTTCTTCTTCTTCTCCTTCCTGCCTGTTCACTTGGTGGTTAGGATGCGTCCTCTCAATGATCTCATTCAGCTCGTCTATAATCTGATTTTCAAAATCTATGTCGAAGTCTTCATTTTCTTTTTCACTGATTCTAAAAATATGTTCCCAGTATTGCCTGAGAATCTCCTTCATTTCATTCTCCTCTGATTTAATTTCACTTTGGTCGTCTTCTAATTCCATCTTTTTCTTCTGGGGCTTTACTCTCATTCTCCTGATTTTTGCCCAGAATTCTATCGGTGTTGCTTCGCTACTAGTTCTTCGATAGCTCCATTCCATTTTGCCTCTTGTTGTTCGTATATTAGAATTTTTAGTTCTTCCTTTATCTCTCCCATACGGTACATTATATCTCGGGACACCCCCTTGTTGATGCTCACCCGATACAATCCTTTCAGTTCACGGTGTAAACCTTTCATACGATCGGTCCATTGTATGTTGAAAATGTTTTGTATGTACTTTGGGGAATCGACTTCCTGTCAGCCTCGATCATCTGGGTCTCTATTCGCTTCATTCTTCGTCTATTTCCTCAAGTGTTGCTTCGTTGAGGTTTGCTGGGATATAATTTCTAAGCATTCACTCGTAATTATCCCAATTCTCCCTGCTGTAATTCTTCTTTGTATGCGATGGTACCATTATAGGGTTAACGTTGATATGTAGATTAATCCCTATATGGTCGCTACAAGGTATCACTTCAGGGCTCATGTGATAGTTAAATGGTAAGAGGAAATTGGCCAAGCAGATGTCCGGCTTGGTGGCGCTCCTTTCCGTGATGAAGGTCTGAAAGTCAGGGCCCAGTCTCTGGACGATGTTCTTGTCCAGAAGAGTATTCAAGCATCTGCCTGCACCGTTGCTTCGGGTATACCAGGACTCGGCACAGCGTGCGTTCAGGTACCCCATAAATATCGTAGGGACTGTTCGCCCGAGTATACTCGCGATGGTGTGGTTCAGCAAATAGTCGCGTCTTGTAGGTTGGTATTCTGTGGCAACGACCATCTTTCCTAGGCTTATCTCTACCTCTATGGCGAGGTAGGATTCTTCCAAGTTCCTGAGTTGCTTGAATTTAATTCCCTTCTTTATCGCAATGGATGCTCCGTCGTATCGTTCTTGAGAATGGTTCACTGTTAACACGTCATAGTTCCATATCTTGATTATTTCCTTATCCGTGTTAACTCCGTGCTCCAAAATGAATATTATGTCAGCATCGATTTGTTGGAAAATGTTACCGTAGTGCATTCTTTTCGTGGTCCATCCGTCGGTGTTGATGCTTAAGATTCTTAAGGTGTCTCTTTGCATTATGAGGTCTAAACTACCACTTCTTCAGTTTAGGGACATTTTGAGGTGCAAGGGATGGATTTTGCTTCGTTTCTTCCTTGATTACTTCCATGCCTTTGTTATTCTTTGGTAGTTGTTTTCTGAGTGGGCTGGGAGTCTTCGATTTACTCCTCGACGCCCTCTGAGATCTCGTTCTTGGTTCTTCCTCTTCCATTTCGGGTTGCGAGTCACTTGATGACTCTTCTTCACTATTACCGAATCTTCCTTGGATATAGACTGCTTCTCTTCTTGTCATAGCCATATGGATGGGGCTGTGCTCATATTCAGTATTTTTAGAGAGTCCGGCGACTTATACACTTTGATAGTAGGCAGGTTGTTCGCCTGTAGTAGTGAATTGAGTTCACTCTCGTAACTTCCTGGGTTTCCCATGTTTGTGATATGGGCGTGGATGACGCATGTCAGAATCTTCGAGCTCAGTTCTGAGTTGAGCTGCATTGTTGGTTGATTTACGACTTTCTGATGATTTCTTGATGTTGCGGTCACATAGCTTTGGGTACTACGGACTAGAGCTCCTTCATCCTTCTTTTTTATTATTTCCTTTCTTCTGGGGCAGTTAACAGTTAAAGTTCGGTGGTCCCCGTTGTAGTTTAGGCACTTTTTTGTTGTTGAGGCAGATTCTTTAAATCTATGTCCCACTTGCCCGCATTCTAAGCATAGCTTCTTCTCCTCGTTGCGGCAAGAGTGGCTTGTATGGCTCTCCAGTTTGTAACAGGAAAAACACATTTGAATATTGTGAAATTTTTCCTGCTCAATGTTTTCCGATGAGATCATCATACTGAAGGCTAGGAGCCCAACTCTTTTTTTGTTTTTGTGCCATTTCAGTTGTATAGAAAGTGATTTTGAACACATGGGTGTGGTTATTGAACTTAATTAGTTACTTTATCTTCGCCCATTTGTCTTATGTCTCAATTTTCTTCTTTATTTCTTCGGTGGTTCTTTCCACAATTCATCCTTCAATTTTGTAACAGATGACGCTCCTATTGGCCGCCACCTGGGGGAAGGGGATTCTTGCATCAAGCCCGATCTTCTTTAGGACTTCCGTACCTCGGGAGGACAGTATTTCGTCCATGTCTTTCGTTTCTGAGCAGATGGCTATGTAGCCATTGAGTACGTCGATCAAGCGGATCTGCGCAACATTAAGTTCTTCAAAAAGAACCAGGCACACACCAGCTTTGGCCGGAACTGCTTGGCCAGGGGGCCCCCTGAGGGGGACTCTCTTCGTTGTTTCCATCTCCTCTGAAGGGGGGTGGGGTCCTTGTTCTGGGTTATTCCTCTTCTTATCTTTCCAAGTCTTCTTTCTTGAGTCGTGTTATGTGAATGAGTTTAATGTGAGTGATGTTATGTACTTAGTGAGTGAGATATAAATTCAGAATAATAGTATTCCCGCCGTAGTGCGGTCTTGTGCCTCCGCGAACTAATACTGCAATTAATGGGGTAATGGATGATGAGGATGGGCCCGGGAAGGGATCCTCCCAATGGGTGAATTATGGCGGACTTGATGATGGATAGAGGCCGAATCAACTTTCTTCACACGGGGAGTGCCGCCCCCTTGGGGATTTTAAAATTCGCGACTGCATCCTCCATAGTATAGAGACGGTTGCATGTCCCTCTATGATCTTGGGCATTAAACCCCCGGGGGTGGAAGGCCTCTGAAATTGATTTCTGCTGTGGGCTACTCCTTAAACCAGCTTCCGTCAATTTCCACAATTATGTCCCATCACAGACGACTGGCATAGTTGGGACGAGGGTTATGAGCAGTCCAGTTCCATGATTGCACGGTTCCCGCCGGCGGGGAACGATTTAGGGAAGGGAAACAAGCCACCAGACCAGGTGGCTAACTCTCGCCCGATCTCTCTTCTTGAGATACAAGGAAAAATCTTCGAAAAGATTTTAGCAGATAGGCTACAAGCTAAACTGAGCGAGTTAGGAGCGCATAACCCCCAACAACATGGGTTCCAAAAAAAGGGGCACAGATACCGCCCTGACACCCCTTACAGAAAAAGTAGCATACTCCCAAGCGAACAGGTTCTATATATACATTGTGTTGAGGGGCGTGCAAAAGGCTTTTGGTAAAGTCTGGGTGGAAGGACTTCAATACAAGATCCTGAACCTCCAGCTAGACCTAATCCTGAAAAGGATCCTCTGTGACTTTGTCATGGACAGAAGGGCCTGTCTCATGATAGTAAAGTACAGAAGCCCTTGAATTCGAATTAAAGGCGGGCGTTCCTCAGGGAAGCTGCCTGAGTCGTCTGCTATACTTGGTCTTCACAATTGACCTCCCAACTCCGGTGCACAGGGACACGATGTATCTGCAATTCGCAGATGACGTCACTCAAATTGTCCCATGCACGGAGATGAAAGCAAAGGCGCAGGCGGTTGACACAGTAGCGGAAATCAACAACATCAGCCAGTACGAGAGACGATGGAAGATCAGGACCAACAGGGACAAATTCAAGATCGTCCCGCTGAGCCACGAGTTGACATGACCCATCATCTTAGATGTGAGGAGATACGACTACTCCGCCGAAGGCACCGTCCTGGGCCTTAAAATCACCGACAATGGATACTCGACACACCACACGGAGAGGCGGAACCTGGTAGGAGATAAATCTCCAAGCTATACAGGTTTAGAGATCTTAGCTCGGCCAACATCTGATGTATGTCTGGGCTAAGCTCATCTACCCCGCAGTGGTCTCTCAAACGGCCAATAAAACCTCGATGAAAAAGCTCCAACGTGTCCAAAACACAGCCTCTCTGCTTATCAACACAGTTAGAAGGCGTGATCAACTTAGGCAAAGAGATTTGCACCGGAGGAAAGAGTTGGAGCCCATCAATGTCGTCACCCAAAAACTTTGAATAAAACTCTGGTCTATTCTAACGAATGCTGTCATTCCTGAGCTACAGGAAACAGGTGGCATGCTTAATATACCTGTAAGGCTACGGGCGAAAGTCTCACGCCAAAGTCGATTCCCTAGCATAAAACTATGCACACAAAAAAAAATTACACCAATATATACATATACCAATATATACACCGCATCAATACATACAAAAATGAGAACAGCAAACAATACGACTATCACAAAACAAGAAATACTAGGTCAATTGTCGGCAACTAAAGCTTAAAAAGGCTTGAAAGCTGAATTTTTTCCAAAAAAATAAGTACAACTAATCATTAGAGAACAAACAATAAGAAGAACACTAAAAAACTCATCAATTTACACAAACATAGGATAAAAAGCATAAACAAACAACAAAAACTAAAGGCAAAAATAAATATAAAATAAAAATAAAGCGATGCCCTCCCTACTAGGGCAAAATAACCATCTCCCTCTTTAATTTTTATCTACTATATCTTCCACTATCCCAACTTCTACTAAAACTGAGTATATCTTTCACTTTACTTTCTGCCAGATCCTCACTCCTCTCAGTACAGCGGTAAAGGAGGCAAGAAATTCCATAACGCTCCGAAGTTGATCGAATAAGATCGAAAGCTTAGCAATTTAGTTTGATTTTTACGAAACACATTCATTTAAAAAAAAGATAGTTAGAATAAAAGAAAGTTGCTAAAGGAAATTAATTATGGCAAAATACACAATGGTCTTCAACAAAATTTGCATTTAAGAAAGACTGCTACCCAACTACACTAAATATATATATATATATATATATATATATATATATATATATATATATATATATATATATATATAACAAAAAATAATAATAAACCACAATATTTAAATATGGTTTATTTAAAAACTAGTTTCGGCATGATGCTATTATCAACTGTATAATGAAATGCAAAGCAAGCTACTCTAGTATATTATAAAGGCAAACAAAAGACTAAATTAAAACCGAGGATATAAACTGGAAAACATAAATATCGTCGTGGATCTGGGGGCAAATTTCTAATCTCCGTGAAGGACCGGTTTCGGCGGCTTATAGATGAGTTTGGCAACATTATTCGAGATATATTTGTTAAATGTATTTTGCCATTCAGATAAATTAAAATTATCGACTTTTTTAATGATGATTGATTGCACAATTCTCCTCTCAATATAATTGTTCGATTTATAAATCATTTTTGCTTGGTTTAAATCAATTTTATGGTTGTTTTAATTCTTACCGACATAAACTACAAGTACTTTTCACCCTTAACGTCAAGCCTTATAAATAGGCTTCAGCCTTAAAGATCTATAAAAAGACTTCATCCTTACAGACATCTCCTAAAACTACATACTCTACATATATGTGATTTATTCTTAAGGACATATTAGTATATTGAAGTATATTGTACACGCTGCTCTAACAACTGTATTGAAATATTCTGTCGCTTATTCGCATCATAACATACAAATGTTCATCAGCCTTCAGGACGTGCCCTACCTCAACTCCTAAGCCCCGAGAAAATGTAGGCCTACCCGGCCGGATGCGGGTGCTTTAACTCGATCTTTGTTTCTGTTTTATTTAATCTTGAAAAATTCTGGGGTTTCTGTTCCCTGAATAATTTCAACGAACCGAGGAAGAGTAACTTCGATGAGGCGGCGATGCTAGTAATATTAGACGTAATGGTAATATTAATAAAATGGAATAAAAATAATACGGAGTTTTTGAAATGCCGCTAATATATAAAAGATATATATATATATATATATATATATATATATATATATATATATATATATATATATATATATATATAATAGTGAAAATGAGGTCTGTCTGTGTATGTGTGTCTGTCCATTTATAGGAATCAGAAATCATGTTGCGACCACAGAATTTGACTTGCCCTCATGATGAAGGCACATAATCCTTTGTTTTTCATCATAGGACACCAGTCGTCTCTCACAAGCCGCCATGTTGACAGTTGAATGTTCCAATAATGTATGATCATTAGAAGGAACTGTTAACCCATCAACAGTCTTCTAAACACAAATACCTCGGTTCGTTGTTCATTTTTCTAAGTGACCATTAACTTTTTGAGGCTGAAATTTAGAGGATAGTTTGTGTATCATCATCATCACTAACTCTATAATTTAAGAAGGGGATATTTTGAGTATTTGAATAATAATTTCATCTTAGTTTGGTTATGACTTATGTTTTTTTAAGCAAAGTTATTTCTAATAATTCTTTTATAATATCAAAAAACAAAATGGTGAAGTTCAGAAATAAATATAAGTATCGAAATTTTGTGAATTTTTTAAAATCCAAAGAATTACAAATGGTGAAGTTCAGAAAATTTATTTTTTATATATCTTCTTCTATAACTATATTTTAGCAACATGATATTTTGAAAGGGGGGAAATTTAGTTTAGCATTACTTTTTTAAAGTTATTATAATTAGCAAAGTTCGTAGAATTTATAAAAATTTAACCATGGCTGCTTTTTGTTAGATTTTAAATTTTAATCTTAGTAGCGAAGCCATTGCCTGGTTTCCTCCATTCACTTAAAATTTTCACGAAAGATAGATATTAGATATATCTAAATATGCGTATGTATGGTCTCAACGTTTGTTAAACTTCTATGATAAAAATTTAAATACACTTGTTCTTACTGACCCTTATATTATGGCCGCTACTGTATATATATATATATATATATATATATATATATATATATATATATATATATATATATATATATATATATATATATGAGCATACAATAAAAATGAAGATTTGTGTGTGTGTATGTGTGGGTCTTTCAATTTATAGGAAGAAGGTTAGACAATATACATAAAAATTAAAAGTGTATTGTTATTTAAAGTTTTCCGAGGAAGACAATGGAAGTAGTCCCGATTCTCTACGGGCCCCTTTCCAAATTTGCCCCGTCTGTTCGACCGAGGGAAGGTGAGCTGGCTTTAGGCTCACGGAAGACAGAATAGTTTAATCCTACATCTTTTTTAACGTGTGGGAAGCAAAAACAACCTTTTTGTCCATGCTCCACAAGGAAAGACGAAGAATATTGTTTACCAAAAAGTGTTGTGATGTAGCATTAGTTAAAGAATAATTTTTAATAAATATAATAATTTCAACTTATATCTTGCTTATGATTTTTTTAACCAGGCAACGCCTGGTACCTCATTCAGTGGCTCATAAGGGAGCCTTAAAAGCACTAGACAGGATAATGCGAGACATCGGGGATTGTGAGATCCCCTGGAAGGTGTCACTCTTTCGCTGAAAGGCAATTTCAAGTAGATACTTCCAGTGATCCCTAAAGGAACTAGAGCAGGTGAGGTCCGGGCTTGCTTAAAATCATCTTCTTTGTGTAGAAATATTATAACACTGCCTCTAAACACAAATATGAGAGCAAAGCTCTTTGGTTATCGACTGTCAGCACAATTTGGCAAAAACATTATGACACTTGGAAATGGCAAAGTACCTCTTGATGCTGATGGTGCAATAGAAATATCTCCTGTCTGCATAGTTATTAATACTATTAATAATCTCAAGGCAAAGGTATTGCACAATCTTCAGCAAAACTACAAAAACTACAACTGACTTTATGAAAGAGCTATATTGGCTCCGAAGAACAACACTGTCAGCAGAATCAATAGACATCTACTGCTTTCCCTCTCACGAAGTAAACAAATTTACAAGTCAATTGACACAATTTCGGATCATACTCAAATAGTCGATTTTTCTACAGAGTTCCTAAACTCTAGAACCTCCTGACATACCTCCTCACCAACTTGAACTGAACGTAGTAAATCTAAATAAAGTCGTTGCGCAATTTGGATCCAACAAAACTATGTAATGGCACTCGACTGGTGGTAAAGAATTTAATGCCAAATATCATAGAGGCAACTATTCTTACTGGAAGTGGAAAAGGAGAGGATATCTTCATTCATAGAATACACCTAAATCCATCCGGGTCATAAGTGTCATTTAAATTCAGAAGCCTCCATTCAATCCGTTTAAGTTTTGCAATGTGAAGTAAAAAACAAAATTTTAAGGTGAGACTCTATTAGTGACATGGTTGCAATTAGAGGAACTCTGTTTTTCTTATGGTGAACTTTATGTTGATTGTTATAGAGTTGGAAGCAAAAGTAATGTTTATATATGCTCCACAGGAAAAAACTAAGAATATTGTGTACCAAGAAGTTCTGTAGCTTTGCTGAACAAGATTAAGTTTAGTTCATAGAATGAGAATATTGTTTGTGAAAAAGAAAAGAACGAAAAATATCAAATCCGTCTCAGTTTATTTACGAACGCACTTTTGTTCCGGGCAACGACGGGTATCTCTGCCAGTGTGTATATATATATATATATATATATATATATATATATATATATATATATATATATATATATATATATATATATATATATATATATATATATATATATATATATATATATATATATATATATATATATATATATATATATATATATATATATATATATATATATATATATATGAGCATATGTCCCTCGTTAAGCAGAGGAAGGGCGAGAGATGGCGAGTTGCGGCATGAAAAAAGACGTCTCAGTTGAGTGCCAAATCCGCTCACATTCGCATGCCCGTTTGCGGTGCTCAGGGCAGCGGAAATTTGAGGGCACCTCAGTTAAGTACGGTGATTCGTTTTAAGCTGAACTTCCGTGTCAGGTGTGAAAAAGTGACTCTCCCTTTATATCGCAAATATACGTCATTCAGTGGTCCCCCTCTCATATATATATATATATATATATATATATATATATATATATATATATATATATATATATATATATATATATATATATATATAATTACGCAATGAGGAGGAGCAGTCTTATTTGGGTTCAGTTGCTTCCCTTTATCACAGTATTGGACCGTTTTTGGACGGTGTCCGATTTTTTTTTTACCATTTTTGTCAATGATGCAGTTTTACACGTTGATTATAAAAGTGAATTTATTTGGGGGAGAAATAGACGGTTAAAAAGTTTTGGTTGAGTTGGATTTGGTTATGTTAAGTTATTTTAAGTTAACAAGTTATTTTCGGTTATTTGAAGTAAACATATGTAATTTGAACTTATCCATTGAATACTTAACATATATAGAAATGGAATTAACGTTTAAACTCAGAAATACACTGCAATAGCTTCCTGAATAGGTCCGGTTTTGTATCTCTTACGCCACAAATATGCATGTAAACACGAATCCAACATTGAGGGTTGAGTACCACAACGACGTTTGTTTGAGTGTTTCATTAAATTTCCTGTCCTCTGATTTGCTGAGTCTTTGTGTTTCTCCCTCCGAGCGAACGAACTCGACACTGCGATTGACGGTTTTGTGTTTGAAATTCTATCACCGAATATCTGTTATGTGGCTGTACGCCTTCATGATATGTCGATTATTATTGTCATTCCGGATTGGATGGAAGCTCTAATACATTCTTATAATATCGGATGATTTCGTGATTAAGTAGTGTAGAAGTTAGGTTAGGTTAGATTAGGTTAGTTAGGTTAGGTTAGAGACCATAAATTTTTCAGATTCCAGACTGAGTTCGACATAATCAAAGAGTAAATCTGAAAAAAATAAAAACATGTTATATAAAGCAATGTCCCGCAGGAAAAATGAAAAGGTGCTTCTAAGTACTTTCGAACTTTATTCAGTTCATTCTCAATGATAACTAGAAGATAAAATAATATAATAAGGATATATATACATATATATATATATATATATATATATATATATATATATATATATATATATATATATATATATATATATATATATATAAGCTAGTAAAAGATAAAGGACCGCCTCTAAGACAAGAAATCACCAATGAGGAAGTAGGAGAGGGATGGGTAAATTCACATTAAGATTTATTAGCCATAACAGGTAGCAAGGTCAAACCGAGAGGCAGAAAGAGTCAAGAACAGAGCCAAAAGAGCTAAAAGGATTAACGGATAAAGAAATAGTCTAAAGAGGGAGATTAGGAGAGACACGAGAAATAAGCAGATGCGTAGGAAACAGGGGCAAGGAAATAGAAAGAGAAATAAAATAATGTTAATACAAAATCAATGCAATAACTAAATTGACAAATCGGGTGCCCATAAAAAATAAAATTGCCAAAAAAATTAGGAACATAAGTCAAAACTAATTTCTTTAAGAATGAGTTTTTCATAACAGCATCGATTTTACAAAGGCCAGGGGAAATGTTAAATTTATTAAATTGGCTTATGCATGAACATTCAACAAGGTTTCTTTTAATTGAATCATTTGGGCGAAAAATATGTGAACATATTTTAACTTAACCTAAGTGAGCCCAACCCTAACTTTTTAATCGTCCGTTTCTCTAAAAAAAATATTTTTTTTAAATCAACGTGTAAAACTGCATCATTGACAAAATTTCTTAAAAAAAATCGGACACCGTCCAACAAACTCAAAAAGGTCCACAATATTTATGATGAAAAAGAAATTTGTTGAGTTTTTACCCCCTATCTGCTCTCAGTTAAGTTGACTTTTATTTATAATGAATACAGTAGTTAATATCTTAAGATTAATTACGTTATTTTATGGATGCCTTTTTTGCTGATGTCCGTGGCCACGTTTATATGCGTTGATTACAAAAGTTGAGTATCTGTCGTTCAAATAATTGGCTTAGAACGACCGAAGAACATGTGGTAAGGCAGCCGGAATGGAGCCCCTCAAGAGGGAAGGAGATGCGGAAAGTTGTGGTCCGAAATTTGGACCGCCGATTTTAGGGCCAAGTGTCCGAGAACAGGAGGTTGTTGGGTTGAGTTCGGATGAAACAAAGATCCGAGCCCAGATTGGGGAAGGGCGCTCCAGTTGGCACTCTGCAAATGGAGAACTTCCCGTCGGCCAAACAATGAATCGTGGGTTGGATGAAAGGAAACACTTCCCTTTGCCTTCCGCTTTCTCCCCTCATATCACTATGTATCATGTGACCCCACCTATTTGGCCTGTTCTTAGATCTCCCCCCTACAATAAGGTCGTCAAACGGGAAAGGTTTGTATGTGCTGATGAGAAGCGCCTTGAGAGTCAATCTGTTGCCGGACGCACTTCCGGAGAAGTGTAGTCTAGCGTTTCGCTTATCACTTTGGCCTTAAACGAGGTAATGCCGAAGAATGACGTAACCCGTCGATTTTTGCCCCTTTGGCAGATCTGCCACGTGAAGATAAAAAAAAACATGAAAAGGAAGAAGAGGTGATGGTTAGATGTAGTGGAGGGGGACTTTTATAAGTCTAAGCTCTTCATAGTTGGGTTGAAAGGTCATGAAGTCCCCTTAATATGTTGTCCTGCAAACACAGTATTAAAAACACGAGCAGAAGGGATTATCGCAATCATTGTAACTCAATATTTCCTTTTCAAATTTACAGTTCAACATAATTACTACCCGATCGAAAATTATGAATAATGGGAAATCACCCGTTTAGTTTTTTGTTTCTTTGTAACCCTCGTGTTAGAAGAAGGGTTATTTTGTGAGAAGAAATATCACGCATTTAATAGCAAGCCACGTACCAGAGATATCCTAGCTACAGAACATTTTTTATTGGATATCGCTCGCTTTTCGAGAAAGAATCTGGGAAGCTCTAATAAAACAGCTTAATTGGCTGATATTACTATAAGGCGGGGGTGGGGGCTAGAAAGGACAGAATCCCTGTCGTATAAAGAGGCTAGAATACATGTCATTAGGGCCAGTCCATAAGTTTGGAGCCTCAGGGAACCCGATAGACATTAAAAAATTTCTCTATTGCCTTTTTATGTTTTCGAGCACGATAGAATGAATTCTTTGAAAAACAGCAAGAGGGCGGATGATTCAGTATTTTTAAATGAAGCTGTCCTAGAAGATTGTAATGGAAGGCTGTAACTACTAGGCATGACAGTTTTCAGAGTTGAGACGTATCTAAAAAAATAAACATATCTACTGCTAGGGAAATAGCAGAGAAGGGAGTTAAGCACACTATTTAGGAGCTTTTATATAAGAAATGAATGCCAGAGGTAAAAACGACTACAAAAACACCTGACGAGCTTTCAAAGTTGAAAAGGAAGTTAGTTCATATCAGAAACTCATGATATTGAAGAATGTACCCACTCTTCTTATTACTTTGAAAGTAAGTTATATCTGTTTATTTTTCTCCAACTTTACTCTGAACTAAATATTTATAAAACTACACTCAATTATTTCCTAATTTCCTCCTCTTATAACCATTTCCTATTTATATTTAAAACAAATTAAGACTAATCATCTGTATCATATAACACTGAGCTGTGGCGACGCTCCCAGATAAGTTTATTTTCCGTTACAGATTTACGTAATGCTGTCAAGACAGGCTAACAGTTTCCTTAAATGCTTCCTTCCGCTTCCAATTGCGTTAATTAGTAAATTCGGTTTTCGGAAGTATATTTCCCTTTGTCAGCCAACATTTCCTTCCTCTGACGTTACTCAATACCCATCCTTCGTAGTGGTTGTTTTTGCGCAAAGCGACGAAGCAGACGTTCGCAGAAAACGACCGTTCCGCCTTTTATATTTCATGTTTTTTTCAAGTGAAAAGAAAGTGACGAAAGTGACTCTTTTGCAAGAAAGTCAGAGATGGAAAAATGAAAATTATGAGGCATAGGAAAAAAGAGATAAAGATAAATACACAAAGGATTACAAAGATTACAGCAAGTGTAAACATTCAGGAGAGAGGAATTGCGTAAAGGAAAGATATCGGCAAGATAATTTAATTAGTTTGATAATTAAAGACGAGAACTGGCCATCGTTACAAGAAACAATGATAGTAAACTAAAAACAAAACGCGTCGTAATCATGTTATTCTAATCTATTGTCAAATTGACGCTACATAAAATTAGGGGATTTACTAAATCACTTTGAAGCAACCGTTCCTGCAACGACTTATCTTTGTTATGCCAAAAATTTTATAATACATCCTGCGTGGTACAGCAGATTTTTTGGTTTATTTGCTTTTATACATCACCCCACTTTTAATCAAATATTAAACAGTAGAATATCAGCAAAGCAATCTAACTGAATTTACTGATGACACATTTAATAGATTCTGAATTCTGAATTCTGAATTAGTGTAAGTGGGAGCATGTAGATAAGGGGGTTGAAAGGGTGTGTGGATAGATAGCGGAAAGTAGACCAGTGGTGAAAAGAGAAAGAAGTGTGGTAGGGTGCAAAGTGATGCTAGAGCCTGGTGATCAGGCCTATCGCTTTCAAATATATCTGATTTGTGGTTTCGTTGTTGTTTTTATGGGTTTTTATACATATATATATATACAGGTATATATATAACATATAGTTTGGCGTTCAAGCCATTTGTCTTTATTGCTAATATTTTTGTTTATGGTGTGCGCGTTAGCTGTTGTATTTGTAAGTTGTTAATATTAACTTACTGTGTTTGTTTTAGTATCTTTTTGTTTGTTACGTGATTTTGTAGTGTGTGTATTTTGTGTACAGTGTTTCTTCTTGTAGTCTTGTTCGGTGATTGTCGTTTTCTTGAGTAGGATTTCTTCTTCGGTAGTTTGTCATAGTTGGTAGTTGTGTCGTTATCGGTGAATTTTGTCAAAATCGGTTGGTTTCACGATCGGTAGTTTTTTCTAGTTTGGGGTAAATTAACTCATCTAGCGTAGAACGGTACTTCTGCTCCGCCAGCTAAAATCCTAGCGGAGCTTGGAAATCTGGCGCGACATACTTCTCTTCTGTTTTGGTCTATCATTTGTACGATATCTTCGTCCAAACGATTGACCTTTTCCAGCATATTCCTTGTCCGTTCTTCGATGACAACGTTAATGGGGGTTAACCCCGCCTCTCGGTGCAGCTCTTCTTGCGTTCTTCTTTCCATTCTGCGTGTACCTGTGATTAGGTACACGCATTTATTCTGCACCACTTGTAGTCTCCTCTTCTGTGTTTTTGAGGCACAGGAGAGGGCGGAAGCGGGGTAAAGCAACGTCGATCTAACTAGTGCAGTATAGATCTTCTTTTTGTTGCTTTGACGAAGATTTCTGAACCTGTACAGAGTCTTGACTGCAGCAGTGGCCTTGGTGATGCGTTCTTGGACGTGCTTTGCGTACCCGGTTGAGGTGATCTTCATGCCGAGTACGTTGCATTCATTGGTGTAGGGATATCGTCTATCCCCCACCCTGACGTCATCAAGTAGTCTCCTGCCTATGGGGACTACTTTGAACTTATCCTGGTTGGTACGGATTTTCCACCGGGCCTCGTAGGTGTTCAGGTTTTCAATTTCTGCTGCCGTCATGCGAGCTTGCATAGGCGCATTCCTCCATGGACATGTGATTATCTGGGTGAAATCATCGGCGAATTGTAAGTTGAGGCAAGTGGGGTTTACAGGGACTGGGACATCCGCGGTGTAAATCAAGTAAAGAGTGGGAGACAGGCACCCCCCTTGCGGGAGGCCCGCATTGAGCGGAAACTTTGGCCCGTCCGTGCACCCTAAACTGACGTACGCCGTTCTCTCCATGACATAGTCACAGAGAGTTCTTTCTAAGCTTTCGCTTAGTCCCAGTCGTAAGATCTTGTACTGCATTCCCCGTTGCCACACCTTATCGAACGCCTTTGATACATCCCGACAAACAATGTCCACGTAACTCTTTTCCCGTTTTGCTTGGGCTAGCTTTTCCGTAATGACGTTAATCGCCATTTCCGTACTTCGCTTACTCCTAAACCCGAATTGGTGTGGGTTGTAGAGCGAGTTATCTTCCAGGTGAGACACCAGTCTTCTGTTGAGGATCTTCTCGAAGAGCTTCCCACCAAATTCCAGCAGCGAAATTGGTCGGTAGCTCTCCTTCAACTTGGGGTTCTTTCCTGGCTTGGGCAAGAAAATCATCTTTGCCGTTTTATAAGCATCTGGAAAGTACCCCGTATTAAGGCAGGCGTTGAGTATTCTTCTCATTCCTTCGATGACACAGGCTGGTGCCTTTTCAAAGTTAAGCTTTGTAAGCCCCGATTGTCCTGGGGCTTTTTGCTGGAATGAGCGAAGCGCGCCGAGTAGTTCTTCTTCCGTAATCTCGGCGGCTCCGTCGCGCTGCCTATCCACCTGGTGATGAGGGTGCGTCTTATCTATTTCTTCGTTGAGCTCGTCGATGATGTTGCTTTCGAACTCTAGGTCATAGTCTTCGTTTTCTTCTTCAGTTATACTGAAGATCTTTTCCCAATAACTTCGGAATATTTCTTCAACTTTCTCTTCCTCTTCTTCGATGTTTCCATTTTCTTTCTGTAGCTCGATCTTGTGCTTCTTTCCAGTTGATCCTTTAAGAATTCGGATCTTCTTCCAAAATTCTTTGGGAGTTGCTTCGTGATCGATACTTTCGATCGCATCATCCCATCTTCTGTTTTGCTGTTCGAGGATCAACTGGTTCAATTCTTCTTTGATTTCTTTACTTCTTTGCATCGAGTGTACTGATGCATTCACGATGTTGTGTTCATACATTATCTTCAGTTCACGGTATAGTTCCTTCATATAATCGGTCCATTCATAGGTTGAGATGGTCCTATATGAGGAACGAGGGATACAAGCCCTATCTGCGTCGATGATTTGGTTATTGAGGTCATCGAGTGCCTCGTCAATCTCCTCGAGTATTGCCTCGTCCAGGTTGGGCGGATCGTAGGCCTCGAGAAGGTGTGCATACCGTGCCCAGTCTGCTCGTCTGTAGTTCTTCCTGACTACTGCTGGGACTTGTATAGGGTTCCTATTGATTGTGAGTAGGATCCCTATATGATCACTGCATGGAACCTGGACTGGTTCCATGTAGTAATTGAACGGTAGCTGACGATTCACCAGACAGATGTCTGGCTTTGTGGCATTTCGTTCTCTGACATAGGTGGGGAAGTCGGGGCCTATCCGCTGGGCAATATTTCTGTCCAGCAACAGGTCCAGGCTTCTCCCTATTCCATTGAAGGTCCTGTACCCGGATTCTCGGCATCTGGCGTTTAGGTCCCCCATTAGTATGGTGGGGGCCCTTCTGCCAAATAGGCCAGTGAGAGAGTGAATAGGCAACACATCTCTCCTTGGCGGTTGATATCCGGTTGCAATGACCAACTTTCCTAAGTCGAGCTCGACCTCAATCGCGAGGTAGGATTCTTCTAAGTTTCTTATCTGCTTGTATTTGATCCCTTTCTTTATTGCAATAGCGGCGCCATCGTACCGCTCTTGCGAAAAGTTTGTGATCAACACATCGTAGTTCCAGATTTTCATTTCTGTATTACGCGTGTCGATCCCGTGTTCTGAGATCAGTATGATGTCTGCATCAATTTCTCTGAATACATTTCCATAAAGAATTCTCTTCGTCGTCCAGCCATTGGTGTTGATTTCCATTATTTTTAGTCCGTTACGTAGCATGATGAGTTGCTTTACCTATGTTTTTTCTTCCCCTTTTTCGGTCTGGGGGCTGGTTGGGTGATTTTACTCGGCCCAGGATTTTCTTTTTTCGGGGGGGGGCTCGGGGTCTTTGACCTGCTTTTGGTTGCCCGCGTGCGGGTGCAGGGGCCCTCTTCGCTGTCAGATGAGGATGAACCATCCTCACTTCCAGCCTTTTCCTCTTCTTCTTCCTCTTCTTCTGTTTCTTCCTCAGATGGTGCTCCAATCATCTCCTCCAAACCGGATTTGGAGCTTTTGTTTTGGATGATGGAGTTCTTGAAGGCCTGTGAGCACTCGGGGTCTTCTGGCATGATAACCGCTGGGAGGTTGTTAGCTTTCAGGAGCGCATTGAGCACCTGGTTATAACAACCAGGCTTCACCGCATTAGCCACATTTGCATGGGTTATGCAGATCAAAATTTTAGCGCTCAGATCTCCTGATACGCTAAAGGGTGCAGGTCCTGGTGCAGCGTTCGCCACTGTGTTTCTTTTGGCAGCGTTCGCATAAGTAGTTTCCTTTGCCTTTCTGTCTTCTTCTTCTTTTCTTCTGATTATTTCTCTTCGTTTGGGGCAATTAAGAGCCATCGTTCTGTGTTCCCCTTTGCAGTTAAGGCACTTTTTGACATTGCTTTCGCACTTATCAAAACGGTGCCCTTCCGTGGCGCACTCACTGCACCACAGCTTGTTTTTGTCTGGGCAGGTGGTGGAGGTATGATCTTCAAGTTTGTAGCACACAAAGCACATTTGTATGCTACTGAATTTTTCCTGTTGGATGTTTTCACCCGGAATTCGCATGTTAAATACGAGAATGCCATTTTGGGTGGCCTTTCTCGCCATGTCTGTGGTCGCAAATGTGATTTTGAAAACGTGTGTGTGTTCGCGGAATTTGATAATTTCGCGAACTTGTGCCCATTGGTTGCTCCTAGTAATCTCCTCTTTTAGATCATCCGTGCTGTGTTCGCCTACCCAGCTTTCGACTTTGCGGCAGATGACGCTTCTATTTGCTGCCACCTGGGGGGGGGTTTTTGCTTCTAGTCCGGTCTCTTTCAGTACCCTTGCTCCCTCTTCTGAAAGGAGCTGATCGACGTCTCTGGTTTCGGCACACATGGCGATGAATCCTGACGAAACTTCGATGAGTTTGACTAGTGCCACCTTCAGCTCTATATAGAGGGTTTCACATAGATCCTTCTTCGTTGGGGTCTTCATTCCGGCGATGGTCCTTAAGGGGACCCTCTTAGTGAGGGCCTCCATGGTCTTGCTGCACTTCCTTTTCCTTCTTCCTCTGAAAACAAGTGTAATTATTTTTGTATTTGATATGTGAAAAAAGTTAGTGTGAGGTAAAGGAGGTATAGGATGGTGTGAGTGGGGTTGGTAACGGGTTCAAAGTAATTGAGAGGAACGCCCCCGTCCATTTCTCCTGTTGCTCTCCCGCTCGTATGCTGCCAGTATGAGGGATGATTGGGTGATGGGGTGGGTCTCGGGTGGGGACCTCAGAGGGTTGAGCTTGGTGGACTTAATGCATAGCGGCCGAATCAACGACCGCTAAGTTTGTGCCACCCCCTCACGGGTACATACGCCATAACTGCATCCAACTACATAGAGACGGGTGTAACTCCCTCTATGATTCTGGCCGGGTCCCCCGGGCGATGAGGATTCCTCCTCCGTCCGGGACTCGCAGTTATGCCCCAGTATCGAGACGATTTCTGACTTATGCTTCTGCTGTGGGCTAGGCCTCAAACCAGTGTTCACATAAGTCCTTAATTATGCCAAACCAAGTGGCTGACATAGTTAAGACGAAATCAATGAATGGCAGACATCCGAGCGGGTTCACAAGCAGAGCGATGGACGGGAGCAGTGAGGCGCTTAAGCCCTCATTGAATTATGACTTCGACGTATGAAAAAATATGGCTCTCTTTTTTAAGGATGAATCTGGGTTCACCTTAAGACTTCCAGAACAGGCTCGATTCTGCAGCAGCGCTCAAAAGTCAATCAGACACTAAAACAAGTAAAAAGTGCTGTATCCAAAGTTCTTCAGCTGTACGCAGTAAAAACGGATTTTCGGCCGTCATTTAATAGATTGACCAATAGCAGTATCCGCTTTGTATGAATTCCACAAGTGATTGGAGAAATTTTAGTAGTTGTTGTCAGGTCATTTTAGTGAAGGGTCAGAGATCCGCTGCTTTTTACAGGATAGGCTTAAGTAAAGAGCAGACTTTGTTCTTGATCCATTTCGAAAAAAGTATCAAAACGGTGAAGTTGTTAAGTACAAATGGTCGTGCCGGTGGCAAATGTTTCGAAAGTTTCTTTTGCTGTCGAAAATGACTCGTCATAACCGAATGATTGTAAAACAATTTCCAGTTGTGAAGTTTAAATCACAGTTTAACCCAATTTGAATCCATAGTGAATTTTCTATTAATTGATGCGATAAAAGCGAAACCAACTGAATCAAAAAAGTGCATAAAATATGAGAGTCAAAAACGAGAAGATATGAATTTTGGAAAGGACAAAGTATATTGGCGATTATTCCACTTTAGATACTGAATGTTGAAAATATGTAGAAATTTAAGCATCTACAACCTCACTTTTCCTGACACCGCACCCTATGCTGCCATTTAAAATAAAATTCACTTAACTCATTCACTTTTAGAACGTGTCATGATGGAGATATTGTGGTGGGTAAGTTTGTCCTTTTTTTGCATAAAAGCCATCGAATTATTCGCTTTTAATTTAACAGCATCACAATTCTTGTCATTTATTATTTACTTTAGGAAGAGAAAACCAACGTGGGCATCTCTGTACAAAAGTGAAATTATGTGGAGGAAAATTGTTGGAAAAGACGAGATTACTTTGTTCGCTTGGGGTCAAGAGGTCACGCAACTCTCCTTAACTTGTTCAACCTACATAATAAGGATATAAGAAAAGAAGGAGCCTGCAAAAGGATAACCAAGAGCCTACACGAGGCAGTTCCTGTAATGGAGGCAGAACTAAGTGCAAGACAATATTGTCAAATTTGATCAGAAGGACTTCTCTCCTGTGTTCCTTGTAGCCAAGAACTGCCGTGTTTTTGTTGACGTGTTAATATACCTTCGTCGTGGACCCCGTTGGGGAAGGAGGGGCACACCTATTACAGTTTGGTGTTTCATGGTCCCTTAAACATACTCAAGCTATACATCTTCCACACATCCCCTCCTCCCTATTTTCTGAATTATCTGCTTCTCTTGATTTAGGAATAAAATTAATAATAAATTTAGAAGCGTCGATCCGCCGCTCTTCAAATGGTCACATTTTAGTAATGTTGCAACGCTGTAGCCGAAGAATATTGACCTAAGCCTTGGCCTCCTTCAAATTACTTGTTGGCTTTGTCCGGTACCGAGAATCACTTGTTTTGCTGACGAGGCTTCACCGGCGAGGCATGGTTGCAGAAAGGCCTAGTCGACTGCGGTTCGTCCTATGACAACAATGAACGAGAAATAAACTCAACAAATATTAAATAAAATCACTATACCCATTTAAAAGTGATGGGAGTTCGAATCCACACTCCTTGTTCTTCAATTCAACTCCTTTACCCACTCGGCCACCATTCGCACCCCCTAAAATGATGTTTCTAGCATTCTCACGTGCAAAGAATTGAGGGTTAGCCCCGATGCAGACCCGATGGAGTAATCCAATGGGTTAACCCACAATGCCTTGCTGTGAGGTTACTTGAAACATCATTTTAGGGGGTGCGGATGGTGGCCAAGTGAGTAAAGGAGTTGATTTGAAGAATGAAAAGTGTGGACTCAAATTCCCATCCTTTTTAAACAGGTATAGTGATTTTATTCCACATTGAATCGCAATATGTCACGTATCCGATCCATGATTGGTTCAGAGAATACACAGAGTGAACAGAGAGGGTTTAATATAATAAACATATTAGAGATAAATGTGTTGTAAGCGTCCTGGAACAAGTTCGTACAAACACCATAGACACGCAAAAGTACGAACTTGAATCCCCTTGCATAAAGGTCACGGGAAGGAGCCCTGGCTGTGTCGATCTTACTTCACTCAGTACGTGGCAGATTGGCTCACGTAATTGTGTGACGACAAAGGATAATAATGACATCATTTTATCGTTATCGGAAAGAAATGATTCCAAGGGAGAGTCAAGAGTGACGTAGGTCTAACTTCCTCCGTCGAATGTTCGTTGAATTGAGCCGTTGGGCTTTGCGACTTTTTCCCACTTTGGTTCCTCGGAGAGGAGCCATCAGATTTGTAATCTCGAGTCCCTTTTGTAACCTTAGGGAGCGGGGTTTGTTTTTGTTTTTTTTGTGGTGGGATACACCTTTATTACATCTTCGAGTAGTTGTGAGGGAAATACATCGATAGCCACGCCTACATCAATCAGATGATGACTAAATGCCTGAAAGAGCTCCAACATTATTACTTATATCAGACCATTTGGCCAGGGATTAAGTGGGAGTGGAAATGCCGCTTCCTACCATAAGCAAAGCTAAACCTCATCTCGTAAGGCGAGTCCTTAGGAGGAATTCTCGATTTGGGTCGACTTTAAGGTAGTTGCCATATGCTGTATGGATGTAGATACTCATGGTTTTGATCCCACATTAAATTGCATGTTCCACAGAGCCCAAACGTGCTATTTCCATAGTCGTTTCTATTATTCATTGCAAAATTATTTTAAATAACCTTGGGTCATATTAAAAACCATTATATTCGCTTCAATTAGCTTTGCACATTTTCCCTTTCCCTAATGCCACCATTTTATGACCAGACTTTTCACAATTATTCTAGTTTTCATTCCCACCTTGTTTTTCTCTTTTTTAATCAATAAAATAGTCAATTATGTTCATCATTAGTGTCACAGGTTTGTGTCTTACTTCGAAACGAGTCTTCGCGCTTTCATTAATACCCATTTTCGTTTCCTTAAGAAATCAATCCTTTCCCGCATCGCCTCAATGACGTGGCCGCTTCACGTGTTCTCGCTTATTTTCTCTTAATTGGTGCCGTCGACCTCTTTGTTATGATGGTTCTTCGGGCTGACTGGCGTCGACAACCTCAAAGCCCAGAGTTTGTGGTCAAGAAAGAGACAACCATGTTTCTTTTTCCCACGGGTTATTTTTCTTTTGGTTTCACTCTCTAAAACCACTCCCGAATTAGTTGATTTCTGTGAGGGATTTTTTAGTAGTTTCTGTGTGTTTACATGTTAATTAGGTTAGGTTATATTTTTTAAGGATTGAACCATAAACACCTAACCAAAAGAATGATGTAGACTACAAACAACGGGCAAAGCGAATAGTTAAGGAGCCCAGTAATCGCCAACTGGTCTATGTCCCTTTTTGTAATAATATCTCAAAAGGGAAAAAGTTTGCTTGTTTGTTTATATTCTTTTGCCCTGCCATAAACGCATATCTAAGCAGATGCCCCTCATGATGTGCAACATATCCCGGTCTCGAATGCCATACCGTTCAGATCACGTGGGTTACCATTATCTGAAGTATATGTCAGTGACCTTAATCCATTGCATCATTGCCATTTTAAAAGAATGTTCCCCACTCCAAAATTTTCTCCTCTGCTATTTAGAAAAAAAAAATAATTCGGAAATTGAACTGTAAACAAATGAACTTAGTACTGCACTATCCTCAACCTCTGTGCAAATATATGATTATAGGAAGATATATATAGCACGGGTTAATGGATCCACAGAAGCAGCTACATTCGAATAGTCTTTAACTTCAAAAGGTGATTGATTATAATTATCAATAGCCAAATAGAACCCATGATTGCTATTATTAGCCTCTGCTGCAATAGCTGTAAGGGAATATCAGATGACATCTGAAGGCTTGTGGGGCCTCCCGATCACAAGGCCTGTAGGAGGATCTGAGCCTCTCTTCCCCACATTTTCACATCATCTATTTCCACCATTTTCATCATGAACTTTCTGCGTGATTTGGCCTCGTTGATATTGCGCTTTTAATTCTAGAATAATAATAACACTAATAATATTAAGAATAATAACTAATAATATTAAGAATAAGAATAGTAACAATATAACATTAGGAATATTTTTTTTCTTGTGCATAACGCTATTCAAAGTCATGGGCCCTCAAAGAGCGCTTTTTATTAACTAAGGAAAAGCCTGAGAGAAGATGCGGGTCTTCGAGGCACGCAGGAAGGCCTTGAGGGAAGAAGGAGGAGTGCATCGCAGATCCCTGTTTTGAATGCCCTCGTTGGTTCAACCAGAGGATATTTCTCCTTCTTGATACCGTCGAAGGTTTTCGGGATTAAAATCGCGGTTTGGGCTTCAGAGTTCTTTCGGATCGTTTTCTTTCGACCAAATTTAATCGCGTCACGAAATTTGCGTTTTAAACCTGGTTCGATTTTGACCCTGGGGCCCTGTACCTTTCTAGCAAAATAACAACCCTTCGCGTGGATGGAGACTTGAATTGAACAAAGCTCCCCCCCCCCCCATAAAAAAGCGTTTTACCATATGCCATCCGCCCGATTGATAAAGAGAGGATATGATTGAACTTTTTTAATTTCGGGAGGCGGTATAAATTGGGAAATTCTTTGAGGGGGGGAGGTAATATTCGGACTAGGAATCACAGCAGTAGAAATCAAAGTCATAGATTGGATTTCAAGTATTGGTTCTTTTTCAGGACAGGCGTTCGAGGCTATCGCGAGGGTAAGGTTAGGTTATGGCGTTCGAGGCTCGTAGTGTGAGTACATCATATATGTAGGTTAGGTTACATTAGGTTTTTGAGCAAGAAACTAACGCAAACCTCTCGCAGAATGTTTTTTTAATCAGTTATGGCTTCTGTTGATATTTCAAACTCTTTAAAAAAAATAGGAACAACAAAAAAGACGGAGGTGTCAACTCTTTGCACCGAGCGTGAATGAAATACACGATTGTCTCAAAAGATAATTTTGATTCTTCTTACCAAGAAGTGTCTTTGCAATCCAACACTAAAGTTGCATTCACGCTTATTACTGCGGCAATAGCAAAGCAAAGATGTTAATGAAAGTTTCATTATATGTCTATTTTTGAAAAGTCGCTGTCCTAACCTTAACCAAACTTTAACCTCGTGATAGCCTCGAACGCCTAATTCACTCCCGGGCCTGTTCCGAAAAAGACCCAAAATATTTGTTAACAAGAATGATAGCCTTCTGGAATGAGTTACCAGAGGACTGTGTAGGTAGACCAAATTTAAATAAGGTATGAATTATAATAGACAACATATATTGTAATATTGATATTAGTATAATAATATTATAGTTGCACGATTAATATTTGGACAAGACATGATTGGTGTTGACTTTAATGCGATATTTTGGACACATTGATGTACATGCAATTTATGGAGGGATGTTGGATGCTGAGTAGTGGCTGGTAGATTGACTCAGATGAACACTAATAGGCTCTAGTGGCCTTCGTTATCCCTTAAATAATGTTATTTTATGTTGATGAAAGTTGATACACTATCGCAAAGTTGATGAGGAATTAAACCACACTTCCTGAAGACATATTTATTCCAGAACAGTTTCGGTGTATCACACACACTTGTCAATTGGCAACTGAGTAGAAAATTACATAGAACTCCATATACACCTCTGACATGATAGACAGAGATTATGTTACCTGACCCACTCCCCTGCTCGGGCTAACCCCAGGAGGGACATAATTTACTACCTGATTAGGGCTGGGCAGTTTTACAATTTTGTTTTGTTTACAGATGACTCAATTTTGCTTGGTTGTCTTAGAGATGTCTTATCTTTACTGGCTTAAGTTAGAAATGGCAGCTCTTCACTAGTCAGTGCTGAGGTAGTTTATCTATATTTGATCAAAAACAAAACAAACGAAAGTCATTTTGCAGTCTTTTTTTGAGGCTTCCCTCAGAGGGAAATTAGTTTCACGAGGCAAAGTAGATTCGGGTAGAGTCTCCGTCCAGCCACAACGCCACATGAGTCAACTTCGCGAATAATCACACATAAATCTAGTTCGCGACTCACACATGAATCAACACCACGACTGACCACACATGAGCCAACTTCGCGACTAGCCACTTTTCGGGTCTTCAGACAGGCCCTCCGAGGCCAATACAAGGCCATAATATCCATTCAAGGCCAATCTAAATCTATAAGATCCACCCGAACCTAATTCAAGACTATAAGATCCAGGCGAGGCCTATCCAAGACCATGAGATCTACCTGAGGCCAATTCACAATCATAAGATCCCCTAAGGCCAATCAAAAACCATAAGATCAACTCAAGGCCAATCCAAGACTATAAGATTCACCCAGGCAGTCCAAGACCATAAGTTCCACCCGAGGTCAAGCCAAGGCGCTGGGACATTCAATAGGTCAGTCTAAGACAATAAGCTCCCCTAGCGATCAGACAAAGTCCCTGAGCACCATTCAAAGCCATTCAAAACACCAAAAATAATCTAGAGACCAATTCAAGATTCTAAGACCCACTCTATAAGAGTCAAATACTTTCAAATTCACCTGGACCATTCAAAGATAAATTCAAGACCTTTCCACTACCCTAGCATCGACTCGAAACCATTCCAATACCATAGGATCTACCCAGGACCACGAGTTAAAGATCCTTAGATCCAATCCAGACTAGTCAAAGGCCTTAATTTCCAATTGAGGCCAATACGAGACTCTAAAATCCAATCGAGACCGGTCCGATACAATAAGACCCTCTTGAGTTCAATCTAAGTCCTTAAATCTACTCAAGTCCAGTCCAAATCTCTAAGATCCACAAGAGGATACTCCAAGACCCTAATAACGATAAAAATCCAACCAAAGACCCTAAAATCCACTTGAGTCCAGTCCAAAAACATAAGAGCTCAAAGAGGTCACTATAGAAACAAAGATCGACTCGAGTCCATCCCAAGACCCTAAAATCTATTCGAGATGAATTAAAAACCCTAAATTCCCCACTAGGCCACGCCAGAGCCTAAGATGCACTTCAGGCCAATCGAAGAGCGAGCCTAAGAACCATTCGAGTCCAGTTCAAGACTCTAAGATCCCCCAAATAAAAAATCCTCTTGAGGTTAAACCAAGACCCAAGATCCACTCGATACTAGCTTCAAGGTGAATCCAATCGAAAACCCTATGATCAACTCGAGACCAGTCCAAAACCCTTAAAGCCACTCAAGGTCACTCCAAAGATCCTAAGACCCACTAGAGTCCAGTCCCACGATCAAAATCTTCTCGAGCCCATTCTAAAGCTAAAAGATCCATTTGATGTCACTCAAAGACCCCAAGATCCATTGGCGTCCAGGTAAAGACTCTAAGATCCAATCGAGTCTAGTCCAAGACTCAGAATCCTCATAAGACCAGGCTTAAATTTTAAAATCGTTTCCTATTTGACAAAAAACCCAAGATCCAATCGTGACTATTCCAAGACACCAAATTCCACTTGAGACTAGTCATCGAACCTTGTATTTGCTGGATACCAGTAAAAGACCACGATTCCAGTATACTCGAGAACAGTCCAAAGCTCTTCAATCAATATGAAACCAGTCCAAGACCCAAAACCCACTGGAGGCCAGTCCAAGACCTTATAATCAATTAAAAAGTCTATGACCTTAATATCGTATTTTAGACCATTAAAAGACCAGATTATCTATAGTTGTTGAATTCGAGATGAAAGAAATTTCCCTCTCTTACAACCATTGTATTCCATCGCCCCTCACCCAAAGTTGACTCACTTTCTTTGAAGAACGTGTCAGATTTAAATAAATGCGTCCCCTCCCCCCCCCCTTTCGTTTCACGAGTAGGTCCACCGAGATATCGCCTATATATATAAATTCCACATATTATCGCTATTCCTAACTTCACCCCTCGGACAAATCTCGTAGCAAAAGCTTTCGTTTCCCCCTCTTGTAATATAAAATACATATAAATTATTTCAATGGGATTCAATTTTAGCTTGATGTGATTTAATAAGTTTTAAACTTTTAAAAATTGAACGTTCTTGAAACTCATGCAAACCAATGACACGTTTTGGAAACTCCTGCAAACCGATAACACGACCTGGCAACTGAGCAAACTAATGACATGTTCTTGAGGGTTTTCCAAACTATGGAAACGTTCTTGAAACTCGTGCAAACTAACGAAGCGTTCTTAAACTCGTGTAAATGAAAGAAACACCGTTGAACTCGCGCAAACTAAGAACACGTTCTTGAAACTCGTTTAAATCAAGGAAACTCGTGAAAACCAATGAAACGTTCTTGAAACTGCTGAAAACCAATGGAACTTTCGTTAACTCGTGTAAACCAAAAAACGTTCTTGAAACCCATGCAAATCAATATCACTTTCATGAACTCGTGCAAACCAATGATATATTTTCTTGAAACTCGTGCAAACCAATGAAACGTTCTTGAAATTTGAGAAAACCAATAAACCGTTTTTGAAAGTTGTGAAGACCACTGAAGCGTTCTTAAGTTCGGGACAAACAATGACTCATACTTGAAATTCGTGCAAACCAATTAAACGTTATTGAAACTAGGGCAAACTAACGAAACGTTCTCTAAACTAGTCCTGTCGTAGAATGACCAGTATATATATATATATATATATATATATATATATATATATATATATATATATATATATATATATATATATATATATATATCCATAACCCTATATTTTAAGAACGAGATTTTTTGAAGGTTTGAATAAGATTTTTTCTTTTAGTTCGGTTGTAACCTAAGTATATTTAATTTTTTTATCAAAGTTATTTCTAATAATTCCTTTATAAGAAGAAGAAGAAGAAGAAGAAGAAGAAGAAGAAGAAGAAGAAGAAGAAGAAGAAGAAGAAGAAGAAAAGGGTGTTCAGGGTGTTAAAATAAAGAATCTATAAAGGGGATTAAAAAAGGCAGTTAAGATTAGCAAATAAGGCCGTAGGCCACACCCCGCAGGGGTGCCTGTGTAACCAAGCTCTTCCTGCTAAGGAAGAGAACAGCGGCTTATATATATATATATATATATATATATATATATATATATATATATATATATATATATATATATATATATATATATATATATATATATTATATATTTAGTCAGAGTGGGCGGTCAAGGTCAATTTAGTGACCTTCGCTCGTCTTCCAGTAGCGACAGACGAGGGGGAGGCTAAGTAAGGGGGAACGAGATTCCCAATCAAGTGGAAGAATTTATCTACAGAATCGAGGGCAATTGGCTGTTAGTATAATAATGAAGGCTGCGGAACTCGGGGGCTATGGAAAGGAGAATACCAAAATAATCTTTAATAATTACAATAGGTGTATGATATATACAGATGGAAAAGATTGCAAACGGATATTTAATGTTTACAGAAATCAGATTAAAGAATTACCGGGAGTGAATAGATAGGCTCAAACGTGAGCCCACAAGCGGCTGCCTTTGAGCCAATATACAAACATACACCTTTACGGGTTGACTGATCAAGAAACCACAATTGAGTCGCAGGAGCCTAGCTTGGAGGTTGAGGCTTTATAAGACGACGCGGGAGATGGGGTGATTGAACGAGTAAATCGTATTCGATGGAGTTTAACCTCTAGGAGTGAATTCGATGGAGTACTTCCACCAGACGAGGTTAAAACCGAATTCAAGGATAGTTAATTGCCAGGGGCTAAATTCCTTCGATGAGAATTCTTGCCTCTGAGCTCGAGAAGGGGAAACGGAGCTGAATCAAGAAAACAACGTGTCTCGTTCAGAAACGTGGGACTATACTGTTTTTGCCCAGTTGTGTCTAGCATTATATATGGGCCGGCTGGAAGCGAAAATGACACAGGCCAAGGAAGGACCTCTCCTTAACCAAACACTCCACCGGGGATTCTTGATATCGCCCGAAGAGGCGGGCAGCGTCTTCTTGCGCCCGCGGGTTTGGAATTCTTATTCCTGCCTTATCGGCAGAAGCAGCTCGATTCTCTCACGGTCCCCACGACTTTGCTCTACGTTGCTCTACCTCGTGCTCGGCCTCTTGGCGATATTAACCTCTATCCCCGCTAAGTTCAAACCAATGAAACTTCCTTGAATCTAGTGTAAGCCAATGAGACGTTCTTGAAACTATTGCATACGAATGAAGCGTTCTTAAACCTCTTGTAAACTGAATAGAGAGAGACACTTTAGCCAGAATATTAGGGACGATTTTATCAGATCCAAAGTCCTGAAATTCGATATGCAAACCATAATGGGAAATAGGACGAATGTCACCAAATTAACTCCTAAAATGAATTCGGCCAAGATAAAAGCAAATCTATGAACATAAGGAGAATCTTCTCTATTAATGGACGGAAAGGGATGGAAGGGAGGGCGGGAAGCTTGACTTAAAGATGGAAGGTTTCCTCTTGGCCATACGGGCCATTAGACTCATACTCGAACGAACCTCCAGAAAGCCACAGAAATCCCCCCCTCTGTGAGGCAGATTTCCTGGTATTCTTTTGTAAAGGGATTTGATAAATAATCCCGATGTGTTCATAATTGTACTCGTGAAATTCCAATAAATTTCTGCCTGTTTAGATGATCTCATCCAGACTGCCTGCAATTAAAGTTGAAGATTTTGATATTCCATTTCATTTCCAGCCTTGAGCACCACTATTCCTGTGGTTTGTTTTTAATTGTTTTTTCTTCCTTTGAATGTCCTTCTCCTGATTTGTTCCCACTTTGTTGTACGAACTAGTTCTCTCCGAGAATTGGGAATTGGCAAGGCTATTTGCTGCTCGGTATTGGTTCCCCTCTACCTGGTCCTACCATCCGACTGAATTGATCGAATGGCTCGTAAGTAGGTAGAGAGCACCAGCCATCTCTGCCCCGATGGGACATGAAAACAACATAAAGATGAACATAACAATTGCTGCTGAACTTGAGAGCAACAGGGAGTGGTCCTCGCGGGAGGTGGTGGTGGTGGAGGGGGAGGGGATTTGTTTTTTACACTAACTATCGATTAGGTAGGAACCTTCGTCACTCCGAGGAAAGGGGTAGCCTCGTTGCACAATAGGGTTATACAGATACAACTACCCAACAGGGGATGCCTTGGAGCAGATGAGAAGGGTGTGTGTGTGCTGCGCTGTGAAGACAGGAGGGGAAAGGTAGCGATATTGCCATTGGTTCTGTTCATGATGATCTCTGTAAGATCTACCTACCCGGACAAGGGAGGGGAGGGGGTAAGCACAGCGCGTCCACCAATCAGTGATCAGACCCCCTACGTGCGTTGACGTTTTATGTCCGTTATCGCTTGGAATCTATCCCGGTACCTTGCCATTTCAACGCCGCATACATCAAGCCAGCAAGAGCTCTGGAATAGGCTCGTGAAGCATACAAGAAAAGGAGCTCTTTACAGGAGGAGGTAGGCCCAGGCTCGAAAGGCCTGGCCGTGCATAGGATAAATACGAAGGAAAATCAACGTAGGTCACTAACGACCCCCCCCCTTTACTAGGTGGATTCGGTAGCGTAAAGTTGCTACTAAAAGTAATCACAACCAGATATGCTTGATCCACCCATCCGCAACCTCCTCGGCGACTTCTTTCACTTGTTAAATGAGGAACGTCGAGTACCGTTTAGGATCAGTCTGCCAATAGCCCTCGTCCAAAAACCTGACTAAATAGAGTCCTTACTGCTTCAGAGCACCCCATATTTCAGGGCTCAGACGGACCTGTGCCAGAGCACTAAATGTAAATACTTACGAACGTTTATTCGGGAATTTAATTCATGAAAAATGTGGGGTCTCTAATAAGCCTTTGGATCCGCACAGGAAATCCTACTTTGCGTTTCCTTTGCTCGTCTGCGTCCACCCTTCAGCTCTTGCTTATACACCCTCGTATTTGATTCACGTATGTGTGTATCTGCATACACGAATGTATAAGCATGATTACCTTTGGAGGCCATTGGATTGGTGTTTCTGAATTTAGAGGTTTTTATACCGAGATGAGAGAGAGGTTTACAAACATGCAATTGAAATTTCGCATGAAACCTGAGAGATTGTATAGAATATAGATGATACACCGGATTTCGCATCTCCTTCCAAAGATGGTTGTGTACGCATCAATGCAAATATCGTGGCTGCCTATTTGTTAAGGAAATGGGTGACATTACTGTAAATAAAATACGACACCTTTAATTAATGTTAAAGTTGCTTAACGTTAGTTCTCCATTCGATTATTTTCTTCAAATATTTTCCCCTTCATCGTGGTATCTCAAAACTCCTTTGAACTATATAATACAGGGTGACCCCCACAAAACGGGTCCCAACTTTCGATAGGCCTCATTTCCTAATTTTCTGCAAAGATTGAATTAAACTTTGTTGATAACTAGTTTATTGTGTTTAAAAACATCGTATCGAAACATAAGAGTCTTTGGACTTTTCTTTTTTTTATTCTAGAGCACGTGTTCGAGATGACCTCCATTTAGCTTTTTGTATTTCTTGAGGCGCAGCACAAAGTTGTCCATGACGTTCTTATAAACCCACCGACTAATGGCTCTGATCTCCTCCCTGATGGCTTCCTTGAGTTCTGTGATGGTCCTGGGTCTCCCTGTGTACACTGTCTTTAAGGTAGCCCTAGAGAAAGAAATCTGGTGGGCTAAGGTCTAGGCTGTGAGATGCCCACTCAAAATCACTTTTGAGACTAATCACACGGCCACCAAAGTTCTCTTTCAGCCAATCTCGGGACAGGTTTTAGGTGTGAGAGCTTGCTCCATCTTGCTGGAACCAGAACTTCCCCATAAGCGACGGGAACAGAATCTGCAGCTCCCTCTTGAAGGTTTTAGGATCTCAACATACCGCTCCTTGGTGACTCTCACTGTCGCGCCAGATTCCTCGAAGAAGAATGGTCCGATGATGCCTCTGGCTGAGATTTCAGTCCATACCGTGCACTTAGGGGAGTGTATAGGCTTGGTGGCTACCTCATTTGGTCTGGAGGTCTCCCAGAAGACATTTGTCTTCGAGTTTACCTTTCCTTCAAGATGGAAGTGAGCTTCATCTGAGATCCAAAGGAGGTTAAGGAAAGTTAGGGTCTCCTGAATCCTCTCCATTATCTTGACTGACATAGCCTTTCTCTGCTCCTTGTCTGAGACTGTAAGGGTCTGCTTCGTCTGTATTCTGTATGGGTAGGCCTTTACATCTATTACTAGCACTCTTCTGCAAGTCTCACAGGATATACCGAGGGACTGACTTCGCTTACGCACATAGCGTTTTGGACTCTGCTGAACTGACTCTCTCACGCTTTCGAGCAGATCAGCTGTACGCTTCCTGAGGCGTCCTGAATGGCTTGGACGGTTGTCACTGGCTGCATTGAGGTTCTTCACTGTTCCATAGTTCTCGAAGTGGTCCACCCAGTCCTAAATTCTGCTCTTTGAGTGGGCTTTTTCACATTCAAACTGATGCACGAAAGTGTCCTGCACTTTCTTGAACGAGCCTGTCCTGTAGTAATGTTTGACGCATTATCTTCTTTGCTGGAGCTCTCATTGAGATCAAGTTGTGTTCACAGGCGTTTCTTTTGTCATGTCCTGCAAAGTAAGAGTCATTAATGAATGAATGAACGATATATCACAAAAAGTGTGTGCAGGCCCGTTTTGGGGGGGTCAGGTAGTGTTTCTCTATATCAAGGGTTCTCAACCTTTTTATGATAGTGGCACGATAATTCTTATCTAGAAGCAGCCATGGCACCCAATATGATTTAATTTACGTCTAAATACATAATTACGTTGAAAGCACTTTTAAAATTAACCAAGATTGACATTTAACCTAATTTAATCAAAATAAAAAATTGAAAATAAATAAATCTTACCTTTAAAAGTTGAAGGGGAAATTTGAGCTTAATGAGTATCCCATAATTCTTTAATATTGGGACGTAGAGTTGACAATGCAACTCTACATATTTCTTCATGTTTTTGTCTGCAATCTTTCTCTTTACGTTGTTTTTATATTTCACAAGGCAGACACACTAGTTTCGAATACTTTTAAGTGTCGTTATATCCATTTAGAAATGTTTGAAATACATATTGTTGGCAATTTAGGCATTTTAAAAATGATTTTTGGTCGTTCCTTCGGCACCTCGGTTGAAAAACATTGGCCTAAATTTTCGCTCTCACTTTAGCATAACTGAAAGATTTTCTGATCTTTAGGGGTTAATGCACGTTCTCCGATTTTTTGGTTAATTTTAGCACTAACGCATTTTCTTACACTGTTTCCAAATTTATCTTCTTTAGGGGGGGGAGAAATTAATAGTTTTAAAGTTGAGTTAATTAAGTTTAGGTTAGGCTATCTCATTATGATACAACTAACATTTATTTTCGTATTTTCTACGCCATACGATTTCACATAGCGAAGAGATGGAGTACACAAAGTTAGGGAGGCAGCTTTAGTGAACCAAAGTCTTGAATCATTATTCAAAAATGAATTTTGGATATTTTGATTTTGGTGAACGTTCTCCGATGTTTTTTGTAAACTAATAATTTATCCAAAATAGCAAATACATATTTGGAATTAGCGCAAGAAACTGCATTAGTGGTGAAGTTTACAAAAAGATCGGAGAACGTACACCAAACCTAACCCAACCTTACTTATCTTAGCCTAACTTTAATGCTAATAATTTGTTAAAAAAAAGAAAAAAACATTTGATATCAGCGTAATAAATTGCATTAATGGCGAAATTTACAAAAATATCGCAGGATGTGCACCAAACCAAAAAGAACAAAATTTTCCTTAATAATAATAAGAAGAAGAATTTGAAATACGTTTAAACATTTAAAATTCTTAAAGTTGATGAGTCCAGGTTAAAAAAAGGGATCACTTTAAGTTATTGGTAAGATCTCGATAAAATCTCTGCTCCTCTCTTTCTGTGTAAATTTTCACACATTCACGGATCAGGCAGCATAAGTATGAACGTGGTAGATGCTTCCTAGTTTGCACGCCAACCGCAACGGGTCGATAGTTTTCGATAGACAAAGAAGAAATGTGTTCATCTTGCAGATTCAACATATCAACATATTCAACATCCTGCAACCACAGTTGGATAGTGGTCTTTGGAGATGCAAACGGAAAGTCTATTTGTGGAAATGTCTCGTCGCTGGTGTTGGTCCCGTTAGCTGGTCTAGATAACAAGAGTTCTAAGGTTCGTCTTTGAGACTCTACATCTCACTATGTGGGTCGATTGGTCCCCGTTTTGCTTTTTATGGTTTTGGTAATAACATTGTAACTATTCGGCCAATTTTAACGAAATTTGAAACCCTTACGTTGTTTTACATTCTCTTTCGAATGATATAATTCCCAAGGTCCTCTCAAAGTTAGTTCTGGAATTATTGAAGGCTTTGAAGGTCGTAAGGTCATAAATCAGAATAAGTGAGAGCACGCGACTTTGGTCAGCAGACCTTGTTTCTCGTGGTTTTTCTCATGGTAATTACCTGCAAGACCTCTGCTCTTCTGTTTCTGTGTAAATTTCCAGATATATATATATATATATATATATATATATATATATATATATATATATATGTGTGTGTGTGTGTGTGTGTGTGTGAAATTCACGAGAGGTAACACGTGATGAGTATAAATATTTGAATTTACTACGTAAGGAAAAGGAAAGATTGATTGGAGTTAGTACTTTCGTTGCCTTAACATTGTGAGTCTGAAAATGTTAAGGGACATTGGAAAACACAAGGATCAAGGAGAGCAAAGGACGGCACACTGAAGGCAATCCAAACTGAGAAGTCAGAAATAACGTCAGGGGAAACCGTTTGCATTATCTGGGACGGGAATCGAACCCGAGTCTCCTAATTGCCAGACAGATGCTCTACCAGTCACAGTGACTCAATCCACCCAAAGCGTCGCCCACACAAAACCAGTAAGAATATGTTGTATAAAAATCTCTTGCAGATTCCTAGCATGTATTCAATTAAACTGGGTATTAAAGAGAGCCTATTTCCTCCGTGACTATATGTCGATCCTCCTTCCCTCAACATTGGCCATAAACTGAAAGATAGGAATAAATGGAAGAATTTCTTTAATTTCGAGTGGACTAAGAAATGAGACCTTTGTTCGATAACTTCCTTTTAAATTAAACTGATTTTACATAGAAGACACTATTTTTATATATAAATATTTTTTTTAATTTGCCTATTTTTACAGTCCTTTATTATATTCCCTTAAAAATAAGATTGTCCTATTCCCTGAGTAATAGTAGGTCACTCTCGTTGTGATGTATTCTCATGCATGTTACTGACAACTAAACAACTTTAAGCATTTTTAGACCGCTTATATTTCTTGTATATTTTTTTATCCTTTTTGTTTATCTATATCTCATTTTTAAATTGTTTTAAGTTTACATGGAAAGACGATGTTTAGAGTCAGCGGGCTTATTTAAAATGGCATTAGTTTGTTGTTTTAGAAAGGAAATTTATGCAATGTATGTATCTACATATTGCATAAATGCAGAACATTTTAGCACCGGCAAAAAAAAAGCCAGAATTGGTTAGGTGCGTCCCATTCGAGCATTATTCATGGGTCTCGCCATCAGCTGTATTTATAGCTTTTCCCTCTGCTTTTCCTCAAAGGCTTTTTTACGGGAGTTTTATATTCTGTTCACCATTAAAACTAGGGTTGGATTGAGCAGTATAACAAAATATCATCTACATATTGATTGTTCAATTAAATAGACAGTCTTTGATTAGACAGTGTTCTTCTCACCGCATATCCTATAATCTGTATATATTGAGAAAGTGGTTCTTTTCAAATACATTCATGCTGTCCGTATTTGTCCCTTGATACGCACATTCTTCAGCACTTGGCTGTTGCATATTCTCTTGTTCCCTTTTATTATCTTTGCCCATCTCTTTTCTTTGGTTCCTCCAGGACATACTGGGTGTGTTTTGGGTTTATTCTCGTATTTCATTTTCTACTTTCAGTAAAAATAAATTTTTCAGTCTTACAGAAGTAGGCTCATATTCCCTTTGGTTTGATGGAAAGGATTTTAAAGCAAATTTGTGTTGCCTTTTGACTTCATTCTCTCTCCCACCTTTACATATCTTCTATACAGGGTGTCGCACAAAAATAGCAGCGGAATTTTAGTTATTTTAAAAAAATAATTACAAGTACATTATTAACTACAACGATATGTTTATTTAGTTTAGTAAATTAAAGTTCAGAAACCAAACTTTAAATAATTACAATTACAAGAATAAATACAACTAAACATTTGATAGTGTAACTTCGAGCTTGTAACTTTTTCAGCAGAATATCTCAACACTGGTGCTACAATACCGTCCAAAAAGACCAAAACGCCTGTATTTTTGTTACATCTTCCATAACAATTTCCAAATAAACTCAACGTTTCCCAAATTGGTCTACGATAGGCTATAGTTATAAGCAAAAGGTTATCCAAATATTGATAAAAAAGGAAGTTTTCAACGGATAAGCAAAACGGTGACCAATTTCATCAAAACGACAACGGAAACCAATTTATATTGGAATATAACAATTAAATTATCACTAAAGGTATCCTAACTTAAATTTACCTAGCCTAACTTTAAAACTAATAATGTCTCGCATATAAGGAAAGACAAATTTGGAATCAGTGTAAGAAAATGTATTAGTGGTGAAACTTACAAAAAGATCGGAGAACGTGTACCAATCCCAAACATAATAATAACCTTTAAATCAACAAATATTAAGAGTCAAAGTAGTTTGAAATTATATGGTTCCACCTAGCACTATATGCCCTTAAAGGATTAAATGGCTTGCTGTTTTCAGACTATTTTGTACTACATTTATTTGGCGATTTTTCCTTGTCGTTTCTTAATATTTTGGTTTTTATTTATTATATACGAGTTTTTATTTTATTTTGGGGCCACTTTTCTGAAATTCTTTTAGTAGCATTACCTTTATTAGTGTTAGATGATATCGTTTTAGTGATATATAAAAGTTTTTCCGTCAAAAATCGGTTCTGTTATATTTTTTGTCTTTGCTTTCTCATGTGTCACTTGATCATTAAATTAGCTAAACTCGTCTGCTACTGTCATGTGGAAAGCATTGATTTTCTTTAAGTTAACAAGATTATTTTTTATTCTTATATTTATCATGAGTTTGGCTATCTATTGTTCTAACTTTATTCTAATTTTGCGTCTTACTTGTTGTCTCTTCTTCTGTTGAAAGAGTTGATAACTGATATATCACTGATAATATTTTTAGTGTTAAAAAGTATGAAAGAGATATTCAGTTTTTTCCACATGGGTCCACCGATATCCATATTCTACCTTATCTTTTATAAAGGAAGGAATTAAAAAAGAGAAGAAGTTTCTCCTCTCCAAATATACTATTCAAATTGTCTCATTTATAAATTCTCTACAGATAACCTGTCGTTGATAGGTAAACCTGCCCTTAAGGGTTTCCTGAAGTTATATAAGTTGGTTCTGATGTTGAGTTCGTTAGAAATTTTCTATAAAGATCCCGAGTAAATATTCAATTTCCTACGTTCACTTCCGTTAAGAATTAAATCGCCTAAGAATTAAGTGACATAAAATTGAAGGAATTGTAAAATGAGGAACCAGAGGGCAAATGAAATCAGGCAAGGGAGGTTTAGTTTGAATGAACTCTTTGAATTTCCCCCTCGATTTAGTAATGGTTATTTAAATTCCCATAAGGAAGATACCATTGCTTTAAGGGGCGGCTGGCTTTCAAAATTTGTCTTCAGAGAAAGTAGTCGCTTCTTGGTCGCACGGTGACAGAATTTAAGGATGCGCACCCATGGTTTACCTTGTCTTAAATTGGAGAAAGAGCGAATTGATCTCTCCTCCGATTAGAAGAGAGTGGGCATACAGGTAGCAGACAAACAGCTCACGGCGGTGGTCCTTGAGGAATAGATCCCATTTGTGGCGCATTTTTGCTTTTTATCAGCTTCCCTGTTGAAAAAACGAAGCGAAAAGGGTTGGAGGAAGGAAGGTCCCCTCCCGCATCGTAGTAGAAACCGAATGTAATGTCCCATTGGCAATGTCCAAGGAGTTATTTCGAAAAAACACACTTCTATTTTAGAGTATAATGCCTCTTTATACTTCCCCTTCCCGTAAATACATTTGTCTTCTTAATTAGTAGGTTTATTTTTCTACACATTTGGATCTTTGTAAACATTGAGTATTCGGGTTTTTGTAAACATGACACATTTGGATCTTTACTATATATTGCAAAAATCCTGTTACACTCATTATGACGCTCTCAACTAAGAACACAATGATAGTTATAATGTAGTTAGACGCATTTTTATTGTTTTAACGAATAAATATATGCTTAACTTGTAATTTTAATCAATGTGGCCGCCCTCGGGGGCGAGCACGGGCTCCAGGCAAGACCTGAAGGCTGCGCCCACATTGCGGAGAAAGTCCTTACTAATGCTGGCCCACACGCGGTGTGACGGAGGACATCGCATTGATATGGATGTTCTTGCACACATAACAAAAATAAGTGCGAGGACGAATGAACAGCTGATCGCTTAAAGGTAAATAAGAGTCGATGAAAGATACGATAAATTGCTAAACATCATTTAATTGGAACTGACCAAAGCTTATGAATGAAATTGACTGCAGTAAACAGGACCAGATCACATTCACCCATTTCCCATAATCAAATACATATATACGTCGAAAAACCATGTAACCAGATGAGAGGATGTTAGACAAAGCCTGTCTCTCCTTCGTGTGACATCATCGATATTACTCGCTATTCGTCTGACGAGTTAAGCGATAAAACTGCCAGCGTATCATATCGTGCGTCTGTCTCTCTATCCTTCGTTTTCTTTTTAGGTGATATTTATTCTCATGTCGCTTCCATTAGCTATCGCAAGATCGTCGCATTGTAGCGATTATTACTAAGCATTTAAATATACATTCTTGGAAGTTATAAACACTAGTAAATTAAAGAGCAAATCTGTTGCGAACTACTAGGAAAGAAGGCTGTTTTCGGAATAGGAATTGCCGTCGTTTTCGTTTTCCTTATCTCGGATTTTGCAGGTGGACACGCCAATTGGAACATTAAGAATTGGCCTATACCATGTTCTAATGCAAGAAAATCTGAGAAAACATGAGGGGCTATGTGAAGAAGTGCCCTGGCAGAGCCTGAAGTAATCACTTAACAATTACCATTCATAAAAGTAAACAACCAAGGTGTCTAGGTCGAGTGAGGGGGCGCAAATATTATTCTGTACCTTCTGTTCCGTAACGGCGGGTGATGCAGGGTACTGAAGCAGTTGCGTAGCGAAATTTGAAATGATTTTTCCTGAGTGCATTCGTGCATTCATGCGTGGGCATTGTAACTTTAGTCATCATATAATCTTAAAAGAAATTACTTGAAGGAGTCGAAGACTTATGTCTCGTGGCTCTTTTCTTTAAATATGCCAGTTCACCATTTTGACACTAAGCTATGATAATTCATTGAAGTCTTGGCCTTTTATGCTCTTATCTTCTTCTCGAATGGCTATCCTTATCTACTATGTACTTATTTGTCGATTGTGACCGTATATACTTTCATTGGATGTCGCATGAGTTTATTTACATAATAAACTGAACAATCACTGAAAGAAGAGATAAGGAGGCTTTGAAACAAGTCCACGACCCTATCATTTTACGGTTTGGGTGTCGGAGGGGGCGCTGTAAAATCCTTTTGCTCTGTGAGATCAAATCGAGGATGTTTTCGGACTTGCGATCTAAGTAAACAAACAAGAACGATGGTCGAAATTTGAGAGAGAGACGGCGCTCTCATCCTTTCGCCTGGGTTAGTTTTGTTCGTGGTTAAACTGAGGGTGAATGGTAATGGCAAACGAACTGCTTCGAAAGAAAAGGAACTTTGCAGTGGTGGGAGGGAAAGTGAGCTAGCAGTCTTAGTAGGTAGGGACTTATATATCTACATCTGTTTTACAGAAATATTTTGTGCGAGATGAGATAAAAAATAAAATAAAATATAAAAAAAAAGCAAGGGTTGCTAAAGTTATAAAGATAAAAACAAAAAGAGTAAAGAACAAGAAGATTGTAGGAGATGCCTTCATCACCAGAGCAAACAATAACAGTCTTTTCACTAAACTTTTTCTACCAGTATCCATCTATCTCATGACTCTTTAAACATCAATTAATGAGTTTCGGTGTTTCATGTCAAGAGGCTAAATAAAGGCTGGATTGGAATAGGACTCTTTATCTGTCAATTTGTGTCCTTCCTGCCTGCCGTGTACTTGGTTTACACGGGATAAGATACAAATGCTAATTGTAATAAGTGTTGAAGTATGTTTTTTAACTTTGTTCCAAGGTGACATAAGTGAATAATTATGGGCCAGTATTATCTTTAAATTCTAATTTGGCCAATGCTATATAGTGCGAATTCAATTCGACCTTTATTTTTTCTATCTAGTCCTAATACTGAAGTATATTGTTGAAGATTTAAATCATTATTGATTTACTAGAAATTAGCTGAATAGAATTTTAAAGAAAAACAAAAAGTGTAAAAAATTATATTAGCTCAAAATAGCAACAAATAACCGAGAAAATTCTTTAGTTATAAAATAAATAACAAATCTAGCAAAGATAAAATAGGACATTAAATATGAAGGGGGTGTGCGAGAAACTGATGACGAAATAGTTGAGGTACTTAATGGCTATTTTACTTCAGTATTTACAGAAGAGAATCTAAACAGTTTAATATATGATACTGCAGAGTGTTGACCACCATTAATGCTGACAGGGAAAGCATTAAAGACTTGTAATTGAGTTAAAAGTTGGAAAGTCCCTTGTCCCTGATAACATTCATTCTAGGATACTTGACGAAGGGCTGGAAAGTATTGCAGTGGCCCTTGAGAAGATTGGATTAGATCACAAGAGTTTGGAGAAATACTTGATGACTGGAAAAGAGCGAGTGTAGTGGTTATTTTCAAGAAGGGAAGTAAAGAGGATCCAAATAACTTTAGACCACTAAGCTCTACTCCTTTAGATGTACAGTTCTAGAGAAAATAGTTAAAAAAAGGATTTTAGAATATCTAGAAAGCGGAGAGTTAAGCAATGTTGTTCATCATAGGTATATGAACAGGTATATAATGTGCAATAAATTTACTAGGATTTCCAGATTTTGTAACAATCAGATAAAGGAGTACGGATGGATGTAGATGCAATTTACTTTGATTTTAGTAAAGCTTTTGATAAAGTTCCAGATAGAAGAGTAGTTTACAAATTAAAAAGGTTTGAGATATCAGGGATTGTTTTCAATTGGATACCGAATTGGCGAATGGCGTAAAGTCACAGTGGTGTGGCATTATTTGTAGGGTGCCTCAGGTATCAGTTCTGTACCCATTACTATTTGTAATATACATTAATGATTTAGCAAGGTAGTTAATAGCAAGATGCATTAATTTTCATATATATATATATATATATATATATATATATATATATAGGAAGAGAATAGAGAATCAGGCTAGGAAATGGATGGGCCTTGGCTGAAATCAGTAGAGGATGTAAAGGACTTAGGAGTAAATAAGATCATAAGAAAAGAAGGAGTCTGCAAAAAGGCTAATCAATGGCCTATAAGAGACAGCTCCTTATTCCATCATCCATTTCAGTCCCACCTAGCATCCTCATCCATACATCTATCCAATCTATTCTTAAAACTCAGCAAGAAAGACGCTTTTATCACATGACTAGTGAGCCTATCTTAATTACTATAAATAAGAACCTTACCTATATCTCTCCTATTATAACATTTTACCCTCTTTAAGACATCAATCAAGTCCTCCTCAAACTCTTTTCCTTTTTAAAACATATGTAGATTTAATCCCCTAAGTCTTTCACCATAAAGTAAGCTCATCCTTGTTTGTATAGACTCAATTAAATTAGCATCCATCCTATAATACAGTGACCAAAAATGCACCGCAAAGTCAAAAGATGAGGACTAACTAATGCCAGGTTCAGCTTCAGAATGACATCAGTATCTCTATTACTTTCAATCCTTCCAATAAACCCCAATACCTTATTAGCTTAATTCCTAGCACTTATGCACTGCTTTCTAGGCCGGAGGTCAGAACTTACCAGGACACCTAGTCTCTTTCGCATTCTGAGTTTCCTAAAACTCTGCCATTCAGTTTATAATTATTCAGTGGATTATACATACCTATACTGAGTACCCAACACGCTTATGTTAAATTCCATTTGCCATTTCTCTGCCCATTGAGATAGTATGGTCAGTTCATCTTGTAATACGTCAGCATCAGATCAGACCTTATAATCCTACTAACTTGGCATCATAGCCAAACTTGCTCAGGCTGCTACTTATACCTAAGTCAAGATCATTAATATCAATCAATAATAACCACAGCCTCAACACTGACCAGTGAGGAACCTTACTGGTAACATTCCCCCCTTCAGATTTAATCCCGTCTATACTAAATATTTGCTCTCTGTCACTAAGTCACGACTGAATCCACCTAAAAATACTTCCATCGATCCCATGCACTTCAACTTTATTCAAAAGTCATAAGTGTGGCACCCTGTCTAAAGCATTAATAAAATAAAAGTAAACAATATCGTAATTTTCATCTCTATCGCCAACATCATACACCTTTCTACTACAGATTCCATCATTTTTCCCACCACTAATTTTCAAACTCACTGGTCAGTAATTTGAAATAATTATTATATCCTCCTTTTTAAATATAGGCATCACATTAGCTTTCTTCCATGCGGTTGCTGCAATGCTAGTCTCTAGCGATTGTCTAATTAGGCATGCTAGGAGTTCACTTAACACTTCCTTATATTCCCTGAAAATCCTCGGAAAATATAATCAGGGCCCAGTGCTTTACTAAATTTAATTTGATCTATTTCTTTTCAGACTATCTTCTTTGTAATTAAAATATCTTCTAATTTCTCCTCCTCATTACCCTTGAAAATCAAGCTCCCCTCAGGGACAAGATGAATATCCTCGAGTGTATATAGTGAAAGAAAATACTTAATTAACATCCCATTCATTGTATCACTATCACTCACTAATTCTCCATCTGTAGTTTTAGTAGTTATAGATAAGTCACTGAGATTTTCTAAGCAGTGTATTGAGGTAAAAAAATAAGTAAATAGAGTATCGGGTTTCATTAAGAGAACTAAGGGTACTGAATATATTCTCCTTTGAAAGGTGTGTGAGGAGAGATATGATTGGGCGTTTGAAATTTGGGGGGAGATAGACAAATTGGATTTTGCAAGTTTTTGGATCTGGAAAGCAATAATATGAACAGGAGTCATCATTGAAGATTAAAAAACAACTCTGTAGGTCACATTTGCGAAAATAATTTTGACCAAAGAGTGGTAGATTTCTGGAATAAATTAACTCAGGAAGTTGGGACTAGTCCAAGTTTAAGTGTGTTCCAGAGCAGGTTAGATAAATGGATAGGCAAAGAATATTATAGGGTGTTTGGGTTTTATGTTGTGCCAAATGTAGATATTTTAATATTCATGTATATTTTGTAGCTGCATACTTTAGTTTTTGACGAGCCTTGATTGGTGATGCAGTAGAAGCAGTATTCTGGATTCAATCCTATGGGTGCACTATTTGGGGATGATGGGTGATTCTTGCAGAGCTCTTTGATTGACTCGGATGACCTATGATAGCCCCTTGTGGCTTTTGTCGTCCGTTGAATTATGTTATATTATGTTTAGTCGCTGCTGTGCTAATTTCTCATAACAAAGCACTCTTGCTTATGACTTTTTACTTCGCACTCAGAGAAGAATGTGGGTAGTTCATCATAATCCAAGGAGAATCAAGTTACAAGCGAACTGTTAAGATTTTCAGACGTACAAAAATAGCTTCAAAGCTTCCAATTTTGAACGGTGTCTACATAAGCTTGCAGAGAGACAGTTGGCTGGGTCAAAGTGAAAATGAGTTTCAATCTAGCTACCCGTCGGGTATAAGAATAGAAATTTAAATATGAATGAGAAATATGTGAAAGAAGATCAAGAGGAGAAAGTTCTTGGTATCTTAGTTAATTCTTTTTCTTAAACCACTGGACATTGTTCGGAAGTGAGAAATAAGGTTAACCGAATGTTAGGAGCTGTCAAAAAGGAGTTAGTTGTATGAGGCTGGGAAGCTATAACCAGGTTATGTAATTCCATAGAGCTTCCACATATCGAATAATGTGTTCAAGGTTGATCTCCACACTATGTTTGGGATATTTAAAGGTTAGGAAATGTTCATTGAAGGAGGATCTATTTCATCCCAGGCATTTGTACGTTCGAATGTTGTGATAGGTTAAAGAGATCGGTTGTCTTCAGTAAGAGACGGTCGCATAAATTGGGCTTCAGTCAGAGAAGGCCGAATAGAATGCTCTGTGTGCCGGCAGTCAGTCCCCTTTTCCCGCTTGTTTACAGCACTGTGCCCATTTATTTCTTCAAATTGTTAAAAATTGAATCACTGTGAAGGTGAATTTTTTTGAATCGCTTGGAGTAGGGAATATAAATTTGGTGAAAGCGATAAAGCGCGATCTCGGTTGGAAACTGGACCTCTGACGGTCGCATAAATTGGGCTTCAGTCAGAGAAGGCCGAATAGAATGCTCTGTGTGCCGGCAGTCAGTCCCCTTTTCCCGCTTGTTTATAGCACTGTGCCTATTTATTTCTTCAAATTGTTAAAAATTGAATCACTGTGAAGGTGAATTTTTTTGAATCGCTTGGAGTAGGGAATATAAATTTGGTGAAAGCGATAAAGCGCGATCTCGGTCGGAAACTGGACCTCTGCTTTTCGATTGGAAGAAAGTTGAGGGTGAATCTTCGCACCCTTGCTGGATTCAAAGGATCGAGCCCTGCCAAGCCAATTCGTAATCCACAAAGAAGTCAAAGGTAAAGTGAAAACAAAAGTATTGGACTTGTCTCTCCTTTCCCCTCTCATTACCTCACTCTATCCCCATTTATACTTATTTTCAAACAAAATCCCGGTGGACTCATATACACTTCCTCATCACTCCACTATTAGGAGGCTCCTCTCCTATCTCGTGCAAATATATCAGGATAACATGCAAGATAAATGAAAGAGACCCTCTGTATCACTCTCCGGGGCCTCTCGGAGGGCCCCAAACCGGAACGAGGTAGGGTCTTTGAAAAAGTTTTTGCTACATTGAGCATTGCGCTGGTCAGACTTATAGACATACACAATGGTTATTCGGTCATCTGTGCGCGGGAGGTCGACTGCAAAACCTTGACCTCAAGCAAGGCCGTTGAATGCTGAAATCGATTAACCTAAAACCTATAACACCTCTACAAATAAAATCACAACGTAGCTTAATCTGCAGGCGTCTTGACTCCGAGATTGGATGCCATTGGGCAGACGAAATACAAACAGAGATCGAACGGAACCATGCATGGGCGAAGGTCTGGAGGTAATTCAATTTTAAAATTACACACACGTCTTCAAGGTTATTTTCGAAGTTCTGGCAATGCCACAAAAAGCAAAGGAAAGTGGCCAGCTTCTCTTTAACGGAAGAGTCTGTCCAGATCAGATGTAACGCGAGGAGTTTGTCGACTTACAAATGTGTTTTCGATGCTAGAAGTACGACAAACACACTACGGCCACCTGCCCGGACAAATATCTTACGCTGTGTTCTATCTGCGCCAGCTGAGATCATTTTTGGCGTGATTGCAAAAGCAGCATCCCAAAATGCCTTAATTGCGAGGGAAATCACCGGACTATTTCTATGGCATGTCTGGTTAAAAAACAGGAGATACAAATGTAGACACAAAAAAAAACACGAGAACGAGGAGATAAAAGCCATTATAACTTATGCTAAAGTTGCAAAAGCCGCTATTGCTAAAAGTAATAACCAACGAACATACCTACGCATAGAAAACGAACAGTCTACAAAAATAATGTGTTGCAATTATTATGCAAACATTGCAAACATTACACCTCTCGGTACCTTCGCCACGGAAGTCAACCGCATGCTGGTTAAAAACGGCTTGAAAGAGATGTGGTTTCCAAAAAAAACGCCATCGAAAGAGGGTATGCGCATTAGTGTAGCCCCTCAGTGCGAAAATTCGTGTAAAAAAAAAATTACCACGCCCCAAAACACAGCCAGTGCACGCGACTCGTTCTAAATAGACAAATAAACTTACAGACACCAGAACAAGCGCCCGGAACATCCGAGAGTAATACCGCGGAAACAAAAAAAAACACACAAACACACACACCCAATACGGAAGCAGGGCGACCCAAGGAAGCCAGGTCTCCACGATCAAGAAAAAACTCCAAAACCCGCTGCCCAAGGTCAACCTCCTCCTTATCGCAAGGTAGAGAGCACCAGCTCAAATACCACGCGAGGAGATTCAACCTCAAAATATTTGCCCCCGAATCAGCTCCCTTCCCAATTGAGCTCGATTCCCGCGAAGTAACGGAAGGTACAAGTGAGAATGTTCAGATGAGGTTCGCGAGCGGCAGGTCGAAGATGCTCTCGCTTAAAATATGTATGGTTAAACTGACACCGAACTGCTTCCACACGATCACGGACGCGGAATATAGAAAAAAAAGAAACGGCAGGGAGCGCACCCCGCCCAGTACACCACACGGGGTTAACGTAGAACGCGAAGGAGTCTACTTTAATCCCACATAATAAAAAATCTAAACTATACAAAATGGCAGAAAGACCTACGATACTACACATGAAAGTCAATGGGTGGGACGGAAAAGGTTGCACGTATGGAAATAAAATACGACAGAATAACCCCTGACCTAATACTCATATCGGAACATGGACTGACTCCACAAAAACACTTAAAATTCTTCAGTACGACCTCATTAGCAAAAACCACAGTCAGGAATGGTCGAATGAATTGGGTTTATCGTCACTAATGCAAGGTAAAAAAAAAAATTCTATTAAAAATAGAGGTAGATTTTTAGAAGTATTATCGAAAACATGGTCGATTATGGCCGTGGTATAGTTGTATTATGATCGTCGTTTGCGAGAAATGTCCTTCATTTAAAGCTGGAATTCTCTTCCCTGCCCACGGAAATCCCAACCAAGTTTTACCAATATGATAGCCCTATTGCAAGTGTGTGCCTATCATTAAATTGAATCCAAAGATCGATGAACAAATGTACTCGGAATGTATTGTCCATATTTTGTAAGCCTAATATTTATATCGATCGAAAAAACCGTGAAATACTGTCACGTGTGTGAGATATGAGATATATTTAGAGACAGAAATACAATATATTTTTACGAATATTTAAAAATATGCATAAAAAATAAATGGTAATAGTGGTGAAAGGTTTTGTTAAATTAGCGGAGAAGAGTAAGATATGAGCATGAGTAAGAAATAGAGGGGGTTCCCCCGGAATTGTCAGAGGATCATATTTTTTTAATCTAAACGTTAGTTATTTTTATCTTTGATATACATTTATTGGGTTTGTTTTTGTATAAAAACATATTACTAATTTTTAGAAATGGTTGTTCACATTATTAAATTTTAAGGCTGGCAATCTTTCTCTATCTCTCCTTCTACACCTTTTCCCTACTTACCCCAATTTTTTAATTTATAACCATAATTTATACCATTTTTGGTCGCATTCAATTACTATAGTATTTACATATTTCAAATTTGAGTTATTCTTTGTTATTTATTTTAGTCATGTCTGGTTATTTATTGTAAACATATTTTAATCACTTTAGAGTCATTATTTATTAATCTTTTGTTAATATTATTTGCTTTTCTCACTTTAGATTATTTATCAATAATTTGTTTTAATCATTATTTATTTTAGTCACTTGTTTTAATCACCTTATTATCGTTATTTATTCGCTTTTCTACTTTATTTATTCACTTTTCGTTATTATCCAATAACTTGTTTTAACCACTAATTTAGTCACTTTATTATCGCTATTTATTTCACTTTCCGTTATTATTATTTATTTTTCGCACTAATCACTTTATTATCGTTATTTATTCGCCTTTTTGCTATTTTCTACACTTTTTCATACTATAGACTATTATCAATGTCCGATGTTTTTTGGCCACTTTTTATCTTCCTGTAGGTGGAATATTGACGGTGTGGATGCACGAGTCCGGGATGAACATCGCGCGCTCCGTAAGTAGTCCTCCTGTTTCCTTCGGCGAACAAGGTCCTCCTTCGTAGGTCCACTTGTAGTCGCCATGGTAGAGGGGTACTCCAGGATAGTCTAGGATTTCGTCTTCATCTTCCTCTGAGCTTTTTTCCATTTCTTTACTCTCTTCCTTATCTGTTTCTTGTTTCACTTCCGTTTTCTTCTTTTTTCTTCATGGTCTTTTTTGAGTTTCCGTTCTTTTCTGATTTTTCTTCCTTCGTGGTTACTTCTTCCTCTGTATGTTTTTGTTGCTTTTTTGATACTTCATCTTCTTTGTTTGCGTCTTTTTGTTTTTCGTCGACAAACTGGATATTTAGTATTTCCTACGACGCCGACGCGGGGTTGGGCGGGAACTACAGCTTTTTCTTAACACTGTTCTTTTGTAGGAGACGATTTAATTTATCCGAAAAAGCGCCGGGGTTGGCTAAGTTCGCCAGATGAGCAACAATGACCATAGTCATTATTTCTTTGCTTTCACCTGGCATCACAAGCTTCGGGGCTGCGGTTCTACTGATGGTCGTTGTAGCCGTCGCAGCAGCTTCGACGTAGGTCTTCTTTTTTGCCTCCTTTTGTTGCTTTATTACTTCCCGTTTTGTTCTGAGAGCTTCTTTGCGGACAGGACATCTCATGGCCAAGGCCCTGTGGTCCCCTCCGGAGGTCACTCTTTCCATCCGTGACCAATTTTTGAACATACGGAGCAAGTGACGTCGGACGCCGTACATTCCTTCGGGGGGTGTTTTTCCACGGCAATACAAGGGAAGCAGCTTTCCAGACTGATGAATTCCTCAGCTTCGACCTAACAGGGACTATTCGAAGGTAGAACCCAAGAAGTCCCTCCTTCATAGCCCTCTGAGCCATCTTGACTCTCTCGAAGATTATTTTGACAATATTTTTCCCGAATTTTTCAACCTTGGCAATTTTCGCCCATTTTTTTGTGCTTGGTTAGCTCGGCCTTGATGTCTTCGCAACTATTGTCAGTGAAGAATGGGTCGAGCCTCCTTAAGATTATCGTTCTTTTTACAAGGATTTCTTGGGGTACGGAAGCTTCAATCCCAATTTTTCGAAGGGGCTCTCTGGCTTCTTCTGACACTATTTTCTCAATGTCGTCATCAGTCCAACAAATCGAAGCTTATTCGTGGGGAGTCTGAAAAAGCCTGAAGATGGCTATATTTACGGCTCCAAAGATTGTTTCGACGACCGTACTTCAAGGTGGTTTTGTTGCCCCCCGGAGAGTACGGAGGGGGACCCGCTTAAGCTCGAGATTGGGCGGCTCCATGGCCCCCTTTGGGCAGCGTTGCCCCTCTTCCTTCTTGTGTACGTGTGCTTCTTTCATCGTGAAAAGTTCTCTTCTTCCGATAAGTGATATTAGAGTGGATATCTGTCTGGTGAGCGCGTTTTAGAATTTTCCTTTAACCTTTGCTCTTTTGCTACAACCATACATGATGAATGCTCAGTCAATGGTCAATATAATATTATAAGAAATGGAATTTTTCTGGAGTCATGGATGTGCTTTGTAAAATTTTGAAAAACTGACCCTAATCCACTGTTGTCCACGAATGATCTAAACAAAGATTGCCGCCATAATCATTTCTGTCGTAAAGTCGAAAAAATGCCACCATAACTAGTTTTTGATTTTATTAGGTTGTTAGAAGAATATAATTTGACTTGCGCATATACAGAGGGTCCCCCAAAAGACCTATGCACGCTTTATCATCATCATCATCATCACTAACTCTATAATTTCTATAATTTAAGAGCGAGATTTTTTGGAGTATTTGAATAATGATTTCATCTTAGTTTGGTTATGACTTAAGTATATTTTAAATTTTTATCAAGGTAATTTCTAAGAATTTCTTTAGAGTTTGAAAATACAAAATTGGTTAAGTTCAGAAAAAAATAAATGATTATCCAATGCTTTAAAATGCTTTAAAAGAAAATGAACTACAATTGGTGAAGTTCAGAAAATTTATTAAAATTTAAGCAAGGCTGCTTTTTTATTTTATCTTCTATAACTCCATTTTAAGCAACGTGATTTTTTGAAAGGGGGGAAATTTAGTTTAGAGTTCCTTTTTAAAATTATTATAATTGGCGAAGTTCAGAAAATTTATAAAAATTTAACCATGGCTTCTTTTTTTTATTTTTAATTTTAATTTTATTAGCGAAGCCATTGCCTGGTAGCCTTATTATCATCATCATCATCATCACTAACTCTATAATTTAAGAAGGAGATTTTTTTTGAGTATTTAAATAATAATTTCATCTTAGTTTGGTTATGACTTATGTTTTTTTATCAAAGTTATTTCTAATAATTCTTTTATAATATCAAAAACAAAATGGTGAAGTTCAGAAATAAATATAAGTATCGAAATTTTGTGAATTTCTTAAAACCAAAAGAATTACAAATGGTGAAGTTCAGAAAACTTATCAAAATATAACCATGGCTGCTTTTTTAGATTTTAAATTTAATCTTATTAGTGAAGCCATTGCCTGGTATATATATATATATATATATATATATATATATATATATATATATATATATATATATATATATATATATATATATTAAAATTTAATCCAAATAAAAACAATATGTTGTGATAGAAAAATGAAGGGGATTATTGTAATATACGATTTAATTAAAAAACGCCATGAATACACGTCTGAATGCGTCTAATCATAGCCTTGTTTTATCAAAGCCTTCGTAAAAGCTTAGCCTGAAGCTGAACTTAGTCTAGTCCAGGGCTTCTGCAATAACTTTATGTGGCGAGGTTCCTTTTGGAAGTCCAATTATAAATTATTCTGTATATAATTTATAATTAATGAAAAAATCTAAAAGAATGCATTGATGACAGAAATTTCAGACTATATGTAATTGGTACGAGCCCGATATTTTTACTACGTTTAGTACGTTAATATCAAAATATTTTGCTCAGAAGACTATGATGCTGAGATTGAGGTCCGCAGAACTTTTATTGGTAAAATGGGGTCGCAGGGAATAAGTTTGAGAAGCTCTGGTCTAGTCAATCTATGCAAATCATTTAATCAACGCATCCAAAAGTGAATTCATTTCAACACTGAAAACCATTCTTATCACTTCACGTTCTTAATTAAGTTTTAGATTCAAACAATTCGCTAGAGCATTTTGAACGCTTAGATTGCCAATTTCTCTTCCATGCTACGTGAGAACATTTTCAGCCCTTGGCCGAGTTAATTAAATTTTATATGAAAACTTACTCTAATTCTTCGATCCTTAGATTACTATTTTCCCTTTTTGATAATTTGGACAGCATTATTTTTCTTTGGTATTTTGGTAAGCACCTTATATCCTCTTGGATTTCTCGAAGTACCAGCATAATTGAATTTCAAATGACTTTTCATCTCAGTGGTTACTTGATACAAAACAATAAAATGTAATACTCAATGACCTCGACTTCGCAGCATAACGAAAAATGGCCACAAAATTCTCCACTCCGCTATTAAGAAGTCAAAGCCTTGGTCACAAGAGAAGGATAAACCCGACTCCAAATGAGCTCGGCTCAAAAGAGTCGTCCCAAATGTGAAAACAACAGAATCCACCATAAGAAAAAAGAAACCGCCATGAAATCATTCTGAGACGAGTTGTTTAGTCTGTGACGGCGTATTGTTGGGGGGTGGGGAGTTAGGAAGGGTCATTGGCCCCCCGAGATCCGCACTCGGAACTCTACTTCTTCCCATCCATCTCGAACAGCCTTCAAGGCAAAGGAGGCGAAATTCTAATCCTTCTGATCCTTGATAATCAATTTCTTTTACTATTTACTAAGAAAATATTTGAATACTAACGAGGGCGATTCCGCCATAATATATCTGCTTAGGGCCCCCGGGCCCTCCAATGACGGGACAGGAGGCGGAAAAACAAAATTCTGGATTTGTGGCAAAATTCTTGGCTCCATAAAGACGCTACGTCATTCGGTAATCTACCGTCGGTTGGACAAATATTAACAAAACCTGAATCAAATTCCTTGTTCCTGATTCCGATTCCTTGTTTCCGATTAATTTCCTTGTTCTTGATTCATTTCCTTGTATCTGATTCAGATTCCCTGTTCTTGAATAAATATTCATTGTTCCTGAATCAGATTCCCTGTTCTTGATAAATATTCATTGTTTCGATTCAGAGGTTTTTTTTCCTAATTGAGCTTCCTTATTTAAGATTCAGATTCCCTTTTCCTGATTCAACTTCCTTCTACCCTATTCTGATTCCTTGTTCCCGATTAATTTCCTTGTTCTTGATTCAGATTCTCTGTTCTTGATAAATATTCATTGTTCCTGATTTAGCTTTTTTGTTTAGGATTCAGATTCCCTTTTCCTGATTCAGCTTCCTTCTAAACCGATTCAGATTCCTTGTTCCCGATTCATTTCCTTGTTCTTGATTGATTTCTTTGTTCCTGATTCAGATTCCATGTTCTTGATAAAGATTCCTTGTTCCTGATTCAGATTCTTGTTTCTTTTACTGTGCGAGACAGCTCTCACCCTTTCGTCCCTAGAAGAGAGTCAAATAAGGGCCATTAATTAGGTCACACAGGACGATTTGCAAACATATTACAATTCACAACAAAGAATGGGATTTATATCAAAGGTTCAGAAGAACATTTGTTGAAACTATTAAACTACAAGGCAGTATTAAATAAAACTTGTATAGAGCAAAAGAAATCTACATATATTTTATAAACACATGTGTGTGTATAAATTCTGTGGAACTGACACAAAAGATGGGGCGGAAACAGTCCAATTCAGATATAAAATTTGTTGACTTAATGACCAAGAATTTTACAATCTCTTTTAAGCTCCAATTTCGTCGCTGCTTCGTTTCATTTTCCCCTTAAAAGAATCATCTTTGGTAAATTATTTCTCCCCTATCGAGCATATTCCTCAACTATGAGGTAGATATGTATGAATAGATACCTATCCTTACGTATATGATCATACGACACTACACATATAAATTTAACCTGTATTTTTATCAAATTCCTTGCGAATTTCATGTAGTAGAAATTCTGGCTCTGATGTGAGGGTTAAATTATGAATAGTGGTAATCTACTCAAGTAAATTATCCTAATGGATAAAGGTCGACAGTGACTGGACAAAGTCACACTTGGAAGAACCGTGGATATAGGACAAATGATTCACCAGTAGTTTAAATGTGACACCAGATTCGTGCAATAGCTGAGCTTCGAATGTAGCTTCAATGGACGCTCGCCAGTTTGGAAATAATCACAGGTTTCTCTCGAGGCTAAAAATGAACTCTGAGATATGAAGGACATTTGCACAATCTAATGACATGAATATTATTCTTGATTTTCCACTACCTAACCTAGCCTATTCTATATTAAGTTGGGTTAAGTTAGGCTAGGTAAAGTTAGGTTTAGTTAGGTTAGGTTAACTTAGGGTCAAAAAAGATTAGGATGCCTCATCTTAACAAGATCCTTTTTCTTTTCCCTTGTCAGTCGTATACAGGTCAAAGACGCCTTTTTTCGCTCAAGGTGCCTATTCTTGAATTAAAAGATTCTACGGTGCCTTATCTTGAATTTATTCCAGGTCAGGTGCCTATTCCTGAATTGATCCCAGAATCCTTTGCCTTCTAACAAAGGAGCGCTGGAGGCGTTTTAGCGAAATTCGAAACTTTCCTTACAACGATTTTCTTCAATTCGTGATGTGGAGTATAAAGTAGGAAGGATGGGGGGTACATTGAAAATGCCATTGGTGGTGTGACGCCTAGCATTAATGGTATGACGCCTGCCATTAATGGTATGACACCTGCCATTGGTGGCATACCGCCTGCCATTTAGGATGGGGCGCCTGCTATTCACCACGTGCCGGGTGCTCTGAATCCTGCCAATAATGGTGTGACACCTGCCATTAATTGTATGCCGCCTGATATTAATGGTGTGATTGATACATGCCATTTATGATAGGACGCCTGCTATTAACGGTGTGACGGCTGCCATGATGGTGTGAGCCCTGTCATTAATGATGTGACACCGGCTCTGTAAAGGTGTATGTAATCATTGTGGCCTCGATGAAGGAAAATCAGGATATTAATATTTGAGGGACTTGGTAAGTCGGTCCCAACCTCAACATTTCATTATTCGGCACCATTTACCACTGTAGTTTAAAGTTAGTCTTCAAGTAGGCCATCAATAGTTAGCACTTCCAACAAAGTAGGGTGTACGCGCTTTAACGCCCTCAAAACTACCATTCCTCTAGCCCTTTATGCCCTATTAAGCAACCATTATTTTTCCCACGTCTAATAATGGCCCTTCATAGCTCTATGCGTTGTAGCATCTGGTCGAAGCAGGGGTCATCCCTCGGCAAAAGACTTCCCCCCCCCCCTCCACTCGCCTCCACACACTAACCCCTCGAGTATACACAATATCATCCACTTCCTCTTCGGTCAGCTCTTTCTCTCTCAAACACGCAATCGCCCCACCTTTCACGCACTCTTCCAACCCTTCTCTTCAAAAGTATAGTTTCCATCCCTTCTCCTTACATGGCCAGACCACGTCACAACAGTCACATCCTCGTTCACACCCACCATAAATATCTCTTACCCATCGTTCCGTCTCGGTTTCACCTCGACCACCATAACAAATCTCTCTCACTCCCAGCCACTAACACCATCACCATACGCCAGCTTGTCAGAAACAATTCCACAACAATCTCACACTTCTTTCCCTTATTACCATAAGTACTTCACCCAGGACTCCACCCATAAAAATATTAAATAGCCAGGACAACATCACGCAACCTTGCCCCCTCCCCCCCCACACACAAGGCATGTTCCACCTTCCAGTGATTCCATTTCATCTTGTCACCTATTCGTCCATTCCCATCTCATCTAACCATTATAACCCAAGTCTGGAGAGACTAGTGGTGCAGAGCATATTAGTACAGAGCATACTGGTGCAGAGCCTACTGCTCACGCCATCGGGTACAAATGCTTTTGTCGGTTACTTCCGTTTCCTTTCTTTTTTCCATCAAAAAGGGGCGCATTTACGAATTTCTGTTGGGGGGAAGGGTAAGGAGCATTATTAGTAAGAAAACGGAACGAAGTGTATTCGAACCTGTGCTGGGATATACGATGCAAGAAACGAATGTATAAGTGAAGCAATTGACCGTTAAGTTGGGGTCAGAAGGGCCATTTCAAAGCTTCCAAACGCAAGTTGGTCTAAAGATTATGTAAACAAAAGTACCTAAAACATACCATTTTAAAGAGGGAAGGGAGGTAGGGGTACATCCTCTGGTATGAATAAACCCCTGTTCCTGTAAAGACGACCGTTGAAACGTGTTCTAATTCATCTATTTAAAAGCATTGCCACCCTTTGATAAGCACCGCTATCTGGGATTAGCTTCTCCCTTCCCCCCCTCCCCATTCTCAACCTCCGCATTTGGTGTCCCGTAAATTAGGCCTAAAACTCCCCCTTTCGATGGACACAGGACAGACCCAGCGCCTGATGACAGCTCCTATCCTCCTGGGTGGGGGGCTGGGGGGTCTCAGGACTCTCTTAGCACAGGGATTTGTCGTCATCTCCCCGGGAAAAAAGGTCACGACTTTATTGGAGCGACGATGACCGTGGACAGATGAGGCCCACGGGGCTGAAAGTTTTATAATCTGCCTTAGAACCGAGGGGGGTGGGAGGGAGGGACATATTATAGGGGTATCAAGAATGAAAATGGAAATCATGAAATCTCTTCGAGCCATTTATTATCTAATAAAAGCAAATAGGAAAACTCCCGAACTGAATTTAATAGGAAAGAATAGAAAGTAGGTAAAATTGAGTGAATCTGTCGCCTGAAACCGAGGATTTATTCGCTAGCGAACGCTGTTAATCGGGGATTAGAATAGAAGTATTTATCTATCTGATGTTCAAAAGTATTTCCGGTGCATTGCGTCATGAGGAAACCTTTTCCATAGGTTGACGATTCGGTTCCAAAAAGAATTCTTAGAGTCGTGGGAGTAGTTTTGCCACCGTTTCGTCTCGTGTAATTGGACTGGTCGATCTTGAAATATTTATTGCAATCCATATTATTTATGCCTTTGATAATTTTAAACAACTGAATTGAGTCCGCTCTTAATCTACGATGAATTAGCGGAAATAGATTCAGTTCTCTAAGTCGCCCTTCGTATGTTTTGTTTGAGCCATGTTTGGGTGTCTATCTGAGGACGGTGCAGAGGATAAGGAAAGAGTTGGATGAGTCAGCGAACGAAGATGCGGTGCCTCGGAAACTTGATAAGACCCCCCCCCCCGCCCCCCGAATTAGTCGTGGAATCTAGGGCATCGTTGACAACGAACTTGACTAAAAATTAACTTGAGTTCGTGGGTGCAAGAACAAACTAACCCTCCATACACCCACCCTTTTATCTATAGCCAGAGGTTCATATAAAAGAGCAAATAACGTGAAACCACGCAGTAGTTCATGTTCAAACCACATAAGGCGATTATTGAGATACAATGTTACACTAATTATCACGTACTTGGAGTCCTGCTCTAGGCAAAATACTGATCGATCTACTAAACCTTGAATTTTACATTCATGTATTTTATATACATGATTACAAGAGCTGCTTTTGGTCAGAATGGATATCCACTCAAAAAGCTCTGTTCGGAAAGAAAATGGAAGCAATGATAAAGCTAATTCCGTGTCGCGCAACCATAGTTGAGGACAGTGAACCCTTCTCGTAGTCTTTATATCTCTCAGTCCGTGTACTTTCACCCTAACATCGTAACGCATGCCTTGCTTCAAAAATAAACACTCTTCACACCATCGCATCGTTTACTACTCCTTCCATAATTTTACCACTTACTATAATGCTTCCATATGTACAAGATCATAATCTTTCTTCTAATCTATGAACTTTTGGGATCACTGGGATCTGGATAGATGGTATCCTCCCAGACTCCTGGCCAATCGCTTTTCACAAACCAGGGAGAGATCACTCTACCCCGGCCGGTTTCCGGCATTCTTCTGGACAGCGGAGGCCAACTGACTTCGGCACAGTGCGACTTCCGCAAGTTCAACTCCACAACGGATGCTCTGCTCTGACTGGAAATTGGCGTCTGCGAGGCCTTCCTTCGTAAACAACACTACGCCACGGTGTTTTTCGATCTGGGGAAGGCCTATGATACCACATGGCGATATGATATCATGGAAACTCTCCAAACGATGTGGGTGAGGGGACGCCTACCTACCGTTATATCTGAATTTTTGCGAGATCGTCGATTCCGCGTACTGTGTGGAGGAGGGGGCGGGGCTCTCCGGCCCAAGGGAATAGGAAGAGGGTGTCCACCAGCAGGGAAGTGTTTTCAATTCGCTCTACGTAGACGACATTTCGATCTCTTTTGGCGGCACACAGAGGCCAACTCTGGAGCATCGACTCCAACAGGCATTGAACCACGTCTATCGCTATGCCGAAGCGCACAGGCTTCGGGTTTTTTTTGGCCAAGAGTGAAGCGTTACACTTCTGCTGCCGTCCACGGTTCCACCCTAACCCAGACTTGTTCTAAATGGGGTTCACCTAGAAGTAGTGGACTCAAATCGACGTCTCTTCTGGGAGGTTCATATTCGCAGCCTTAGGGTCTCTTGTACCGGTGCCATGGATATTCTCTGTTCCGTGACGTTTAGCGCTTGGGGCGCTGATAGGGCTACTGCCTTACTTTTTTATCGATCTTTTGTTTGTTCGAAGTTCGACTACGATGCGAGTTTTATGCATCCGCAGCCAAGCGTGTATTGTGGGAGGTGGACTCGATCCATCACACTGGCCTTTGCCTGGCGACCGGTGCCTTCCCCACGTTCCCCATTAAGAGCCTACCTGTCGATGCTGGGGAAATGCCACTCGCTCCGCGCAACCAGGCGCCTCCCCCACTCGCTAAAAGCTCTCAATGCATCCGCAGCCGATCTCGCCTGCCCCGACGCCGAAGCCCGCTTCCTTCCCGTTTCCTTTTTATTTTTTTAGCCTGTTCTTAGCCTTTTTTATCTTATTTTTTCTATTTGTTATTTGTTTTTTTTATCTAACCTAGTAGTAGGCGACTTTTGCCCTAGTAAACAGTCGCCAGATGGGCTATAAAAAAAATAAAATCGGGTTCACTGGCTTCCAAATTTGACAGGACACGCCTCAGATATCCTTACCTTCTTCCTTGCCTCCTCTGCCTTCATATATAGTCCTTTCATAAACTTGACAGGACGTGCTTCAGGTATCCTGGCCTTCTTACCTGCCTCCCTTACCTTCATAGGTAGCCCTTCCATAAATTCGATGGACTCATTGCCACTGCTATCGGGGATCACCAGTTGTGGACGGGTACTTCCTCCTACTGTTTGAACAGTTGAGAAAAAATAACAAGTGAAAACCAACGAGCGCATTTCCACCTGAAAGTTATTAAGGAGATTTGTGAACCCCGAGTAATTTGAAGAACACTTCTCGGACCCAGGAAAGCGCGTAACTCCTGAACTTGCCCAACCTCTCCGGTACAAGTAGATGCCCTAGCGGAGCGGGGGACCATGATGAAATCTAATGACATACCCCCCCAAGAATAGGCTTTTGTTAGGTATAAAAAGTGTTAAGTACCTAGAGTGGTTACAGGAAAGACTAATGGTTGGTTGGCATAGTAGGCTAGTCTAAGGAGAGAGATGAATGAAATCTTTGCTTACAAAGGGTCTGCAGCCATATGGCAATTTTGCGTTTGCCTTTCGTTTATAATAAGATGCGGCTGAGCTTTGTGTGGTGCCCCGCCTTCAAATTAACCGCGAATTGCCTCTGGCAAAAACTAATAATAGGGATATTTTTTGTATGATGCTATTCAAGGTCGTGGGCCTACATATAGCGCATATCTGCTAAGAAAACGCCTGAGAGAATAGGTAGGCCTTTAAAGCACGCATGAAGGCACCAAGGGGGGAGGATGAGCGTATCCCAACAGGCAGTTCATGCCACAGTCTCGGAGCAAATGTAGAGAAAGCACGAGCACTATTGCTGTACAGACGACTACGAGGAACAATCCATAGGGAGTGTAGGATTAGATAAGGTCAGTGAGGTAGGTAGGAGGAATTGTCAGTAAAATAATTGTGGTTCTCGTCGGTTGCGATAATGCTTGCACCTAAGAAAATAATTGCTTCTAAATCAAGGTCTTTACATAATGGTTTATGTAAGATTCACGCCTTGTAGTCGCCCTCCTAAGTTGCAATGCTATGAAAACAAGGAATAAAAAAGTCACTGCACAGAAGATTGCAAGCCATTAATTTCGGCCCCACAGAAACACCGGATTTAGAAATAATGGCGATGTGTGGTTTTCTCCCATGTGGCTTTTCCTCCCGCCATGATGAATTAATTGAACCCATTTTAATGACGCCTGAACGAATTAAAGTAGAGCTTCCATATTCCTCGGTCATCGTAAGGCTTTATTTTTTATTAGGGAGGGGATGGATCAAACTATCTTCTCAAAATAATCCAATGAGGGTCAGTTTCAAGCAATCCTTTCGTTTGTTTAAAGTGCCATAATCTGCAGAGGTCATGAGCACAAGCAATCTTTAACCAGTTCATGCTGTCTAGTGTATGGCCCGGCCTGACCACTCAATCAAAAAAGATACCAGATATTTTCTCCATCTGATTCCCAATCAGTTCACTCATGTTACGAACTTTTCCTTTCATCATATTTCTCTACCATTCCCATCTTTTGGTTTCAGTGTCCAAGTTTATAAAGACCAGAAAAGATCTTACGGTCCACTCATGGCTGCTTCGGTAAATTAGAACTTAGAGATCTCTCGGAAATTCTTATCGAAACGATTTTTAGAAATGTTGATAATATTGTGTGAACTTGCAGAATCTACAAACAGCTAAAGTATCTACAAAAGAATAAAAAATAAGGTACTTACATTTATATAACGGCATAATTATTATAAGTGTTTCCAGATTTAAAGTTTGGAGGAAACTATTTCGTACATTTTTAAATATGAAATTGTGAATTTGGTAGCAAGATGTGTGATTCTTTTGTAGTGATTACACTACCCCAATAAATTCTAATAATTAATTATATTGTAAGTGAAAACCTTTTTAGTTATACAGGTTTCACAATTCTAATAATTAATTATATTGTAAGTGAAAACCTTTTATTCTTGTTCTCCTTCAGTTAAGCCCAGAGAATTAATACAATTTCACAGTATCAAAACAGTTTAATATCTTAAAAAATATAAACTCACTCCACAAATTTAGCCTTTTTTAATAAAAGGCTTTATAAGGCAGCCACTAATTTAAGGAAGGATAAAAAAAGGATGAGATAAGTGTACAAAAGTGAAGACGGAAGTGAATGCGAATTTGAGCGCCTTCGCTTCTCTTCAAATGATTTCTGTCACATTTCCGGGAACCGTCTTGATTGCGCGCCGCAGTTCCATTTCAATGCCTGTTTAGACCCATAAATGGGTGAAAGAGGGCATAAAACGCTTTAAAAAAAGAAAAAAGCTCCATTTCAAGCATTTCTGCAGTTTTTCGCAGATGATTACCAAGGAGTTTTCACGTGCATCATGCGAAACTTTGCTATGACTGACATCTGGAAGATTCTAAGCCCTACTGGCTTCAACAGTTGCACCCCCGGCCCCAATCCATGCAAGAAGATATGCGCTTATCATCCATATATTTTCATTTATCTTCACTTTCTTTAGAGATTTAAATTTATAAACCTGCGTGATACGCCCTCGTTGTTATTGGGTTTTAAATTGACGAAAAAATCACCCCCCCCCCGCATAGTCCAAGCGCAGTAATATCCTCTTCACTAACCTGCGTGTTTGTGTGCGTTGAAATGTTACCTATCGCTGCACCATTCAATCGACAGACATTTCCATATGGGCAAGTCTTTTGAGTTCTCACGAGTTCATTCCTTTATTTGCTGGTCTCATTTTTTGGCAAGAAACTGAGTGCGTTTCTTGTTGTCGACTCAGGCTACAAAAACGACGCAAGAGATTTAGTGGGATCTACTAAAACTAGATACCTTGTTAAGTCGAAAGCACGGTGGAAACTCCTTTTCATCTGAGAGTGGATAGAAATACTTAAAATGGGCTTATTTAGTAGCTACCCAGACATCTCCATGTAATAATCATAAAATGGTCCAACCTTTAATTTCCAAGATGGCAAGTGATTGTTACTTCGAGATCAGTAGTGTCAGTGATTCTTGATAACAACTCCCCTTGTGGGTCCGAAACTGACCCAACAGGGAATCCATATACCATCGAGACACTCCTTTCTCCCCATACATCTATGCCCTTATTTCACTCACCGAGAAAGGTTACAAAGTGACAAATTAAGCCAGACATTGATTTAAGGAAGGATAAAAAATAAGTAGATAATTGTACAATAGTGAGGACGGAAGTTAAAAAGAGGGCGCAGTTTAACACTTGAAAGCGTAGTGGCTGATTCTGAAGATCGCTTTCAGACTTCGACTCCGAGAGGATCGGCTAGAAGTGACGCGAGGACAGAACCTCAACTGGCTAGATAACCGTAATGGGGCGTAAAACGGCCACTATGTGCTATTTCCACGTATTATCTTTGTATTATAAAATATAAAGCTAAAACCAACGGGAACATTTAAAGACACTTTTAAAAAGGAATTTTGTCAAAAAAAGTTAGAAAAATATGTGGAAGATATATAAACATGCCCTGTTGCCAAAAAGCTGTACTACTGAAGACGCAAAGAGTTGGTGGTGCGCATCTCATGAACATACATCTCTCTTAACAATACTCTCCCTTGAAATCTATTCAGCACAAGGCCATACAAAGGGTGAGAGGCTGTATTTATGTGTGCCCCTGATATAAAGAATATTAGTCTCTTGGGTATGTAAATATTGATTGCCTCGTTTAGCGAGCAACAAAAGCTGAAACAGACCTAATTTTCACATTAGGTCGTAAAATTTGAAATTATCTCCCAAAAGAGGTTAGACGCATCTGGGTAACCATTTTAAGGCATTAAATAGACACAAAAGGTTCTGTATTAAGCTAACCTACCTGTCTCGTTGTAACTCATCTCTTATATCTCTTAATCCCCTGCATATGTGACCTAAGTCACAGTCAACAATCATGTTGTTGACCTCGATGATCTTTGTGCTTCGCTGCCGACTCTCAATCCTGAGATCTTTCAATTCTAAGCCAAACAACGCACAGCGGAAGCTAGAATTTTTTTCTGGAGGTTTATAATATTCCCTCTTGCTTTTAGTATTCTTACTACAAAGATTGTTGTTTAGCATTAATTACCAAATAAATACTAATAAATATGTAGAGCTTTATACTAGTTTGCGATTATTTACGTAATTTATAAAGTTGCAGTGGCATGGCGTAGGTGCACTCGCCAAAGAGAAATCAGCCACTGCAGCACCAAATAAAAGGATTAAAGCATAAAATTCCCTAATTTTTTTACCTTAAAAATTAATGAGTGAATTCTTTCTCAGAAAAATTGTATTTGAGAAAGAGTGAGAGAGAGAGAGGGGGTGGAAAGAGAAGGGGAAGAGAGTAGAGAGAGCATGAAAATTATGTGTTATAATGAGGAACTATTTGATTTAGAATAACCTTTATAATTATGGGATCGAGTTCGAAAATACCGGAAGTACTATTGAATTCAGACGGGAGGTAATTTATTAACACTCAACAATACATTAGCTTAATAAAGTTCTCAGAACGTTAATAATTTGGCTAATTATTTTTGATGATTATTTTGTAACACATGCACAAAAAAAACACGGTTAAGTTAGCCTCTTCAAACATTGTAACCATTTTAATATGGGCAGACATATAAAGATTTTCTAGCTTGTATGGTAAGGTCCTTGCCAACCTGATGGAAGAACTGGAGATTGATGTTCTAAATGTGAATGAGTTTACGCATCAATGTCCGAAAACCGCTTCATTTTCTTGTCTCGATCTGTCCCTTCTGCTCTCCTGATGTGCAGCCTGAGTTTGGATGGGAGGTGGTCGAATCATTTTCTGTGATGCTGCTAACCGAGAAACCGCCTCGGTGGTACTTGAGTAATTCTCCAGCAACCTCATCGATGTTCGCTTGACAACCATTCCTAAAATGTCTGGCCGTTTTGCACGCAATCCACTTGCTTGATGGTCATCAGAGTGGGCGAGGTTGCGCTTTATTTCAAAGCAGGCTCCCAGCTCCTTTGCAGGCATACGTATTTTCACTTAACGGGATGAGTCCTCTTGGAGAGGTGTGGAAACGTGCCAAAGGATTCGGGGCAACTCTCCCATAACCCCTTCCAGTTCTCCAGGTGGATGCGACCCCAATCTCCTGCCCACGTCAGTGGCGCAGTCATTTCTTCACCTTTTTTTTCACATTCTCTAACAGGAATGATGATCCGCCAGAATTCATGGCACTCCTTAATGTCTTTGAATGCCACCAACTCGACTTTGCCTCCAGATGTGGAGAACCCCTTAACGACAGGTTTATGTTGAGTGAGTTGCGTTCCGCTCTCGCTCCCTGCGCGGATACTGCACCTAGTTTGGACAATATCCCGTATGCCATGTTTCGCCTTTATGTGAGCGAGAGAGGGCCTTTCTGTTAAATATGTTTAACAATATCTGGGCAGAGGGTATCCTCACATATCCATGGTGAATGGGTACTTTTCTTGGTTTTCGGAAGCCGGAGAGATATCACTCTATTCGGGCCGGTTTCCGTCCAATTTCTCTAATTTCCAAGTTGATGGAGAAATTGGTTCAGCTTAGACTAGCTTTTTTCTGATAGCGGCGGCCATCTCTCATTTGTCATAGGAAGCCTACTAATTAACGTGGGGTCTGAAACACGCATGTCTACATTGTATGGCAGGGGCTGTTAAGGCTATCTGAATCGGAGTGCCACCCAGCAACAAACACATCTGATGTGGCTTAACTTCGCTGTTATCTTAATCGTCTACCCAAAGACTTTCCGATGGTATACGTCATTCAACACTTTAATGGGATTATTATTCCCAGTTTCAGTGTCTCTATCTTTTTCATGCATGCGAGAGGTCATATACAATCACTGTCAACGACGTGCAACTAACGCTATGATGGTAATAGTTTACCCTCCCCAGCCAAAGAAGGAGTTATTTAACTTAACCGTGTAAATTCAGTTTAAAGCAATTGCCTCAAATCACATCTTGGCAACATCGCCGAATAATCTTGTGGCCTCGACTGTCGCAGGAAGACGGCGGCGACGTTGTTTCTGCGTTTGTTGTCTCGTTTGTCACAACGCCAAGAGATCGCTTGACTATAACGATGTTAATTCTACCATTTTTATTAAAAATGGCTTCCTGTTCTCTATCCTTTCTCTATTCTTAGGTTCGCAAATCGACTAAATAAGAAATGTGAGAATTCGATGAGCAAAAGAAGCATAATAACACCATTTTCCCTTATCATATGATTTTTTTTCCATGCTATAATAATGATAATAATAAGGGCTAATTTTGGTTAGGTATTATTATTGCAAAATTATCGAGAATAAATGGTATAAAAAGAAATTCTGATGAACGAGTCAAAAAACACATTTTTGTTCTTTTCCAACTAGCATAGGAGACCATCTAGGTAATATATGCATTTTACCGAGCCAAAACTTGTCTTTCTGATTAAGAGCCAGAGCATAGATATATTCTTTTCGTTAATAATTGGTTCCATATTTACCGTATAAATCTATAGATTTCTACATTAAAGAATCAAATATTTTTTCTATAGGTGACACATTCATCCACATTACTAGTTTTTCACGAGTGTGTAAAAATAGTTTCTCGCCGCACCGGTTTCTCAAATCCACGAAGATCGAATTTTGTGAATTGTTTGCGATTTTTTTTGTGGGGGGGGGGGGAGGCAGATTCCTGTTTAACTTTAGAAATTTCTACCCCAGTATATATGGTTATTCCATTAAGCAAATTGTCGTTTTTTATACTTAATCACTTCACATGAATTCAATCGTAGGATTTTAGACTTGTTCACTATGGGACTTCCTTTTTCTCAACATGAATGTCTAGGTCTCTACCGATTCGAGCTCGTCGCCAGCAAAGAGGCACTTCCGTCTCCGCGCAACTTTAGTTGCTTCGATTAACGAGCTAAAATGGCTAAAGAGGAATTGAAAACGGAATTTTATGGGCATTTATTTTAAGCCGGGGAAAATTGGTTACATCAGACAGGCATAAGCGCCTTGTTGAAAACAAAAGTTGACACAAATGAAGCCATTTAATGTAGGGATTAAATAAAAATATCTGGCATGTCACAGGCGAAGAATTTGTAATTGTTTTGTAAGATATTATGCTCAAAACATACATTGATCATTCAACTTTGGGCTCGAGTCTATACGAATATTTCTTAGGTTATAACATTGGACCTCTTCTTCTTTATCCGGTATAAAATAAAGGTGACAATATTTATTTATATACTATTGGCAATTCAGATGCCTATTTTTCTACTATAAAAGGTCGTCACACCCGAAGCAAGGTTATATGAATCGAAAATGATAAGGGCCTTCTTTATATATATATATATATATATATATATATATATATATATATATATATATATATATATATAGAAACCAAAAGATCAAAATTTGAAAAGGCATAATGAAACGGCCTATCGTCAGCTTGGTGCTGACGACACGAAGCTGGGCAACCGTGCCTATGTAAAATCGGATGTAGAAAAGTTACAAAAGGACCTAAACTTGATTTTCAGATGGGCGGATAAGTGGCAAATGCAGTTTAATTTAAGTAAATGCAAGGTGATGCATTTGGGTTGCCATAATTTGAGGGTAGAGTATACCATGAAAGGCCAGGTCCTCGACGTGGTTAAATTAGAAAAAGATCTAGGAGTTTTAGTCTCGGATGACTTCAAAGTCACGAAACAATGCGCGGATGCATGTAAAAAAGCAAATCGTGTGCTGGGTTATATCGCGCGTAATTTCACGTTCAAATCCAAAGATGTAATTTTACCGTTATATAAATCACTTGTGCGTCCACTGCTCGAATAGGCGGTTCAATTTTGGGCTCCATACTTAAACAAAGATATGGCGCAATTAGAAAGAGTGCAGCGTAGGGCTACAAAATTAATTCCCGAGCTGAGAAACAGGCCGTACGAGGAAAGACTCAGGGCATTAGATTTGCCATCTCTCGAAGGCAGAAGATTACGTGGCCAGCTAATAGAAGTATTTCAAATATTGAAAGGATTTTCAAACGTTAATTATAGGAATTTGTTCGAATTGGATCATAGGGGAAATACTCGGCAACACGGATTAAAATTAGTGAACAAGCGATTTAACACTAGTATAGCCCAAAACTATTTTACGTTTAAAATTACTCAAATTTGGAATAGGCTGCCCACCCACGTAGTAGATAGTAAGTACGTCGGTAAATATGTTTAAAAACCGTCTCGACCCGCACTTAAATAGTATAAATATAACGTAGTCTGAGCACAGTAAATAAAAACGTCTTTTGCAAAAGGAGTTTGGAGCGGAGGAACAACGAGAGTAAAAATAATGACTAAAAATGATGCCAGCGATTTCTCTTGCATGTGTAGTTTAGATATCCATTTTCTTTTCCGCCTATCCTATAAATAGTCTTACTATCCTAAAATTAGATTTTCACCACTAGCAGTCGAGGGCTGCGGAAGTTGAGAAGAAAAGCTTTCTATCACCACCCCACCCCTAGGTTGAAGTAGTTAATATGCATGACAATGTACACATGTAGATAAGTGTGTACAGTAGATTATATATTAAAAAATAAATAAATAAAAAAATAAAATAAATAAAAAATAAAAATAAATATATAGCATGTTAGAGATACACTCGTAGATAAGTGTGTATCGTAGTTATGGATTTAGTGCAGCGGACTAGCCTCGAGCGGACCTTAGGGTCTTTGCTGGTCCTAGATTCTGTAGTTCTGTAATTCTGTTGTTCTAATAAAGGAATTATTAGAAATAACTTTGATAAAAAATTTGAATATACTTAGGTGACAACCGAACTAAAAGAAAAAATCTTATTCAAACACCTTCAAAAAATCTCGTTCTTAAAATCTAGGGTTATGGACGACTAAAGCAATAGAGAGCAAGAAACAATGAAGAAGGAATTTATCGTAGGCTTCTATCATCATTGGAAAAATCTATAATTATAAAATCATTAATGCTGGCATCGGTTTTGCAAATGATAATATAATCCCGAACGGGGGAGCATTCCTTGCGGGTAAGGGGGTTACCTGTTCTGTTACTTATACCAAGGTGAGAACAAGCTCGAGGGTGTAACGAGCGCAGTGTACTGCCGACATAATTGCCTCTACGACACCGAGGACATGTAAATAAATATATTACACCACTGCGCAGGCTACACGGGAGCAATTCCTTTACATTAAATAATGAACCTATTGCTAAATTATTCCAAAAAATATTTTAAAGTTAATTTGCCCAAAAGGATATTTAAGGATTTTTTGTATTTGTTTGCGGAATTGGTGATTAAGAGGGCCTAAATCCTGGAGTAAAGGATATGGTATGTCCCTGGAAATGTTATATGAAGGTAATTTTGGAGAGAAAATATTGTCAAGGAAGGTTTTAAGATTAGCCTAAAAAATATGTGAAGAATAAGAATTGTTTGTGAAATAGGTGCGGAGGAAGTCTAATTCTTTATCAACATTAAAATATGAAGATGATAAGTGGTAGGCACGGTGAAGAAGAGTTTTAATGGAATTTATTTTAAAGATTTTGTCACAGGCACTAGAGAAATTGAAACCTATCCCATAGAAAGTAGGTTTACGATATACTGAATTAGTGAGCTTGATTTCAGATTTATTTATTTGTATATCAAGAAATGGGATGGCATTATTGATTTTGTATTTAATGGTATACTTGATATTGGGATTTATTGAATTAATAAATTTGAGAAATTGTTCCGTCTGTTGAGGAGTGTCAAATATTGCCAGGGAGTCGTCTACAAATCAGCGATAAAATGAGGGTCGTATATGCAATGGGAATGTATTGAAAATCTTTTCTTCTAAATATATCAGCGGCTGCTGTAGCTATAGGGAAACCCATTCCTACACCATCAGTCTGTTTGTAAATATTCTGATTGAATAAAAAATATGTTTTGAAAATAAGTTCAAGTAAATATGTTTTGAAAATAAGTTCAAGAATTTGTTTAAGAAGAGGACAAGTAAAGCCATGAAACTTTTCCGAAGCAGCAAAAGACCTATTAAGGGTGTGTTTGTGAAAAGTGAAGAAACGTCAAAACTAACAAGAATATTAGAGGGACAAAGGGAGAGACGTTTCAATTCATCAACAAGCGTGAAACTGTTTGCTATACTGTATTGGTTAGTGGTAAACGGGTTTAGGAGCTTAACAAGATATTTAGCCAGTTTATAGGTAGGGAGAGAGTATGCAGCCAGTATGGGGCGTAAAGGAATGCCAACTTTATGTACTTTAGGAAGACCAGACAGGAACCTAAGCCTCGAACCAGTTGAATGAAGATGGTTGTAAGTTGATATGTCTAGGATGCTCGAAGATTTAAGCTTCAAAAGAAAACGATCGACTTTATCCTCCAGACGGGAAATTAATTTATCTAGAGGCTCAGTGACTGTAATGAATTTAGTTGCGTTGTTTAATAAGGACTGCATCTTTGAAATATAATCTGATTTGTTAGGTAAAACTACACCATTTCCTTTATCGGGGAGAGTGATTACTAAATTTTCGTTATTTGAGTGTTTTCAGAATAATAAAATAATCGCGGTTGAAGAACTAGGATAAGAAAATTAGAGATTTTGATTTGTAATAAAATTTCTGCGATACTTCAGACAAACTTGTTAAAAATCTATTATACTCTCCATATATAGGAATGGAGCCAAGTTCATGGGCAAGTTTTTCAAGTTGGCCAAAGAATTTGGATATTTTATAGTTCAATTGAGGGATACGAAACTGAAGTCTGAGAGAGAGGAGAAATTCTTTAAGTTTGGTAAGAGAAGAGAGAGAATAATTGCGAATAATGTTATCGGGGTGAAGAAACTTGGGCGAATTCAAATCTATTTTCTTAAGTAACCTTGATCATTTCACTTTTCATGTGTGTATATATATATATATATATATAAATATATATATATATATAACTTTTGATCGCATACTGGTGGGTGGTTGATCTTTGAACTTGAATTTTGATCCCAGTCTTAAGTCACTAATGACTTAAGACTGGGATCATTATATATGTGGGGTAATACCACGTGCAATTTCTTTTCCAGCACGGAAGTTCCATGCGTTGGAGAAGATTCTGTTAGGCTTAAATTGGTAAGCCTACCCCCCCATCCCCTTCCACAAGTGGTAGCCTCGAACCGCGTCCACAACGATTCACCTTTACGCAGGCTAGAATAGCCTCTGCAAGAAGATTCGAGGCCATTCGAGAGTAGAGCTGTTTCCCGCTACCGCCCCTCCCCCGGGGGGGGAAAGCCTCGGACATAAATAGTGCTCGACTCCCATGAGGAGACACAGGGTTGAGAAGTCTCGCATAGACCCAAGAAGATTCCCATAGTTCTAAGTCAGGTGCTAACAACAAAGCAAAGTGACACCTGAACTATTTGTGTTTTGGAATTAGCCCCAGCCATGAGGTAATTCCATTTACTGATCGCTACCGAGCGATTTTTCCGACTTCACTCGTCAATTCCTGTCAAAGCCCTCCTCGTCCACCCCTCGTTTTCGGGGGCCGAAATACTCTCCCCTGGACCGGACGTTACCGCCCCCCCCCCATCCTTTTGGAGAACCGTCATCACTTTAAGTTCCTGCTCAGAAGCTCTGAGCACCCTCGCCTCATGTGCAGAAGACATCCGTGAAGCCTTACCCCGACGTCTCACCCGGAATCTTCTGTAAGCCAACCCCTCTTTCCCTCCAGTAACCCATTTGAGTTAATTCCCCCCATTTGAATAGTCTCCTATTCAAATTTTAACTTCATAGTCTGATTCATAACTACACTTCCCCTCCCTCGTTTACCGGTGTAATTTTTCCCATTAATTCAGCTGATGTAATTAGGCCCATTAATTCTCTGATGTAATTTTGCCCATCCTTCCTCTCATTATTTTTATGTAAATAAAATTATATTTTTGTACATGCGTCTTTAAATAACTTTGAGCTTTGCCATTGCCCATATTGTACCTGACCTCGTTGCACTCTTATCTCGCTATTCTGCCCGTCTAAACTCGTGGTGTTCCGTCCCTTTGTCGGTTTGCTTTTAAGTTATTGGTCCCTCCCCCATAGATATAATATGGTTTTGATGTAATGTAATGTCATACCACGACAATATATATATATATATATATATATATATATATATATATATATATATATATATATATATATATATATATATATATATATATGAATTCATCAGTTCCTAATTTAAATCTATCTGAGGGTCAATTTTCTTTTAATCCTGTAATAAGAAAGCAAATAAACAAAATAGTAAAATGTCAGCCCTTCAATATGTTTAGGCCTAACCCCCTTCCCAGATTAGCCACAAGTAGGGGATTGGAAAAAAAGATGGGATTTTTCACCATCTGACCTTGTGTTATGCTTATATGCACTTCTCTTATATTTTCTATCCAGTGTCAGTTGAAAAAGGGTGTGAGATACAGCGAAACTGTTCTGAATTAAATTGGTTTCGGAGAATGTGGTTTAATTCCTCATCTTTTCTTGCGATATTGCATTAATTTTCATCATATATATATATATATATATATATATATATATATATATATATATATATATATATATATATATATATATATATAATATATATATATATATATATAGCCGATTTATATACCATTTTACTTCCATTGAAATCGATCGTATGATTCTTGTCTCTAACATGGCAAAATATTCCACTGCTTTCGCTGCCCACTCTAATATCTCTTTTGTGTTCATACAATCTCTTGTCTAGATTTCTTCCCGTTTCCCATATATAAACTTTATGGCAATCGTTGCATGGTATTGCATATACTCCTATGTTATGATGTTCTTTGGGTTTCCTGGCCATCATCAATTGGTTTAAGGAATTATTATATTTAAAGGCTAGATTAATACCCGCTTTTCCAAATATGTCCTTTAAACTATTTAATTTATTATTAAATGGCAATGTTGAAGTCGTTAGTGTGGGAAGGCTTATTACCATAGAATGTTTTCCTAGCTGCAATTAAATTGTTCTGAATTAAATTGTCTTCGGAGAATGTGGTTTAATTCCTCATATATATATATATATATATATATATATATATATATATATATATATATATATATATATATATATATATATATATATGTACCAGGCAATGGATTTCGCCACTCCCACCTACGGGGGGAGCTTGCGCATCGTTACTAATATTAAAATTTACAATCTAAAAAGAAGCAGCCATGGTTAAAATTTTATAAATTTTCTGAACTTCGCCAATTAGAATAATTTTAAAAATGAACTCTAAACTATTTTCCCCTTTCAAAAAATCACGTTGCTTAAATATAGTTATAGATAAAATAAAAAAACAGCCTTACTTAAATTTTAATAAATTTTCAGAACTTCACCAATTGTAATTCATTTTCTTTTAAAACATTTTAAAGCATTGGATAATCATTTATTTTTTCTGAACTTAACCAATTTTGTATTTTCAAACTCTAAAGAAATTCTTAGAAATTACCTTGATAAAAATTTAAAATATATTTAAGTCATAACCAAACTAAGAAGATGAAATTATTATTCAAATACTCCAAAAAAAATCCGTTTTTAAATTATAGAGTTATTGAAGTGATATATATATATATATATATATATATATATATATATATATATATATATATATATATATATATATATATATATATATATATATATATATATATATATGGTTAGATAAGGGTAATAGTAAGAATTGCTTAATCCGTTAGAAAAGTGTCATGGAGTTAGTTCGTCCATCCTCTACGGGAGTGCCACCTATACGACTTGGATACCATCCATTTATCTGAAGAGGGAACTTTCAAGAAGCATTTTGTCCGGGTTGGCGTTTGAAACTTCAACAAAAAATGAGGAAATGTGAGATCTTCTTTCGGCTCTTCACCCATCTATATTTTATTTTTTTATAATGGGCTTTAAAGTCCATGCGATAGTGGTAATCAGTCTCTGAACGATATTCACTGTAAGGTTTGACATGACTTATTTGGGGGAAATGTTCACAGGAGCACATGATTTGTAGGAGAGGGGGAAAGATTATGATTGATTTGCGCCAGGTGAGAAAAACAAATCTAAAGCATGTGTTTGGTTGAAAAATTGTAAAGTGAAAGTTGTTGGTAGAGTAAGGAACTAATGAATAAGCCATGGAGTAACGAAAAACGCTAATTTGGTTGTAAAAAGACTAGGAAATTGGTTTTCCTGATGGGGGAAGGTCGGAATAGGACTTAAAAGGGAATGATTGTTCATGTGAATCATGGGTGTTTGAGATAAAAGACCTGACTGAGGGATAAGCTGAACAATTGTGTATGGTATGCGTTTATGGCGGAGATTCAATTGGGGCTTTCTGACCCATGATCAGTCGGAGTTGTATACGATGCTGCAGCACTCATCACCCCATTAGTCTTGTGGCCTATCGGAGCTGGACAAGATTGGTTTCTTTGTGATCAGTTAGTAATTAATGGAGCGGGAGGGGAAGGCCAATTTTAGGTCAATTTAAACGCAGTGAACCCCATCTTGTGGGCGCCTACATACGAAGATGTAACAGCCGATCCATCGGGATAGAATGGAAACGATTAATAGTAAGTACACACGAGGAGTTTTTGAACTGAGTTCACAGAGGGACAATCCGTCAAATGTCGCAGGGGGGAATTTTTTAAGAGGTTTCCGTCTCCACAAATTAGGAAACCCAGAAAATTCAAATTGTTGTCCCCATAAGACCGAATCGGGCAAATAGGCAATTTTCAATGTGTGTAAGGAAGTAAGACCTGATTTCAGTTTATTAATTTCTCACACACAAATATGTGATTGAAGAGTTCATAACAAATCGACTCCGGTGCTCCTGACAGTCTCAAACTATTATAGATTGATAACACCTTGTCTTTAATCTTCTAAACGTTCCAAAAAGCCTCTTCCCACGTATTTTCTTGGCCGGCGACCAATTTCGCAGGCTCTTTCCCGACCAGCTTTCGTCCATTCATGTCTGTATTCTTCTCGTCCTTATTCTCTTTCTTCTGACCTCATCTTTCTTCCGTAATGGGATGTTAGGTGCTGCATGAGTAATCTTGCTGCGGCTGAGATATGGGCTCTATCCCGGCCCCAATGCCTGTAGAAAGATCTGCAATTACATATATCTCTTCCACACATTTCCCCTACCTCTATATTCGCCACTTTATTTACATATCTCTCCTTACCCCTTTCTGGCGAAGAAAACTCCTCATTAAAGCACACAACCTATGAGAAATACATTTGGTTTAGGAATGTAAAAAGGGTAAAATTTCACGAGAAATTGATTGATAACAAATTGATTTTAAAGGGAAAAAAGAGCAATTAATAGTCAAGTAAAATTAGTTTGTCGTGGTAGGAAATCTAAGCCATATATCTAGCGCTGATAGTCCTGCTAAGCCGAAAAAGCTTGGAATAATGAATCTGTGTGTTGGGGGGGATGTCTGTTCTAATATAGGCTAGTCACATATTGTCCCTTAATGAATGAAAATACGCCCCTAATAAGGAATACAACTCAGATGAACAAAGAAAGTTACAGGTAACACTTGGGGACTAAAAGAGACGCTTTGATAAAGCCATAAACACAAATAACGGGGATAATAAAAGAAAAAAACATTAAAATGCGAATGGATGAGAGCCCCAGTGCCATAGGAAATTTTGTATGATGAGGGGGGGTGCCAAACTCGAGAGATGGACCGCAAACTGTGGTCAGTAGGTAATTTGAGGAGAAGCCTTCGCCGAACAATGAGAATATGCTTTATCTCTTCTCTCGGTGCTATTTCCAGACAGCTCCCCAATCAGGGACTAACTATCGCGCGCGCGCATGCTGAAAGGACAAAGTAAGCGGGTGTCTGGGCTGAGATGGCAGTCTCAATCTCCGTATTTGTGGCCCCGTGAGAGGGAAGGGGGTTAAGAGTTCCTCCTCTCCTTGGTTGAATTTCGTCACGCGGTGAAAAGACTAGAGCCGAGTGTAAATCTTAGCCCTAGCGAGATATTTTGCTAGCCGCTCTTTATCCTTTTCCCCATTTTTAATTTTTCTTAGTCGCATTTTGCCCCGATCAGTTTCTTATCGGAGATGGGCCAAGGGGTGTCCGAGAGGCTTTCGTTTTACCTTCCTGGGTTTGATAACTCATATAAGCATTATTTTTTCAGGACTAAAGAAAAACTAAGCAAAAATTGACTCAGAGAGAAACCTGAAAAGACCCCGCGACCCTAAGGCGAGGGATAATGGCCTGGCCCTTTTGCAAGCAAATAGCTTCGCCGTCTGCCAATGGCTAATTATACAAGAGAAATGTCGCTATTAATGGGACGTAAATTGGTAAAAAGAAAATTGTGATGATCTTTTGATACCTATTTGTGAACAGCAAAGTTTTAGCGCGGTAGAAGGGAGTATTACGGGGCTTGATGAAAGTGAGAAGTACCGTCGATAGAGAGATCTTTTTTCTCTCTCTAAATCGCTCATTTGGCAGCCTCAACGGCAGAGTGACGATATTATTTATGCTAACCTATGCTCAGGCTAAATTATCAGTAAAACACAAAGAAAAATAGTCAATAAATTGAAAAAAAAGAACAAACCACAAAAAGTAAGAAAAAAGACTAATTTAAGAGGAGAGAGAAATAGGCGTAAAATAAGTAGCGCGTTTTAGGCTGAAGCTGAGCTTTGTTTATGAGCGGAGGTGAATTTAAGCGATCGTGGGCAAGGAAGGGAAAGAGAGTCGGTCGAGCTCAGATTTCGGCTTATTTCGAATGGTTTTGAATTTCAGTTTAAGGATGAAATCGAATGAGGTGATGTTCTTGTCTTTTCTGACGACATGAGAAACACTCGTATGCTCATACATACCAGCAGTTCTTCAAAATAGTAAAATCTCCGATCATACATTTAATTATTGGAGATTGGAAGTTCCTTTTTCTCTTTATCAATCATTTTTTATGGATTAATTCAACTTTCATTGCCGTGGCAAACTCCATTAATTGAATTAATTCAATAAAGAGGAGGGCACTCTATGTGTTCGTGGGAACGACACAAATAAAATTTCCCTTATATTATACAGTCGGTATTTTGTTTCAACAGATAATTCATTAAATGCTCTTGACCTATATAATCTTATAGGCCGGAGTGAAGGGTTTGATAAACGTGAGAGGGTGAGGTTGCTATGCTAGTTCATTATCTGTATGGATGGTGTCCTGAGAGAAGAATGAGTGGGAATAAGCGAGAAGAATGTAAAGTCGATGTAGAATAACGGGAGATGGGGGGTTCTCTCAATGTTAGATGTATGCTGATATGCTGATGACCTTTTAAGTTGCAAATGGGGTGGTGTGTGCTATTAGATAGTGGCACAAATGAGGTAGAGTGCAATACCAAGATTATGTCTAGTAGGCAGATGTAGGAACAGTTAATGGTTAATGCGTTAAAATTCTGCCCCAAATTAACACTAAAGCGTTAATGTCAATCATTACTGTATTATTATAAAACAATAGAGAAGACGTTTTCTTAGAACCACCTCAAAGTGGCCAAACTATAAAGAATAACCGAATTATAACCTACCGAAAATACAGAACCGATACTTTTAATCGACTAACAGTTAATTGTGGCCAACTCTAAAAGTAGGAAGTTTAAGAGGTAATCAGAGGATCAGCAAATGTCTAAGGTCTGAGAGTACTGGACTGTGTAAACATCTACCCGAAGGTATAGGGTAAGAAAATTGTTGTATGAGAGTTAGACTATAGTATAGAAGTGGAAGGAAGGATGGAGAGTAAGAAAACTACGAACGGACGACTTGAGAGAGATGTTTGGTGTGCCAAGGGTAAATAGAATGGGAAAATATGAGAAGGAGTTTGTGAGCGAAAATGTTCTGATTTACGCGTACTATTGATATGCGAGTAGCAAATCTGAGGAATAGACTTGTAATTGTGATACTATGGCAGAGGAGCAAGTGGGTGATGTTGAGTATGATATGTGTGCATGGAGTCTGATTGTGTGTGCGGGGACTCGTAATTAGGGCCATCTGTCGAGGGATAAACTCTGCGTCGAGGAGATGATACATCCTATGAGAGGCGAATGCCGCGAACAAAACGATGGGTATTTTGGTTCTAGTCGGGCATTAAAAGTGTGGAGCGAAGAGGAGGGAGGGGGTACATTCTCTGGTGGTTATGAATCCCCGATCTCCTTTGTAAAACTGGTGAAAATGGTGATGAGGAGAAGGAAATTTAGGACTAAAATTCATATAAAGGATCCACAGCTGAAAAATTGCCATTTTCTTGACTGACATTAACAATAATTTATACCCACATTATTTTGTACATTTAGAGTTTAGAGCATCGTAATTACGTTCATTAATGAAAGAACCCCTCCTAACAAACAAGCTAAATCCACGTCAAGAGATCCTGCTTTTAAACGCTAATATTTCCCCTTGAATTACAAACGCCCGCTTAAATGACCCCTGAATACGCTCACTGCCACAGCTTCAGAACTTTCGATCCTTCCAAGGGGTAAATAATGTTTTACTTCCCTTCCTAGCCAAATGCTTTTATTAGAAAGGGGAGGGGGGCTAAGCCCTTAACGAGAGGAAACCACGTTCGAAATTAAGCTACATTACATATGGCTAGCTGAATCGAGTCAGCATTGTGCCAATGTCATGCCTTGCAGTAACACTTGCTGCGCCCCCTCTTTTAAATACCTGCTGCGCCCCCCCCCCCCCTATTAAATTATAGGTCCTCGCTGAGATTTATCAGATAGCGGAGATGGTTTGAATAAGCCACTCAAATCGAACCCATCGGAAGGGACGCGATAGTGCGGCATCCTTGATACGTGACGGAGGGTCACATCACCGAAAAACCGAGGAAAAAATACCCCAATATAACAACTATATGGGAGAGGAATTCCCCCAAAGGGGAGATGCGGGGCAACATAGAGTTAAGGCGACGTGAGCTGCTTCGTCAAAAGAGGCGGGGAATTTCAAAGTACGACGACGATGAAATCTCTTCGCGGGGGAGTTTGGCATCGAATGAAGAGGCGAAGAGCAGCCGGTGGTTGATCTCGGAGATTTATAATGCCACGCCCTCTGTTAGGCACTGGCACCGCTCAGCCAAATCCTACTTTGACGAGGGAAATACAAAGGTCCTTGTATTGAAAGCACCTGCCCAAGTTAGGGAAACAAGGTTAGCAGACCTAAATCGCGTGCTCTCAATTATTTTGACTTACGACCATCAAAACTGTCAAAAAGTGGGGCAATCCAACCCATTGTTAGTTTTCTTTTAATAACTCCCGGACTAACCTTGAGATGACATTGTTAGTTATATATTTCGACAGAAAATGGAAAAGAACATCAGAGCTTCAAATTCCGTTACAATCGGACGAATAGTTACGGTGCCATTGCCAAAACACTGATTGAAAAGTAAAATGGTTACCATCCAACCGATCGACCTACGGACGCGATTAAAAAGACAACTCAAATTTTTAAAAAAAGTGGGGATCCAAAAGGTTTTTGCCTGTCTTTATTTTCTAGTTTACCTCCCTTAAATCTGTGTCAATGGGGAGGGGGCGTGGATTTATTATTTTTGTTCTATATAAGATTAAGATCTTGAAGCTAATAATAAAACCTTTATCCACGAAATTTGCCCCCACCGCCTATTCAGGTTCGGACCTCAAAGTGTTTGTGTTCTTTCCTACGAACTTGTTCTTTTTGAAGTTTGTAAAGCGTCTTTTCAGCCGAGTATTTTTAGTCGACGGTTTGTTATTGAAGCCATTTTCGTCTTTTACCCTATTCTTGCCTTTTCATTTATCAACTATTCTCTTTCGTTTGTTACGTCAGCTTCCGTTGTTCCCTCAATCGAATTTTCTTAGTAAATTGATCGAAAATCAAATTAAAATAGAATCAATGAATTGAAGTTGCATAAAATTCGACCACCGCCATTCTGTCATGAAGCAGCACAAACCTTCTTCTTTACATAAATGTTACTTATGCGCAAAGGAAACTTATTCTCGAGGCGAAACAAAATATATTCACCTGCTAAAGACATCCAGGTTTTTTTCAAGGGCAAAGAATACCCATCTGTGCAAACCTGGTCCCTTTTTTTATCCGCCATAACAAAGCCTTGAAATAACAGGTAAAGCCATTTCAATTTTTTAAGATGGCAATCATTCGTATTTTCTTCTATATATAATACATATTATATTGAATTAAATTTCTTCTAAATTTTAGATATTTTCTAGCTATGTTTCAAGACCGTGGAATACTTTAAATACTTCTTATTCTCAAGTTTGGCACTTTTCGAAATATCTTTTGTCTCTCAAAAACTTTTTGACGACTGCAAATATTTTCCCGTGGGATCCCAAGTTGACTCTCAGGGGTGGAATTTTTCCCTGATAACGAGGTGCCATAAACTCACGAATGAACCTGGTTCATATTACGGCGAGAATTTTTCTTACACAGTCGCCAGTCGAACTGACACTAACTTTCAGGCAAATGCCTAGAGGAAGGAAATATTTGGCTGCCAGCTCCCAATCTTAAGTTTTCCCTGTAGCTCCAAATTGTTCCCACGTGAGGAAGGCATCATGTCCCGGGGTATGTCGTATGTGTACTAGGGTTAACAAAGCCTTAACACGGCGAGTCTTTCCTTTAGTGAGGACAAAGTCTTCGACACCCCACTTCCTACTTGTCTCACCTTTTCTTTGCGAATACGTTTTTCTGTGGTTTGGTGGCAAGACCGAGGTGAACCAAATTGACCGGTGCTCATTCATGACGCCCCTTAACGCTCAATTTCTCATCCCCTCCCTGGGTAATGCTTTCAACCTAAAGGGGGATGACTTACCCTCCTGTTGTTGTGGAGTCAAGGATGACAGCAGTAACTCACCGACAAACACTTGCATTCTCGTAACTGTTCACGTCTTTTCGCGTTCGCAGGCACGGCTTTACAGCCCTGCTGGGACATGCCAATTATTTCATGTTCTAACAAAACCTTTCTGCCTCTTACCAAAAGCCCACCACACTCTCGTAAGAAGAAAGACGAGAGATACAAGACTAACTTTCAACTTCATCCCAACAACCTTTTGATGGCTAGGTTAACCATGACGATTGATGCCAATAGCTCCAGGCAATCTTCCCAGCTATTTTTTTGCCTTCACCGACACACCGCAACATTCCAGCTCAACCACTGTGGTATTTGCTTTGCTTTTAATTTTGGTATATTAAAGTTATGATTTCAAAAGTCGGCTCACCACAATCTGTTCAACTCGTTGATCTTTCAGATGACTCTCAGAAAACCATTCCATACAAAATTTCTACTGTTGATATCATCAGGATTTGTCACCCTACAATTCTTTCAATAGTTTCATATTTTTCATTTAGCACTTTAATAAGGAAGAAGAAAAATCTCTCCAAGAATAAATAACGTGAAATCATCGCCTCAGTGAAATAATACCAAGGAAGATAAGTCACACGATTGCTTTTTATGTATTTAGATCATAACGCCATCTTTGAAAATCGATCTTTGTGAGTATAAGATGAATGCCACACTTGAAACGAATAGCAAATTTAAAACTGCCAGCTCAACTATTGCAGAAACTCTAACCAATAGCCTTTAAAATAAAGAGGTAAAGCACGATTACTTCGCCTGTAACATTTAGGATTCTGTGTAAGTTCTTGGACTTGGACTTAAAAAGTTGGTAAAATTTAGAGAGAGAGAGATAGTGAGAAAGAAAAGTGGTGAAATTGGGCGAGGTTAAAGAATAGAGGGGGTGTGTGAGACAGAATAAATAGGTTCCTAGTGAAAGGGTATCTCTGTTTTGGAGTTTGATTGAGTTTTTATGTTTTTTATTTGTTTTTATAACCTATAAAATTTATAGCTTATACTAATTAAATTAAACCTGTTAATTTGATTAGGCAAGATTTGATCTGATTGGCATTGAAGCCTTTATGTGGGGCGTGTTTTTTATTCCCGCTGTGGGTTTTTGAAAAAGTTTTTTGAGTGAATATCATTACTATTTCAAAAAATTGGTAATCTTGGTGTTGTGATTAATGCTAAACAAACCTGAACTAGTCATTTGTAGTATTTTTTCGACTTTGTCCTGTTTACTTTGGAGTCATGTCGCCGTCTGTCAAAGCCTTGCTGTTTTTAAAAGGTCTTATTTGTCGAGCGACCTCGAATGTCCAAGTGTGTACGACAGAACTCGGGGAACAGGCGGGTGCCAATGGCTTCAACGATATGGCTCTTGCTATCCCAAGGTTCTCTCATTTCATTCGAGAATAGTTCAGTGATGATCTTGAAAAACAGTGAATAAACTACTGTATAACAAAATGTCAATTTTAGAGATTAGTTTCGGAAAAGCAGCGCTCCACTGTACAGTCGTACTAAATGTGTGTTTCTCGAAACTAATCCCTAAAATAAAGAAACTCTGCGATTTTTATCCTGTCTTTCATTAAATTTCACCATAAAAAACTCGATACAGAATTTCTTAACTACTTGTGTCTGCGCCTTCATCGGACTGTCTTTTAAAGACTCCTCGGAGATGACAAATGCCTGGTGCAGGCGAAAGAATGGGCTGAGGATAATGACAAGAGTCATGTTCTCTACTAGACGGAACCAGACTTAGAGGTAGAGCAGGGCGGTATTTTCTGATATTCGGTTGCTATAAAAATACCGTGTATAATATGGTAATGAGAGATTACCGAAGTAAATAGAGGCGGAATAGCTTATTAACTTATAACGGGAATCGAATCTCGTTTTGAGTTCCTAGATATGTTTGACACCTCCCCACTTTAACAGTCAGAGCATAGACGGTGTTTCCATACTCTTCAACTTTTTTCATGTCTTCCTTTTTTATTTTCTCGCGTTTCTCCACTTTTCTAATCTTTCCCAGTTCGATGACTCGATCAAGTTCCTTTCTAATGATTAAAAAAAAGTTGTTATCGTTTCAGTCAATGGAAAATTTAGGATCCGTTGCTCGACGATACTTTTCCTTCTTTTAGGCAAATTTTCACCCACGATGAGGGTTACCCAGTGTAGACTATTACACCTGGTACCAGAAAGAACGGCAAACTCTTGTGGGCAGAGTGTCAGTGCCAGTCTTAGACTAGATTGAGACTACCTGAGCTATATTACTTCTAGACATTTCCACTTTCACGATTTTAGGGGGGGCGGGTACTTCCTTTGCAAGCCCCTTATTACCTAACTTTTGGCTGTGTGCCATTCCTCCCCAACACCCTCAGTTTGTCCTCCTAGCCTCAATGCCTGCAAGAGGATCTACGGCTCTATATCTTCCACATATTTTCTTATTAGTATTAAATACGGCTCTATATCTTCTACACACTTTCTCATTAGTATTAAATACGAAAATCTTTGGATCAAGTAAATATTCATAACTACAATCCTTAAAATGAAATTCACTTTCACCCGTGCATCGCGAATTGGCTCCTCCGAGATAATGAAGGATGTTGATGTGAAGGGAGGAAGCAGAGCAGGTTCCTTTCAAGGGATGACTCATGGCAAACTTGATGATGGGTAGTGGTCGAGGAGTCAAGCACTACTACTCTGGGTGCCAGGCCCTTAAGGGCTTTTCTATCAAAGCTGCATCCAACATACACATAGAAGGCTACAGGTGCCTCTGTAGTTCTGGATGGGCCTTCAAGTTGCAAAGGTTGCATCTCAGTCCCTTACCGGCAGCCTCTGACGCTAAGTCACACAACGGGCTATCCTTCAGAGTGGCTTTCTATAGCGCCTTAAATTATGCCTATTTAATTGATATCAAAGTTGAAACGAATTTGTGAAAGCAGAATTTAGTGGTCACGATGACATCCAGCGGCGAGAAAGGGAAGCTTGGGTTTGGTTTAGACAGTCATTGGTGCCTTTCTACTCGATTTAAAAATAATAACTATCTCTTTTATACACCGCACTCACTCTGAAAACGACATCCTTCTAAGCAGCTAATGGTTGCTCGGAAGCTCTTCTCAGTCCAACCAACAGGACCAAAAATGAACTATCTCTCAGAAGCAACAACATCTACCAGTTTTCCGCATAGTGTGGTCAGAGCATTTCAACACCACTAAAACTACTCACTCCCCTTTCACCTCCTTTTCTGCCCTATTAAGCTAAAGGGTACCCACTATTATGTCCACCTCGAAGGCTTTTCACAGCAATGGAGTGCTGTGTAGCGTAATATCTCGTCCAGTCAGGGTTCATCCATGGGAAGAAGACCCCAAACACACACCCTTACAAACACTCTCCATACAGACCTATCATGCAAAATATCATCCACTTCCTCCTCAGTTAGCCCTTTCTCTATCAAACACACATCCTACACTCACCACACACACTCATATATTCTATTCAAAAGTCTAGTTTACACTAATTATTCTTAAATATTCTTAACAACTCAGTCACTTAAAATACAGCCACATCCTTATCTACACCCTTCTTCGCACCATAGACATATCTTACCTAGTCATTTCTACATCTACCTTCTTTTTGTAAACCAAACAACCATCTCATCTTTTTCAATTGCACTACATTTAGTAGGAATCTTTCCTTCTCTCCACATGCCAGTCTCATTCCAATATACCAATATTGTTACCAGCATACTCTCATTCATTTCCCTGGTACAGTCCGCACTCAAAACTTTACTTTACTTTCACTAACGTTCTACTCGCTCCCAGAGCGTTTCCAATAATTTAAAACTTGTGGTTTTTCATCTGTACCACTCCTCTCGATGCTTAAACTTCGCACTTGTTCAAGGGTAATACCATGGATTGAGATATTACACCTGGTCCTTAGCTTATATGCACATAGATGGAACCCCTTCTATACCATCCCCGAACAATCTCACACAACATTTCCTTATTCCTCTCCGCACTTCTCACTTCTGAATATATTAAATAGCCCAGGCGACATCACAAAGCCTTGTCTTACACATTCACATATGTCAAAACATTCACTCCTGGTATCTTTCACCTTAACGCAGGCCTTACTTCCGACTCACATACGCTTCACACCATTCAATAGTTAACCACTCACAACATTAATTCGTATCCACCTGCCATGATGCTTCGATAAATAATGTACGATCATAAGCTTTTTCCAGATTCATCAACCCATTATACATTTTACACTTCTTATGCTTTATTTTCCCGTGTAAATACTTGATTCATCCCCTCACTACCTGCTCTAAAGCTCACTTGATCATCCAGTATCAATCTCTCTCCTATCCATCTTGTACACAAAATGACAACTTTTCGTGACACTTTACCAACAGTACTCAGCAGACTCATCTCCCTATGGTACATACTCACCATTATCAACTTTACCCAGAGACAAGGGCGCTATCACTGCACTCTTCCAGTCCTTAGGCACTCTTCCACTCTCACATGCCTAACTTACGATGTCCCGTACGCCATGCTTCGACACCTGGGTGAGCGAGGCATGGCCTTTCTGTTAGATTTGTTCAACAGGATCTGGGTGGAGGGTCTTCTCCCAGACTCCTGGCGAATCGCTACTGTGCTCGCCTTTCGCAAGCCGGGGAGAGATCACTCTACTCCGACCGGTTTCCGCCTAATCTGTCTAACCTCTTGCGTGTGCAAGTTGATGGAGAAATTGGTAAATGTTAGATTAGCCTATTTCCTGAACAGCGGAGGCCATCTGTCTTCCGCACAGTGCGGCTTCCGTAAGTTCCACTCCTCGTCGGATGCTCTGCTCTGACTGGAAAATGCCGTCTGCGAGGCTTTCCTTCGTATACAGCACTACGCCACGGTGTTTTTTGATCTGGAGAAGGCCTATGATACCGCATGGCGATACGGTATCATGGAGACTCTCCACACGATGGGGGCGAGGGGACGCCTCCCAATGTTTATATCTGAATTTTTGCGAGATCGTCGATTCCGCGTACGGGTGGGGGGAGCCCTTTCAGGCTTATAGGAGCAGGAAGAGGGTGTCCCGCAGGGAAGTGTCCTCAGTGTCACAATCTTTGCCCTGAGCATCAACGGCATCACCTCAGTGCTGCCGGAAGATGTTCTTGCTACGCTCTACGTGGACGACCTTTTGATCTCTTTTGGCGTGGCCCAGATGCCAACTCTGAAGCGTCGACTCCAACAGGCATTGAACGGCGTCTCTCGCTATGCCGAAGCGCACAGGTTTCGGTTTTCTTTGGCCAAGACTAAGGTGGTGCACTTCTGCCGCCATCCACGGCTTCACCCCGACCACGATTTGTTTCTTAATGGGGTGCGCCTGGATGTGGTTGAGTGGCACCGTTTCCTTGGTCTTGTATTCGACCGACGCCTGACCTGGGAGGCTCATATTCGCAGCCTTAGGGTCTCTTGTACCCGCGCCATGGACATCCTCCGTTCCGTGACGTTTAGCGCTTGGGGCGCTGATAGGGCTACTGCCTTACTTTTTTATCGATCCTTTGTTTGCTCGAAACTCGACTACGGATGCGAGTTTTATGCATCCGCAGCCGAACGTTTATTGCGGAGGTGGATTCGATCCACCACACCGGCATTCGCCTTGCGACCGGTGCCTTCCGCACTTCCCCCATTGAGAGCCTGTTGGTCGATGCTGGGGATATGCCACTCGCTCTGCGCCACGTGCAGTGCATTACTCGCCTGTACGCGCGAACCCGGCGCCTCCCTTAGTCGCCAACAGCTCTCACTGCATCCGCAGCTGATCTCGATGGTGCCTATGCCGCCGAGAGACGCCAGTCATACCCTAAGCCCTTTGGGTTTAGGGACAGGAAACTCCTTCTAGAACTAGATATAGCTCTCGGGCCGGTGGCGCCCCTGGTTCTGCCCAGGACGCCACCCTGGAAGGTACCACATTTGGCTATTTGTCGCCACGCCTCTGCTCCCAAAGCTTGTACTGCGCCGGGAGTATTGCGTTCGACCTTTTTGGAGCACACATCGTGTCATGCTGGTACCGTGCCAGTGTATACGGATGACTCAAAGTCCCAAGAGGGGGTCGGCTTCCACGCCGTATCCCCTCTGTTTGAAGTCAGCGGGGCTCTACCAGGCGCTGCGTCTGTCTTCACAGCCGAGCTGGTGGCAATACACCACTCGCTACGGGAGATTACGCGACGTACCCGGTTCGGAGACCGGATTGTGATCTATAGCGACTCACAAAGCGCCCTGAGTGCTCTCGGGGCATTGGAATCTCCGCATCCCCTGGTTCGCGAAATCCGTGACGCCACGGTTTTGGCGAGCCGGGCAGATGTCGAGATTATCTTCTGCTGGGTTCCTGGACATGTAGGAATTGCGGGGAATGAGCGCGCCGATGAGGGCGCCAAAGAGTCCTTGAGGACTCTGCGACCGGACCAGCGTTTCGCTCTTCCTCACACTGACTACATGGCAGGAATACTGGCAGCTCTTTGGACTGCTTGGAAAAGAAGATGGGAGACGGTCGAAGGGAACTTAAAGTTGCGTGCCATTGCGCCGTGATTGTTCCCATGGACCTATCCCCCACCGCCGCGGCGGCTTCAGGTTGCTTTCTGTCGTCTCCGAATCGGGCACACTCGTGTGACGCATCGCTATTTGAGGGAGCGCTCGCCTGCGCCCTATTGCAACGACTGCGTCGTCCCCCAGACTGTTCGGCACATTCTTGTCGAATTTCCCAGTCTGGGTGATCTTCGCGCACGACACCTGTCCCGGTACCGGGATGGGCGGGGTCGCTACCGCCTGTCCCTTGTACTCGGGACGAGTGCGTGCACATTGACTGGTGGACTTATTGACTTTTGGGGGGAGGCCGGCCTTCTCCCTTTCATTTAACCCGGTTTAGTTGTTGTTATTGTTTTTGTTATTGCTTTGTTATTGTTATTGTTATTTCTTTTTATTGTTGTTTCCTGTTCAATTTTTAAAAGTAGCCTAGAACTAGGCTGTTTGTTTACGGCAACTTATGCCTAAGTCGGCAGTCGCCAGATAGCCCCTTAAATAAAAAAAAAACAAAAAAAAACCTCACATGCCTTACAACAAAGCCACCAGAACTACTCAATAAAACAATCACGACTACCTTTTAGTATCTGAAACTATATCAATTATTCCATCTGTCTTTTCAGACATCTCATATCAGTAACAAATACTTGCATGCTTATCTCTTCCTTACTCCGCTATAGCACCCAATTTGCACCCCTGATGCCAAATCATAGTGCATCTTCCATACCCACATTATGCAACTCAAAGTATTCCCACATATGCTTTTAACCTCAACATTTTCCACAAATACATTGCATTCTTGTCATTGATGTTCACACAGCTATTCTTCTCTTGGTTCTTCACCTTTCTCTCTCAATTCTTTCCAGAATAGTTTTCTGTTCCAAACGGGATCCTCATTCATCTTTTGTCCAAATTGTTAACATGCCCAATCTCTGGTCAGTAGTGTTTGTAGTGAGCACGTAACGAAGGTAGGTAAGCAGTCAGTCTTTGCAACGGAGTTTCTCCCAACGTTATGATGCAATCTGACCTGAACCTTGACAGCGTCTTGCGAAAAGTGATATCTCGTAAGAGGAGAGCGTGTGGCCTTGAGTGGCGACAGCAACTGGAGTGTGTGCTTGTTCATCTCTAATGAAAACTGTACGAAGCGATCGTAAAGCACAAAAGGCTGGTGGTTGGAAGCTTTATTAAGGGCTTACAGTACTGCTTCTGTCTTATGGCTCTCTCTTCTCTCCGTAAGCAGTATAAGTCAGAAGTTTTTTTACAAATTTTAGGGGGAGAAGTTTCTTTGATTGTCTGTCCTCTGAAGGAGTCTCGAGCTATTACTCATCTCTAGCAAATTATTTGGAAGAGGGAGTATCTATGACTATTTCAGCTACTAATTTAATGCTTTAATGGAAGTTATTATAAAAACAATTTTAATGGGCTACTTCTACGACCAGTGGGCGGACATACACTTTTCTACCCTATCTTGAATAGTGGGTGGCACCGGAAACGTATGACGTCAAACAGAAAAGAATTTTGATCTTATAACAAATTCCTAAGCAATTTCTTTTCAAAGAAATATTAAAAAAAAGGAGTTTTAGCAGTGTCTTGCTTTTGTTGCTTACAGGGCGTATTTTTTGCTGTGATATCATTGAGATTTGGAAAAACGAAATATAGGAATTTAATCAGCAGATGAGAGAGTTGAATACAAAGAACAGTTGAGCTTGGAAATATAATATAAATTTCTGTGAACTGCTGAGCCCTTAATTTATATTTATTATCTATCAATATACCTCTGTAATTATATTGTAATTGTATGTTTCCTAAGTAAGAAAGTGAGAGACGAGTTTCCCGTTTTATTAAACTATGTCCTAGTTAGTTTATTGTTAAGGCAGCGAATGCAAATGCTTCATTTACTGCTTTCGTACCCCGTTTAATCACTTATTTCACTTTCTCTTTGGTCTACATGTATGCATTCAACCCCATCTCCCGAGCACACTTATATGCAGTGTTGGATTTAGACTTGGTGAGTCCCTTTTAATTATATGAAAACATATTACCTTTTAATTTTTATTAATATACATGTAATAATAAAAAAGATGTTTGCAAAATCACAAAAATTATATTAGATAATCCTCTAAATTACAACTTAAATCATTTTCTTTTTTGATTTTCCAAAAGCAAAATCATTGATTATGTCGTCAAAAGATCTGCTTCACAACTTATCACTTTCTATGCACTTGATGCTAAGTGCAGCTAATTTTTCTTGAGACTTAGTTGCTCTCAGGTGTGCAGGTTTGACTGGTATTTTTTTCAATGCATAAACAGTATTAAGTACAGTAAAGTACCAGTCGCAAATGGCTATAATTCCATGAATCGTCCATACCTACACCCGGACATTGATCCTAAATAATAAATCAGCTGTAATTGAGCTGTCTAGTCAAAAGAATTATAGATGATTAATCTGTAAATTTTAATTTTAAGACAATTAAAACAACCCAGTGAGTAAAAGAAATTATAATCTTGAATCTTTTGAGGCCCCTGCAGATTGTGAGGCCCTCAGCTATAGCTTATTTAGCTTGTACCTAAATCCGGCACTGCTTATATGCATTATTTGGCATTACCAATTACACCTCCTTTTGGCCCTTCAGTAAACGCCTTACATAACCTTTCTACCATTCAGCATTTTGCTTTATAATTCCAGTTTTAGCCCTCCCACCCACTACAAACCGCCACCTCCTTAGATTCGATCCACCTTTGCTCTATCGCCATACTTTTTACAGCTTTCACATCCACTTCTCCCCGTGGCATATTCTTTCTAACTCATGTGTATTTGTGTTGAATGATTCATCTGATTTACTCAATTTTCTTTCAGCACAGAACCCCACCACCCTCTCTCCATTTTGATTATCAACGGGGGGACCCAAAGCTCCATTTACCCCCTCTCTCCATTTTCATTATCAACGGGGGGACACAAAGCTCCATTTACCCCCTCTCTCCTTCTGAAATGCATTAATATCTCCTACACACTTCAACCGAGACCCAGCAGTCGTCCCTAGACATTCCTGGACCATTTCTTCTTAACTTCATTACAGGGTCCATACACTACAACAAGGCACATTTGCACCCTTGAAAATCAGAAGCTCAACCATTGCATTATGCCCCTCTCTGTAAGGAGGGGGGGGGGCGTAGACTGTTATATATGACCACCTCTCTGCTCCACTGCATAAATTGAGACTACCTGGGCTTTATAGACATTTCCATTTGAACTTTTTATCTCCGCTTTCGTTACAAGCTTCTTGGACCGGTTGTTGTTGCCTTTTACCACACCCACTGAATGGTGGGATTCTTCCTCAACCATAACCACAACCAGGGGCAAATGAAAAATTGCCTCGAGTATTACATTCGGACCAGAATTCTAAGGAATGAACACCCCCACCCCACCCCCTCTCTCTGAAGTGAGAACCCCGAGTAGTGGTCATTCACCTAAGAAGGCAAGGTAAATTTCCTATCAACAGCCAAGTTTTTATTAGTTATTTTGTTCATAAAGGATTAGGTTAGGTTATTAAAAAAACTATTAAATAAAATATTTTACAAAACATCAATAATGCAATAAATTAACCAACCTTAACCTAACCTCAATATATATATATATATATATATATATATATATATATATATATATATATATATATATATATATATATATATAACAACTGAAGTTCACTTGCCTGCCTACCATTGTTGTCGTAGACACCCTTACTAAAGAAGGTTGCCCAACAGCTGTGATTCATTTGACTTATGGAGGTAACAAAGTGCAACAAAATTGGAGGATTATTTTTCATCTGAATTTATAACTATTTTATATATGTAATCGAGTCTTATGATTCCAATAATGAGCTTCTTCTAGTATCAATAGTTTGATCATAAATAGGGACTAGATTTTTTTTAATTTCAGAAATTTACCCCCAAATTAAAAGATAAAATATTATTAGACACTACATTTCCTAAGAAAATAAATGAAATAAAAAAAATCTTGCAATTTGTCGTGGTATGACATTATATTATATCAATACTATATTATACCTATGGGAAGAGGGACCGATAACTTCAAGGCGAACCGACAAAAGGGACGGAACGCCACGAGTTTCGACGGGCGAAACAACTAGATAAGAGTGCAATGGCAAAGCTCAAGGTTATTTACAGCGGCATGTACAAAAATATAATTTTATTTACGTAAAAAAATGAGAGAAATGATAGGCAAAAATTACATCAAAGAATAAAAGGGTAAAATTACATCAGATGAACGAAGGGGAGGGGGGAATTGTAGTTATGAATCAGACTATGAAGTTAAAACTTAAGGTGTTACGGGAGGAGACTACTCAAATGGGGGGGAATTAACGCAAATGGGTTACTGGAGGGGAAGAGGGGTTGGCTTACAGAAGATTCCGGGTGAGACGTCAGGGTAAGGCTTCACGGATGTCTTCTGCACGTGAGACGAGGCCGCTCAAAGCTTCTGAGCGGGATGTTAAAGTGATGACGGTTCTCCAAAAAAAGGAGGGGGGCGGTAACGTCCGGTCCTGGGGAGAGTATTTCGGCCACCCGAAAATGAGGGGCGAACGAAGAGGGCTTCGACAGGAGTTGACGAGAGAAGTCGGAAAATCACTCGGTAGCGATCGTTAAATGGAATTACCTCACTGGCTGGGGTTAATTCCAATACACAAAAATAGTTCAGTTGTCACTTTGCTTTGTTGTTAGCACCTGGCTTGGAACTTGGGGAATTATCTTGGGGTTTGGGTGAGACTTCTCAACTCTGTGTCTCCTGATGGGAATCGAGCACTATTTATGTCCGAGGCTCTCCCCCCCGGGGCGGGGGGGGGGGGGGGGGGTAGCGGGAAACAGCTCTACTCTCGAATGGCCTCGAATCTTCTTGCAGAGGCTATTCTAACCCGCGTAAAGGTGAATCGTGGTGGACGTGGTTCAAGGCTACCGCTTGTGGAAGAAGGGGGGGGGGTAGGCTTACCAATTTAAGCCTAACCGAGCCTTCTACTACAGCGCATGGAGGTTCCGTTCTGAACAAGAGATTCCACGTGGAATTCCCTCACACAATGGAAACATTAAACATCTGAGAACACCAGATTTCTTTTCTATGCTTGCTACTAATGAAATTGAGCAATACTTAATGCTAAAATTAAACAATTGAACAGGATTTTGTTCTGTGTGCCCTAGGGTTATCTATAATCAAACTCTACACATATTTTCCTTCATAGAAATTAGGTGATATACAAAGACCCAGTTTATAAAAGAAGGAAGGTCATTTGTAAAAAAAGGGGATCTTTTTAGTCTAATACAACCGACGCATATAGAGAAAAAAAAGGACATTTTGAGTCCAATCCAACCGACGCATGTAGAGACAAAGACAGATATTTTGAGTACAATCCAACCGACGCATGTAGAGATAAAGGACATTTTGAGTCAAATTCAATCGATGCATGTAGAGAAAAAGAAGGACATCTTGAGTACAATTGCACAGGGCATGTAGAGACAAAGAAAGACATTTTGAGTTCAATTCAATCGACGCATGTAGAGAAAAAGAAGGACATTTTGAGTACAATCCAACAGGCGCACGTAGAGACAAAGAAGGACATTTTGAGTCCTATTCAACCGATGCATGTAGAGACAAAGAAGGATATTTTGACTAATCCAACCGACGCCTGTAGAGATAAAGGACAAAATTTTGAATACATTCCAGCCGACGCATGTAAAGACAAAGAAGAACCTTTTGAGACCAATCCAACCGAGGCATGTAGAGACAAAGAAAGACATTTTGAGACTAATCCAACCGAGGCATGTTCACTCACTGGAGAAAGGTTTTTGGATGAAGTAGTAAAATCCTGAAAATAATCTTGAATGGACTGTCTACTTAAATTTAATTGTACTGATCATTATCCTCGAGCAGAATTCAGCCAAAGTAAATATAGTGTGTCCAAAAACCATGTATATATTAAAAAGAATCTATAACAGGCAAACCCACTACCGAATTCAAATGATATGTGTTCTTTTTTACAGGTAAAATATACAACATCGAAATAAATGGTTGTTTAATCTGTTTTAAACACGTAAGTATTCATAGTGTCGACCATTCACGTCACTACACCACTGTCCTCTTTAGTTAATTGATGTATGTCGGGATATTACTACAAGCTTCTTCAAATGTGCTCTTTAAATGTCCAAGTGATTTAGGTTCTGATTCTACTTGATATTTCATTTTTCTAATGACCCATAAAGAAGGTCAAGTGAGTTCAAATCTGGTGAACGTGATGGATACTCAAAACTATCTCGTCGCCAGATTCACCGAGTATAAAAAGTTTCATCAAGGTTGTTCCTGACATCTTGATGGTAATGAAGAGGTGCTGGAACTAAATGTCATCCTCTCCAGATAACTATTAGATTACAGGAGAACCTTTTTCCCGAAGCCTGTTGAGGTAGCTATGACGGTAACTGTACCATCATAAAAGAATGGACCAACTAAACTTTTGTAAGAAAATCCACACCAGAATTATATTCTGTAAATTTACATGTTGTTCCACATAAATGTGTCGATTTATTGTGATCAGTATATGTAATTATGACAATTTATTATACCATTCAACTTAGATGTAGCTTCATCAGACTACACAGCTTTTCCCAGGTATTAACCACGAAACCATTCGAGAACTGGATTCTGCAATCCGGATCATCCCTATCCCTGGCATGTTATAATCTCGGGATGTAAGATTTGCATTTAGCATTTCTTAGAATTATTTGGGCCTTTGTCTTAATTTCTTTTTGTTTCACGAGCGCATTGGAAGATCAGATTTTCTTGGTGATCGGTTGATACTTGTAGGACTTCATCAGAAGTGTTAAAAAAACACCAAACTAGGTCATGAATTATAGACCCATCACACTGCTGGAGACCGTTGGGAAAGTTTTTGAAAAAATCCTCAACAGCAGACTGGCAAAATACCTAGCAGAAAAGAATCTACTGAAAGAAGAACAACACAGACTTAGAGAATAACGATGCACTGAGACAGCCATAAACTATAGGCTGCAACAAGCAGCATCATGACGGGCTAGAGGATGCTGTATTGACGTCGTCTGCAGAGACGTTAAGAAGGCCTTCGAAAAGTTTGGATCGAAGGCCTGAAATACAAAATCTCACGATTGAAACTCACGTCCCATTTCGAAACGATCCTCTGTAGCTATCTAACCAATAGGCGAGTAGTGATCGCCCTTGAGGGGCATACAGGGAAAGCCTTCCACCTCGCCTCCGGTATTCGACAAGGAGGATGCCTTAGCCCCACTTTCTTCACCATCTTCACGAGAGACATCCCTAAACCTGTTGACGAAAAAACACTAAATATTTAATACGCGGACGATATCACTCAAGTTGTAGTTCGGAAGACAAAGTCTTTTAGGATGATGGCCAGAGCCACGGCAGCAGAGGCCGAGAAGATCTCCAACTTCGAAAGACGCTGGAAAATCCAAACGAACGTGTCTAAGTTCTTTGCAACTGCAATAGAGAGACATCGTACCATCTCCTTCGATATAGGAAATACCGATATTGAATACTCTCCCTACGCATCAATTCTCAGCTACAGACTCTTTATTACCGGAATGAATAGGCACGTGAGCACCAGAACCGGATTTGCAATAGCTGAACTAGACAAACTCCACCGATTTAGAAGCTTCACAATAGCATTTAAGAAAAAGCTATACATCAGTTTAGTTAGATCGAAACTGGTGTACCCCAGTATACCTTTCAATGTATCATCGAATAAAAACATGTCGAATCTTTAAAGAGTGCCGAACCAAGGACTCCGTTTCATCACTGGCTCCAAGTGCTACGAGTTCCCGACCTCCAGGAGCCTACACGAAGAAATAGGACTTGATCCTTTGAACTTGTATCTCTATAAAAGAAGAAGAGACATTTGGGAGAAGTTGTAAAACATTCTCCCCAATGATACACTAGGCACCCTCGATCCAGAGGAGGGAGAGTATAAAAATTACCTAAACTACTAATCTAATACTTCCTTCCTTTCCGCACTATTTTCCCTCTCCCCTATATTTTTAGCTAATCACCCCCTCTTTTTCCCCCCTTTCTCTAGAAAAGAAAAGGAAGATCTTTTGATGTATTGGGGCGCCCAGTTCGTGGCTTGTACCCCTCATGCCAATGGCTTAGGAAGAAGAGAAATGTGTACCGGCAATCGAAGATCTCGGGTGACTTTGACGAATACCAGAGGCTAGCCAGAAAAGTGAAGTCCAGCATAAGGGCGGCTAAGCAGTCTGAGGAACTCCGAGTGGTGAGACTTTGTAAAGAGAATCCCAAGGAGTTCTTTGGATATGTAAACGGCCGTAAACCAATCAGTCGAACGATTGGCCCTTTAAGGAATGAGGAGGGGACATTAAAGCACTCAGATGCCGAAAATGCTAACCTTCTCAACGACTACTCCTCTTCAGTGTTTACTGAAGAGTGTGGTCCTATTCCTCAGCCAACGGATTCCTACTCGGGGGGAGGATGGAAAGCTGGAGGATGTGGGCTTCACCGAAGGGGAAATAGAAAAGAAGATCACTGACGTAATGACGAATAAGTCACCTGGCCCGGGTGGGTTTATACCTAGAGTGTTGCAAGAAGTGCGCGATCAAGTGTCAGGAAACCTGAGCGCAATCTTCAACATGTTCATCCAGACCGAATGCGTTCCTAGAGAGTGGCGTGAAGCGGAGGTGACTCTTATCTTCAAGAAAGGAGACCGTAGCCAACCGTCGAACTACCTACCTATCAGTCTGACTTCGATAGTCGGTAAACTCATGGAAAGCATGATGGTGGACATGCATTTAGAGTCAAACCTGCTACTGAGGAGTTCACAACACGGCTTCCGAAGTCAACGGTCATTCCTGACGAACCTTGTGGAATTCTTCCACTTTGTCTTCAGTGAGCACGATTGGGACAAGGCGGTGGATGTGGTGTACTTAGACTTTCAGAAAGCCTTTGATAAGGTACCACACCACCCCCTTCTCCGGAAAGTGCGAGCGCTGGGCATAGACGGAAAAGTATCAGGCTGGATAGATAACTGGCTAAGTGGCAGATGGCAACGGGTGGTGGTGAATGGACAGGCTTCTGAGTAGGTGCCCTTTTCTAGCGGGGGGCCTCAAGGTTCTGTCCTGGGACCACTACTATTCATCATCTACGTCAACGACATGGACGGTGACATGGTTGCCAAGATTTCCAAATTTGCCGACGATACCAAGCTTGGTATGAACGTTGCAAAGGATGGAAATACTGCCCGCCTGCAGGAAGATTGGGGAGTGTTCGGACACGTAGCAAATGCTTTTTAACGTGAACAAATGCAAAGTAATGAATATCGGCCACCGAAACCCCCAATCTTAGTATATCCTTAAGAGCACTGCTATTGAATCTACTGACACTGAGAAGGACTTGGGTGTAACAATCACTAGTGACCTCAAGTTCTCGAAACAGTGCATTGAGGCGGAAAAAAGGTCCAAAGGATGCTAGGCTGCATAAAGCACCAGTTTGGATATCGGAACAAGGAGATTGTACTGTGTATGTACAACTCACTTGTCCGACCGCACCTGGAGTATGCCGTACAATTTTGGAGTCCTTCATTTCGAAAGGACATCGCGAGAATGGAACGCGTGCAAGCCAGGGCAACCAAACTGATTTCCTCTAACAGACCTAAAAGTTATGAAGATAGATTAAGGGAATTAGATATGTTCACGCTGGAGACCCGGAGACTACGTGGTCAGCTTATCGAAGTGTTTAAAATACTTCAGAGCTTCGACAGACTAGACTACGGGGATATTTTCCAGCTCAGCGAGGGGAGAACAAGAAATCACGGCTAAAAACTTGAACTGAAGTGATACGACTGTGATCTGTGCGGAAAATTCTTCACATACAGTATCTGTGGTAGTTGGAACGCACTTCCGACGGAAGTTGCAAACAGTGAATCTGTTGACCAGTTCAAGTCAAGACTAGATAAAGTCTTGCAAAATCACCGTTAAGATCCTCGCAAGTGATCTTCGAGGTTGCCAACGAACACCTTCGAGGATTGCGCCAAAAGCACCCTCCTTGTATGGACCATAAGGTCTTCTAGGGTACTTATTTTCCTTGTAACTCCTTGTAGCTCCTACAGTATACTTCAAATTTCTCACAGATAAGTAATATTGTAAGTTGATTTAGAGGATTAGTTCCAAAATTGTTTTTTACACTGTTTTTGAACCTTTTTGAAAACTTTTCAACTTTAAAATACGACCTTAGTATTCATTTTCATTATTGATATGATAAGCACACACTTACACTTTTTATGTTTACTCTAGGCATGCAACGCTATTACCTATTTCACATTTGTATCTTCTAATCTAGGCAAGGCTGTTAGGAAATCCGCTTTTATATCTTCTTACGCTCGGCAAGGCTGTTAATAATTTCGCTCTTACATCTTCCTCTATAAAAAAGAGATACAAATCCTCTGAATATGCTAATGGGTTCACCTGATAGTTTAAAAAAATGTATGCATGGTTTTTGGACACTGTCGAAATAATTGTTTATAATTTAACTCCTCTCTAAGCTATGTAGTCTGGTATTCATACTACAGCCATATTGGGAGACTTCAACAGAGAGTAATAACCATAGAACCTTCTTTCTGATTAAGTCTTCCTAAATGGACTGCCTAAATCTCAGCCCGACAATTTATTTGTGTTTTTGTTTAGGTCTTACAAATTGCAATGCCTAAATTACAATCTTTTTCGTTAGAAATCGATCAAGCTAATAATATACAACTTGTTTTGATGATATTGAAATGAAAAACAACTTTTGGGAGAATTTTAAAATGAAGCAAAGAAAGGCAGGCGGGAGAAGTATATAAGTAAAAACGAGAGCTTTGTTGTAGACTAGATAATGATGACGACGGCTGCAAAGGGCTCAACTTTGCCATCTGCATGTTAGGGCCAGGTGGTCGGCTGATATGATCTACAGAAGTAAGTAGGTACAAAAAAAGAGTGGAGCTTGGATCTCGGATGATAGATTATATGATTAGTGGGAAATTTTTTCTCGTAAAATCTTTTTCTTGCCACTTTCTCGCTCACCAATTTGGGAAGGGAGGAGGTTGCAACAAAGGTGAGTAGCTACAGGTCATCTCCTAACAATGAGACACATTTGCAGAAGTGAGAAAATAACCCAAGGAGCTTGCTGTTGAGTAGGAGAAACTGCAATCTTGAGTCCAAATATTACTCTCCCTGACACTATTAACTCGCTTCCCTAACCCTTTCCTACTTGTGACCACCTATAACGAATGCTTTTAGAACACTTACTCTAGGAGCAGTCAGTCATATTGGTACGAGATTGCATCCTTATTAATGGACAAACTAGGCTGGATTGGTCTCCTGTTCTAGATGCATAAATAGTTTCCTATGTAATCCTAGAGACTTGTCCTAGTTGTGTTGCAGAATGCCTTACTAGGAGGAAAGTTCTCCATCCTTTGGTCTCTAATTATCATTAAGGGCCCACTTGCAACCATTTGACTTCAAACACTGATTTTCCTCCATAAAACAATTTAAGCCTTTTTGAGTATGATAAATTTTCGGATGGGTCGACATTACGAAGGTTGTTGTGTTTCGGATTCCACGTTAAGCAGTAAGTCCGCAGTCACAGAATCATTAGACGGTAACTGTGAGATGCACAGAATGACACTCTTAGACACTCGGGTTATGATAACCTCGTTTTGATTCATGATTAATCTCTAAATAACCCTGTCCCCTTACATTCCCATACAATCAATAGTTTTCCTGAACAAACCCTTAGGTTTCTATGTTGCAATCAGTTTACTTTTCCATATACATTAATTTTTTTAGTTGTCTTATAATTCCTCATATAATGTTTACGACTTTCTTTTCAGTTTAAATGAGATAATGGAAAAAAACTTATAATATAGGTATAATTACTGATCAAAACTGAAGTTTCGAGCTTGTGATTAGTGTTTTTTTAGTTAAAGTGAATTAAAGAGTGGTATTTAAGTAGTAAAATCCCACCATAATTGAAGCATAATCATGGATCAAGGAGATATTAGTTCTGCGAGACTTCGAAAATGAAAGTGTCCTCAACATAACTTTAATACTCTCATTGTGTGATTATAAAATATCATCTAAAGTGGAGTTTGAAAGGTGTCCACGTCAGTTTGATCGATTCAGATAACGAATTGAAATAATGGAGGCGTCCATGACTAATGAAACAGACATTCCCTATTCTACCAGCCTTTTAAGGCAAGGTTTTCCGAATCCGTCTGATTACATGGCTGAAGAAAGTAGCAGGTGAGTTATTTACCAAAGTTTAAATAAATTATTATTTTATTCTTACATATTTATCTCATCGTAAGTATTGCCATTTTTTTATTCATACATATTTATATATTTTTGAGGTCTTGCCATTTTTATTCGTACATATTTATCTAGATCTAAGCTCTTGCCATTAACTTTAATGGTGTCTATCACATCTCCATATACCAGCACTCCAGTGGCACGTTTACTTGCATGTCATAGTTTTATCCGTGTCTAGGTGCTCCCTTGTGTGAGTGTGTGTGTGGGGTCGGGGTGCTTGGGGGAGTCTGGCACTCAGTGATGAACCCCTGAAGTGGCGAGACGTCTGAAGCCTCGGTGTCACGAACAGTGAAGGCGTCGGATCTCGCTCGTGGGTGGGTGACAGGCGTGAGGGGAAACGCGGGGGTGGGGTTTCGGATCTCCTCTTTCTCCTTTTCCCACTTTCTCCATCCCATGGCAAAATGGCGATGGCTATGAGGGAGGATCAGGTTGATGGTGGTGGCGGTAATGGTTGGGTGTAAAAATGATCATACTGACTATGACTGTCCTATTAAGAATGATGGTAATAGTGATTATGATGGTGATGATGATAATGACTAATAATAATGATAATCGTGAGTGATGATGATGGTTAGGAGTATTATGATCATCATTGTGATGACTGTTATGGCGATCATTATACCTGTGATGATGATGGAAATAATGATTCTATTGATAATGTCTGCCCTAAATATGGTGATAAATCTGGTGGTGATTCCCTTCCCCCGGACCCCCCCTCCGCCCTTCCTCCGGACCCCCCCTGCAAATTCGCAAAGCAAGTTTGAACTTTCTCTTGGAGGTCCAGAAATGCCCCCGCTCCTCCACGGTTGACGAGAATCACATTTGCAGTCCTTGTCATTCTTTACGCTCATTGTCCCTATGCGCAGTATTTGTCACCATATGAATTCCTTGTGATCGTTTGCATTACTTATAATCATTTTGAATCCTTGTCAATATGCACAGCCATTATCATCATATAACTATTGTCACACTTTAAATTCCTTGTTAGCATTTGCAGTCATTGTCACTTATACAGTCTTTGTCATCATTTATAGAGTTTGTTACCTTTTTAGGCCTTTTCACATTTTAATCCTTGTAATTAGGCAGTCCTTGTCACCCTTTAATTCCTTTTTATTCTCAACCATTCCATCTCTCTATTTAGTGATCCTTCATCTGTCAATATTCCTCATTTTCCTTTCTACAGGAGGGGGCTGCCCTCGATGGTTAAAACAATTTCTCTTCTCAATAAAACCTCTTCCAAACCATTAATTGACGATTTAGAAGCCCCACCCCCCTCAGTAGGATTCCCTGTAAGCACTGTTCTTTAAGATTCTAGGTACACCGACTCGACCCCAGGATTTCGTGCCTTCTCAGCCCCAACCCTCGAAGGTGGCTATCTTCCACATATTTTCCTTTCCTCTATCTTCAGCACTTTCTTTTTCGACTGAAATGCCCAGGTTGGTGTTCTTCTTATCGTTAGTTAACAATAATAAACTTCTTTTTATTCCCCTTTTTGTCTCTCTTATGTCTGTGTTTAGCTCCTTTTTCACTACTCCTTTGAGCGACCGATATTTTGGCTGCACCAGATTCTGTTTGAATCGGGGCTATTATTTAGGCCTTCACTACATATTTTAACTTGCCATAACTCCTCCCTTTTCTTTCGAACCTTCAACTGAAATCTGTTGGTAATTCTCTCGTTTGCCTTTTTTTAAAATGAATAAATCCGTTTTACTTCACGATATTCAGTAAAATCAATCACCTAAGTTCAGTTTAGTTCGTTTATTTATTTTCTTTTTCGGGTATAAAACAAAACTAATTTATCTAATTAAAATTTAATATATTATTGGATTTGTAATTTTGGGAACTTAATACAGTGATTTCTGTAACTCTAATTTGAGGTGCAGTGTTGTTTTATCCCATTCGCATTCGAGAATTGCTAATTGGTGAGGTCTTTAAGATGGCCACTCATAAAACCTACATACAGTTTAACTGGCTCGTAGTTGCTGGAAAATTAGTCCCATGAGATCGAAAGTTGGGCCAAATTTCTAAAAAAGGAATAAATTTTATTTTAATCACTCTTCCCTTTTAAAAATGAACAACAAAGGCGTTAAAAATGTATTAAAAGAGAATTACCTTAATGAGAGTTTTCAGCGTCGGAGAAATAAACTGCATTTCAAATTTAGATTTGGATCTGGCATGTGATCTTTAATTGATAGCCTCTTTTTTCTCCATTAGTGTAGCGAATCGAAACGGGATGGGGGATGGGGTCATTAATTAATAGGTGAGGTACGTCGCATCAAGAGGGTTGCAACATGATCATCTGGATGATAATTTGGTGTTTACATAGTTTATGTTACAGCTATCAAGGAAGATGTTTAACAAATTCTATCAGCCGTAATTAGACCTATGTATAAAGTGGCGAGAAAGAATAGACAGAAGAGGGATAATAATGAATGTAAAAAAAGGTAATATGGGAAAAAAATAATTATTGACAGATGAGAAAAAGACGTATTTTTGGAAGACTTTATTAAAAGAACGAGACTAGTTTCTGATCTATCCTGCTTATGTCATCAGTTTAAGAAGCAGGATACTTCCGAAACGGGATTCATCCGTTGAATAAAACCTATCCTAAAGAAGAGCGACCTTTCCTCAGTATTTCAAAGGCCGCCACTGTATAGACTTAATAGATTTAATAGATCAAAGTGAATCTCCCTTTAAAAAGCTCCGTTTGTCAATCCATATTCTGCCTTCGACACCCAGCGAACGGGAAGACAACTAAGATAATATACTCGTATATGCGCCGGTTGCACCCTAATTAAGATAGATAGAAAAATGAACAATAACGTCCATGTCAAATGTAGTTAGGTAAGGGCAATAAAAAGAATTCCTTAATCTGCAGAAGATTCTTTTTGGAGTTCCTCAACCCTCTTCATGAGCACCACCCATAGGAATGGGAAACCACCCAACCCTCAGAGAAATGATTGCCCAGTTGTTTACGTGGTGCCTCTGAAGAGGGATTAAGGAACTCCATGAGACTTTTCTAGCAGGTTATTAAAGAATTCTTACTATTATCCTTAACTAACCGCATATATATATGAGGAATTAAACCACATTCTCTGAAGACAATTTAATTCAGAACAGTTTCGGTGTATCTCACACCCTTTTTCAACTGACACTGGGCAGAAAATATAAGAGAAATGCATAAAAGCATAACACAGGATCCCCTCTTTTTTCCATACTCCCCCCAGTTAATCAATTTCAAAAAGTTGGCACGGACCAAAAAAACAATGCTGCTTTTCAGTACGAGAATACGATCAGAAATAGTCTATCCAAAAATAGATCGATCGATAAAGAATAGGGCGTTTTTTTTATTCCATGCGAATCATGTAATGAATTATATATCGGTGAAAGCAGCAGATTTTCCAAGAGAATGAATGAACACAAATGCGATATGCGACGTGGTGCCCTCTCCTACATATGTCCAATGAAAATCATCAAATTGATATTGATAATGCTAATATATTTATGTCTCACAATTATATACATCGACGCTTAATTGAATCAGCACTTATAAAAGAAATTCCCAACTTTAATACTTCCGACGGTTAATTCAATACTAATACCTTAATAAGCAAGAAATTCATATTTCCGTTTCTCAAAAATGCCGACACATTCTCACATATTCCATCTTAGCGCTACTGATTTGTGTGTTTGTACGTTAAGCAACTTCTGTACCTCACTTGTTCACTAGCAACTGACAATGACGGATGTCTCCGTCGAAACCTGGTTTCGCATATAAAATCAGTGCTATTATTGTGGTTTTATCCCTATAGTTACACGTACGCTACTGTGCTTTTCTGGATATATATATATAATATATATATATATATATATATATATATATATATATATATATATATATATATATAATATGGCTTCAAGCCATTTGCTGTTGTGGAAATAATTGTATATCTTGTAGTGAGTGTAATTCGTATTTTTTGTTTTTTCTTGGATGTCCTCTTCGGTAAATTTGGGTCTTCATCAGTAAATTTGGATCTTTATCGGTGAGGTTTCACAATTAAGTAATCTTTTCTTGGTCGAGGTTTTGGGGCGGTTTAGGGTAAAAAACATTTCTATTCTCATGTGTAGAATGGTACTTCGGTTCTGGTCAATCATTTGGATGATATCATGGTCCAATTTTCGATTAACCATTTTATGCATATTCCTTGTCCGTTCTTCTATGACAATGTTAATGGAACTTAACCCTGACTCCCGGTGCAGCTCTTCCTGGCGTCTACTCTAATGTCTGTATGTACCTGTAATTAGGTACATACATTTATTCTGCACCACTTGTAGTTTCCTCTTTTGTGTCTTCGAGACACACGAGAGGGCGGAAACCGGGTATAGCAGCTTCGATCTTACAAGTGCATTGTAGATCTTTTACTTATTGCTTTCTCGAAGATTTCTGAACCTGTATAGAGTTTTGAATGCAGCAGTGGCCTTGGTGATTCTTTCTTGGATGTGCTTTTTGTACCCAGATAAAGTAACCTTCATTCCGAATACATTGGACTACGTGGTGTAGGGTTAACGTCTATCCCCCATCCTAACGTCGTAAAGTATTCTCTTGCCTATGGGGACTACTTTGAACTTTTCCTGGTTGTGGCGGATCTTCCACCGGGCCTCGTAGGTTTTGAGATTTCTAATTTCTGCTGCTGTCATACAAGCTTGCCAAGGCGCATTACTCCATGGACAAGTGATTATCTGGGTGAAATCATCGGCGAATTAAATGTTGAGGCAAGTGGGGCTTACAGGGGCCGGGACATCAGCGGTGTAAATCAAGTAGAGAGTGCGGGACAGGCATCCACCTTGCGGGAGGCCTGCAGTGAGCGAAAACTTTAGTCTGTCTGTGCACCCTAAACGGATGTACGCCGCTCTCTCCATGACATAGTCACAGAGAGTTCTTTCTAAGTTTTCACTTAGGACCAGTCGTAAGATCTTGTACTGCATTCCCCGTTGCCACACCTTATCAAAAGCCTTTGGTACATCCCGACATACAATGTCCACGTAACTCCTTTTCCGTTTTGCTTGAGCTAGCTTTTCCGTGATGATATTATTCGCCATCTCCGAACTTCGCTTTCTCCTAAACCCGAATTGATGTGGATTGAAGAGGAAGTTCTCCTTCAGGTGAGACACAAGTCTTCTGTTGAGGATCTTCTCAAAGAGCTTTCCGCCTAAATTCTAGAAGTGAAATTGGCCGGTAGCTCTCCTTCAACTTTGGGTTCTTTCCGTGCTTAGACAAGAAAATCATCTTAGCCATTTTATAAGCATTGGAAAGTATCCCGTGTTCAGACAGGCGCTATATATTCTTCTCATCCCTTCGATGACATTGGCTGGTGCTCTTTCAATGTTTAGCTTTGTAAGCCCCGATTGTCCTGGGGTTTTTGTCTGAATGTGCGGAGCGCGCTAAGTAGTTCTTCAGTAATATCGTCGTCTCTGTTGCGCTGTCTATCTACCTGGTAGTGAAGGTGCGTCTTGTGTATTTGTTGGTTAAGCTCGTCGATGATGTTGCTTTCAAATTCTAGGTCATATTCTGCGTTTTCCTCCTCAGTATACTGAAGATTTTTCCCAATAACTTCGGAATAGCTCTTCAATTCTTCCTTCTTCCGCTTCGATGTTTAGTCTTCCTTTTGTAGCTCGATCTTCTGATTCTTTCCAGTCGATCCTTTGAGATTTGTGTTCTTTTTCCAAAATCTTTGGGAGTTGCCTCGTGATAGAGGTTATCGATCGCATCATCCCATTATCTCCATTGTTGTTCGAGGATCAACTGGTTCAGTTCTTCTTTGACTTTTTCCCTCTCTGTATTGAGTGAACTGACGCATTCCTGATGTTGATTTCATACAATAACTTCAGCTCACGGTATAATTTCTTCATGTATTCGGTCCATATATAGGTATAGATGGTCTTATACTCGGATTTAAGGATACAAGCCCTATCTGCGCTGAAGAGATGGTCGTTGAGGTCGTCGAGAATTGCCTCGTCAAAGTTGGGCGGATCGTAGGCCTCGAGAAGGCGCGCGTATCGTGTCCAGTCTGCTCTTTTGTAGTTCTTTCTGACTACAGCTGGAACTTGTATAGGGTTTCTGTTGATAGTGAGTAGGATCCCTATATGGTCACTACATGGTACCTGGACTGGTTCCATGTATTAATTGAATGGCAGCTGACGATACGCCAGACAGATGTCTGGTTTTGTGGCACTTCCTGCTCTGACAAAGGTGGAGAAGTCGGAGCCTATTCGCTGGGCAATATTTTTGCCCAACAATAGATCCAGGCTTCTTCCTATACCATTGAATGTTCTTTAACCGGATTCTAGGCATCTGGCGTTCAGATCCCCCATTAATATAGTGGGAGCTCTTCTGCCAAATAGGCTAGTGAAAGTGTGAATTGATAACACATCTATCCTTGGCGGTTGATATCCGGTAGCAATGACCAACTTTTCTAGGTCGAGTTTGACCTCAATCGTGAGGTAGCATTCTTCTAAATTTCTCATTTGCTTGTATTTAATCCCTTTCGCTACTGCAATAGTGGCTCCGTCGAACCGCTCCTGCGAATAATTTGTGATCAACACATCGTAGTTCCAGATTTTCATTTCTGCACTACGCGTGTCGATCCCGTGTTCTGAAATTAAGATGATGTCCGCATCAATTTCCATGAATACATTTCCGTAAAGAATTCTTTTCGTCGTCCAGCCGTTGACCCCCCCCACCCAGCATTCTACTTTGATACACGTATTTGTCAGCAGAAAAAGTGTCCCTGTGGATGGAATATGCGGGAATGGCTACGTTGTCGGCCCATTGTTTTACGAGAATAACTTGAATGGTGCTGCCTAACTGAGCCTGATCAACGAAATGATCTTCCCGGAACTCCGCCAAATTTACGGCAATCAATTCAATAGACTTTTGTGGATTCAGGATGGCGCACCAGCTCATAGACAGCTTGCTGTAAGAACAAAACTAAGAGAAACGTTTGACAACCCCATGCAATTGAATGGCCCCCAAGATTCCCTGACTTAACACCGTGCGATTATTTCTTATGGGGATATCTAGACAAAAAAGTGTATTCTACTCCACCACAAAGCATCAACCAGTTGAGAGATAGTATCACACGTGAAGTCAATAGACTTTAGGAAAATCACAAGTTAATCAAAAAAGTTGTTCAATCAATGCGATCAAGGGCGCAACTGTGCTTGGAAAGAAATGGAGGACATGTGGAAGGAAACGGTGCTTATAAAATTAAAAAATGAATTTTATATCCCGTATGAAGAGGTGTTTTTGTTTAAAATGGATTTAAATTTATTTGTTGATTTTAAAGTTTGAAGTTTCATTATTTTACTTCCTTGCGCAAACATAATTTTGATCGCCTCCACTAAACCCATTAGTGTATCAATATCGTCAAAGGAAATTTAGTGAAATTTCCAGAATCGACAGATAAATACTTAATAAATTTGATTTGTTTTGCAAAACTCAAAAATCTCTAATAGATTTTGAGTTATACTAATTCAAAGTACGGTTAACTTTTTTCTGGGACACCTTGTATTATAACTTCTTGGTACCGAGGTTTTGGGTAGGAACCTATTCTCAAGGATATGACATTATAGATATATACAAACCTAAGAATTTTTAGATAAGTTATCAGATATTTATAAATTAATTATATGGGAAATGGGAAGCAGCAGAAGTGGTAATATTCCAATTATAAAAAATGCAGGGCTTTTAACTATTAGGGAATAGGAAATATGTTTTTGTTTTTAAATAAAACTGAGATTAATTAGTTTTAGGTGTCTTCATTGTAAAAAAGTGTAGATAATAGAAATATTTGAGAAATAGGGGTTGTTTTGGGGAAAGTGAATTTGACGTGTGTAATTCGTGGGTGATTATAGTTGTAGTAAAAGTGGAAATGAGCTTGTGTCAGAGTTTAAAGTGGAGTTTTAAAATCTAATATAAAGAGATTCCAGTGTACGTAGTAGGTTTCCGTTGTTTACTGTGTCTTTAATTGAAAAATTATTTAAGTTTGGTTTATGCTGTGGATATCTGTTTTCGCAGTGTATTCGGATATGGGAGAAATGGGGAGTAATGAATGGAGCTCCAGTTCCTTTTCTGATGCCTAAATGTGCGCAAATATAGGTCCGAGGGAGGGTCAATAAGTTTTGAGAATCAGTAGGGCAAAACAGAGGAAGGGGGATAGCTGTTTGTGGGGGTGTTAGGACAAGTTATGACAAGTCAGGACCTGCAGCCGCACGCTCCTGCCTTGTCTATTTAAGAAGCAATAGCTGATCGCAGATCGTCAGTCACAAATTTTTCAATAATGGAGAAGGTTGAGCACCGCGCAGTGATCAAATTTTTGACCAAGGAAGGCAACGAGATCCATGAACGCATGGTTGCAGTGTACACGAAAAACCACCCCTTCCTATGCAACCATTGCTCGCTGGAATAGGGAGTTCCGCCATGATCGTGAGTCCCTTGAAGATGGCCCCCTTCCAGGACGCCCGTCAGACGTAACCAACGAGTAAAATGTGGCCCGTGTGGAGAGGATGATCCTCGAAAATCGACGGGTGAAGGTCGAAGAAATCGAGCGAGAACTTGGAATATCACATAGAAGTGTTATCAACATCACCCCCGACAATTTGGCTATGACCAAGGTCTCTGCCCGTTGGGTCCCTAGAAACCACACGCCCCATGATCGACTTCAGCTTCGTCAAAGTCCACAAGGCCAGAGTTGCACAAGCTGCCCTGCACGAGTGTGGATTCGAGGAGCTCAACCATTCCCCCTACAGTCCAGATCTGGCCCCTAGCGACTACCTTTTACTCCGCCAGCACTGCGTGGACGCCGGTTTGGGGACGATGAAGATGTCCAGCTCGCCGTCCAGGAGTGGATTGAACAGCAGTCGGGAGATTTCTGGTTGTCGGGAATTCAAAGCATCAGGGACAAGTGGCACAAGTGCATTGAAGTCGAGGGTAGTTATATTGAAAAATAATAAAACAATTTTCCTCATATCTCGTTTTCCTATATCCGAATTCCAAATCTTATTGACCGCCCCTCGTATGTAGTGTGCGCTGTGTCGAGAAGTACCAAGAAGTTATAATATAATAATGAACTTCCTAAATTTAGCCCGCTTAATTATCCTAAATATATATATATATATATATATATATATATATATATATATATATATATATATATATATATATATATATATATATATATATATATATATATATATATATATATATATATATATATATATGTATTCACCTAGATTTCTTCTACAAAGCTTGAGTCTTATATTCAGTAAGAAGGACAAAACGAAGAAGGCGGGTCCCATCTTTAATTCCAACGTTTCGGGTTATTAGCAAACCCATCTTCAGGAGCTAGAAACAAATTCTAAATTCTAAAAGCATAAAAAACAGCACAAGTTTAAAGTTAAAAACCACAGATCAGACAACATCACAAAAACGACGTTAAAAATAAAATGAACGTTACGTTAATGAACAAACAAAATAGTGAGGTAAAGAACAGCAAAAAAATATTTGTAAAGAGATACTATCAATAAAGGACGAACAAAGTAAACGTAATATTAGAAAATTAAACAATTAAAATGGAAAAATAGAGAATTGGATAAAAAAAGGTAAAACTAAAATATAGACACTGAAACATTACCTTACATGGTTGGATCACAATGACGAGTGAAAACAGAAAGGAATTCAAGGAATGAATACAGACAGCTTGGTTGGTCGTTAAGTTACAAACAGGAAAGGATGACGTGTCCTCATTTAAATTTGCGTGGTTGTATTTAATACAGAGTGATTCTTTAATGCGGAGAGATGAAATATTATTTTAGCAAATTTTAAGACAGAAAAATCATTTAAGGACACGTCTGTTTTACAATCAATAGCATGTTTCCTGATGGAAGAAAACTCTTTGTTACTTAATGTTTTACTGGTTCTATGGCTAATTCCCATTTGAGAACAAAAACGTGACTAAAGAGTACGTACTGTGCTTCCTATATAGGTCCCCAACTTACAGTTAGGGCAAATGAATTTATATACAATGCACGAACTAAACGGCGTAGGAATACTGTCCTTCACTTTAAAGAAATTGCCAATATTTTTGTTATTAATGAATAAAAGTTTAAAATTAATTTGACAATAAAATTTCAAAAAAATGGAAATTAAACGTTTTCGAAGAATAAGGGCTGATGTCTGGTAACAAGACATACCTGATTTCCTTCGGGACATTAAAAGAAGTGGAGGGGTTATAAAGCCTGAAGGGGAACTTTCTAATACAGCTTTCAACTAAAGGTAAGGGGTAATCATTTTTAGCAAAGTATTCTTTTAAAAAATTGAATTCAAAATGCATACTAAAATAAGTAGAAGACAAATTAAAACCTCTCAAGAGGAGTGTTTTAATGGCGCTAATTTTGTATGTTAAATCACAGAAACTATAGAAATTTAAACCCTGCCCTGTGAAAGTTGGTTTTCTAAAAACACACGTTTGAATGCCGGAAGGGGTACGAGAGAGATTAATATCTAGAAATGGAAACATGTTATTAATCTCATGTTCTTGAGTGAAAGTAATATTAGGGTGTAAATTGTTTATAAAATCGAAAAACCTTTTTGAAGAAGAACTAGAAGAAAAAAACGCAAAGGTATCGTCAAGGTATCTTTTGTAGAATAAGGGACGAAATTGAGAAGGGCAATCACAGAAGAGTCTATCTTCAAAATTACACGTGAAAATAATTGCAAAACCAGAAACGTTGGAATTAAAGATGAGACCCGCATTCTTCGTTTTGTCCTTCTTACTGAATATATATATATATATATATATATATATATATATATATATATATATATATATATATATATATATATATATATATATATATATATTCAAAGTTTCGACGTCATTTTTAACATTTTAATATACTCGTATAAACAGGTATTGTTGCCCTGGATATGGTATAATATGGTACAAATAGGACTTGTCTACCAGCTGAGATTAATGATTGTCCCGAACGTTCATATATCAAACGCAACTAGTATGGAGCGCTGGTAGGTAGCTAGTAGCTTTCCATTATCCTCCATCAGGGGCATTGACTTCTGATTTCACAACTCGGTTTCGCCTTCATATATGTCCTTAAATGGTTCGCCCTCACCTCATCCTCCTGCAGATCTGCTTCTCAAATTGCATCATGGATATTCTTGTTTACAAACTTGAGTTACATTGAAAATTAATTAGCTAACTTTTTAATTTAATTTAAAGATACGACCTCATCTTCCTTATTAACATTTTTCTTTAAGTCTTAAGCTATTGATTTCATTATTGCTGTTTATCTTAAATAATATATACCTTCTCATTACATATATTATAGAGTTGAGCAACATTACTCATTGATTTTATTTATAATTGTGATGAATCTATCGTGTACTCAGACCAAACTTCCTCTGGAGTAAACAAGTCTAATTCGTAGTTTTGCCTTTGTATCTTCCATCTTGGTTTCAGCTGTGACGAAGCCCAGTGAAAACCTCCTTGCTCACCATGAGCGAATTTACATTACACTTAATGTGGTTAGTCACCGGATGGAGTCACAATTCAGTCAAACGTTGCAGCAACCTGTTCGTAGTGATTGAGGGTCTGTAAATGGGGATAAACAGCACGACCCATGCACCCCCCTCCCCACCCAGCCAAAATGAAGAAATCCTTGTATTAAGAAGTTTGAAGAAATATACTGATTAGTTATGGAGTTGACCCAATTTTCCTGCCTGTACAATTGTACAAATACAGTCTTAGAAAGGTTCTCTTTATGAATGAGTAAAAGGAAGTGTGGCATTTGAGTACAACGAACTCAACTAATTAATCAAAATTACCTCTATTCCATGGATGATTTTAATATACGAGTAATTAGTAGAAATTTATGAATGAAATGATCATTTATCGATTCAACTTTTAAATATGTTTAGTGAACACTCATACTCACTTTTACCAATGTTATTTATACCATAGTGATTTTGGAAGGGAATGATTTTGAAGTTAAGCTTAAAATTGTTTTTTAAAAATAATCAAAATAAAAAAAGTAATTGAGGAAACTTTTATCTACAAATTATTAAACTTACAAAGAGATTTACCCCTATGGAACCCCAAAGACTGATTTCTAACTTTTTATCTTGTTAATTAAAAATATTTAATTATTATTTAGCTATTGATGCCATGTGTCCCACCCATCCAATTTATTCGGAGTCGGTTCTTGGATTCTCAAATTGTTTAAAAAAAGGTGTTCGGGACCCTCCTCTGTCAGAGCTCATTTAGGCCACCTTCGAAGGCAGATATGCCTCAGAGGCAATTAATTTGAGTTTCATTAATTATTACTTCAGCTAACAGAGTTTTGCGTAGATTCTGTGATGAATCGTGTTTGTTTCGCTGTAATCAGAAGCTGTGTTTACACTCGTCAAGGTTGTGTACCCTTTTTTTAACGGTTTCCTCCCAACTAAACGTTTGTACCAACCTCTCTGTTGTTGATCCAATTTCTTCCACTTATAAATCTTGTAAATAAAGATTTTTCTCTCTTCGAGAAGACCAGAGGCCAAGGTTAAATAACTCCAGCTTTGGGATTCAATATTTCTCTATAGGAAATGTATAGATATATTGTTCAAAGCTATAGTGAATGCTCTCGGCATCTCTCATTACCATCTAGGAATAACCATCTTATATTATCTTTACCAGCAACAAATTTCTCGTATCTGCTCTCGCCGTTAATCGAACGCGAGAAGCTAAGCGCAAAAATCCAGCTCCTTGTTTCTACTCTATTGATAGGTTGCCACAAGATTTTTGCAAGCTTAAAAATATATTCCACTCAAATGTAGCATATTTCTTAAGTTCTTATCTATTTACATTGAATAATGCTTCAAACTTTAGAAAAGTACCATTTGTTAGGAAAGTAACAAATATGGCAGCTCTATTGATGGTCGACCTTTGATCTCTTCGTTCTCTTATTCTGGTGACAGCGAATAAGGTCATTCCCACGTTCCTTCCTTTTTGTTGGTAGCAAAAATCTATTCTGAATTTTGACTTCTATCCATATTCTAGGGAGGATATATTGCAAGCATGGCAAAAACGAATATTATTAATGTTAATTGATATTTATTTACTTATTGTTTCTCTATAGAAATTGCGCTGGATGGAAGTGAGAAAGCGTTGTATATTAATAAGAAGATACAATTGTTTTTCTTTTTTCAAAACAAAAGGGTAAAAATTAGAGGTTGACAGAAAAATGGGTGGAAATCGCCCTGAGAGGAAAGGTGAACTCCCAGATTCAAGATAGATAATATACGTAATACTATAAAAAGTATTTGTTGATATTTTTAATCATCATCATCATCATCATCACTAACTCTATAATTTAAGAAGGGCATTTTTTGAGTGTTTGAATAATAATTTCATCTTAGTTTGTTTATGACTTATGTTTTTTTATCAAAGTTATTTCTAATAATTCTTTTATAATATCAAAAAACAAAATGGTGAAGCTTAGAAATAAATATAAGTATCGAAATTTTGTGAATTTTTTAAAACCAAAAGAATTACGAATGGTGAAGTTCGGAAATTTTATTTTTTGTAAATCTTCTATAACTATATTTTAGCAACGTGATATTTTGAAAGGGGGGAAAATTTAGTTTAGCGTTGCTTTTTTAAAGTTATTATAATTGGCGAAGTTCATAGAATTTATAAAAATTTAACCATGGCTGCTTTTTGTTAGATTTTAAATTTTAATCTTAGTAGCGAAGCGCAAGCTCTTCCTGTAGGGGGAAGTGGCGAAGACATTGCCTGGTAATTCTAGAAAAATATTCCTCCCCAAATCAAAGAACAAACGAAAATTAATCTTTTAGGACTCTCGATATATTTTGCACTTAACATAGAGTTGAAAAAAACTGAGAAAATGTGTCAAATTCTTCAATTCTCTTACCGTATTTACCCTTCAATAAGACCGCTGCCAAAAACTCAGCTGAAACAGAGTACCGAACAGCCAAAAATAGTCGCGCTAGTCCTCTATCGGGAGAGAAAACTAATGGTATTGAAATAACCTAATCATGTTCGTACTATCTTCTTATATTTAGCAGACATATACGAGGCTTGAATTCTCTCTTTTCTTTTTTATTCAGTACCTACGAAGGCATTGAAACTACAGTAGCAGTCATCTTACTTGGCTATTTGATGCTAGGTCTATCGGGAAACCTCCTCACAATCATAGCCCTTCTGCGATGCCCAAGAGTAAGAAATGTAACATCAACCTTCATTATCAGGTAACCGACGGAAAGGGATAGCACAGAGTGGTTCGGGGGCCTGTTTTTTTTCACCACCTCTATCTTGGTCTATTTTCAGCTGAACATAGCGGAGAAATCGACCAAAGACGCATAGATTGTATAATCATATATATAAGGCTTATTTATTCACGTGGTGAATTCATAAAATAGAATTCTAAATGCATCGCTAAAGCTATTTTTAACCTAGCAATAGTAAGGTGAAAAATGCTGCTTGACGTAATTAAACTTTTTAATTTTATAAACAGACTTGGCAAAAGATTAAACGTAATGGTCTGGGAATTTTTAATATTAATTTTTCTCAAATTTTAATTCCACATTTTATATTTATTTCCACCAGTCTGTGCATTGCGGACTGCTTGTTTTGCGTGCTGGTTCTACCCTGGGAAGTATCCAGATTTTTTGCCGGAAAGTGGGTCTGGGGCCAAGGAGTGATTTGCACAGTGTTGCCGCTGATAAGGTTAGTGAAATTTTTTTTCTCCTTTTTGTTGTTAAAAGTGATTGGTTCTTTATTTAGAGTTACCTTTGGATATGAGAGAGGAGGAAATAGAGATGGAGATAGATGGATAGAAAAAGAGAGAGTGAGAGTATATATATATATATATATATATATGTATATATATATATATATGTATAACTGAATCACGAAAATAAGGAACGTGAGGAATTTATGAATAACGTTACAGCCACGAGGAAAATAAAACAACGGAGAACTGCGAGGCCTTTCGACTAATGCTCAGTAAAGGACCATTAGTCGAAAGGCCTCGCAGTTCTCCGTTGTTTCATTTTCCTCGTGGCTGTAACGTTATTCATATATATATATATATATATATATATATATATATATATATATATATATATATATATATATGCAAAAAATACCACAGGAAAATAAAAGGCGGATTCAAAGTACTTTCGAATTTGTTCAGTTCATTATCAAGGAATCCGCCTTTCATTTGCCTGTAGGATTTTTTGCATTTATTGCTCTACTCACGCGCTACTTTGTGAGTTTCTTATATATATATATATATATATATATATGCAGATACACCCACAAAGGAAAAGTGAAAAATGATTCCGAGCGCTCTCGTCTTTAATCTTAAAGACCTTTTCGAGGAATGAACAGGAGGCTGGACATACATTGCCCTAAATAGTGGAAGGGGGTCTAGCATGAACAAACCAGGGCTAAGGTTGAAATTTGGGAAAGCGCTCGGAATCGTTTTTCACTTTTTCTTTGTGGGTGTATGTGCATAACTTTGATTCACGTGCACTTTGTGAGCTTTTTTCATATATATATATATATATATATATATATATATATATATATATATATATTATATTATATTATAACTTCTTGGTACCGACGTTTTGGGTAGGAACCCATTCTCAAGGATATGAGATTATAAATATATACAATCCTAAGAATTTTTTAGATAAGTTATCAGATATTTATAAATTAATTATATGGGAAATGGGAAACAGCAGAGGTGGTAATATTCAAATTATAAAAATGCAGAGCTTTTAACTATTAGGGAATAGGAAATATGTTTTTGTTTTTAAATAAAACTGAGATTAATTAGTTTTGGGTGTCTCCATTGTAAAAAAGGGAGATAATAGAAATATTTGAGAGATAGGGGTTGTTTGGGGGGGAGTGGATTTGGCATGTGTAATTCGTGTAATTATAGTTGTAGTAAAAGTGGAAATAAGCTTGTGTCGGATTTTAAAGTGGGTATTTAAATCTAATATAAAGAGATTCCAATGTACGTAGTTGGTTTTTGGTGTTTGCTTTGTCTTTAATTGAAAAATTATTTAAGTTGGGTTTATGGTGTGGATGCCTGTTTTCGTAGTGTAGTGAGTGGGGCTCCAGTTCTTTTGCTGATGCCTAAATGTGCGCAAATAGAGAGGAGAGAGAAAGAGAAAGAGAGGGGAGAAGAAGAGTGTTTGTATTTTTCCTTTTCAACTAATTCTTGAAACAGAACTTTTAAATTACTTTATCAATTTTTGTTGCGGCAGAACCGGAAGAGGGAGATAAGGGCAATGAACAGAAGGTCTTTTATTTTGAAAAAAAAAGAAATTATTATAAATCTCCAAATATTACAAATTTGGATTTTTGAAGAAGTAGACATTTTAATAAATATATTCACGTGTTTGTCCTCAGTAATTTCTTAATTGTAGCCCCAAATTATTATTCTGAACCCTTGCAGCAAATGTTTGTAAGAAATCCTTTAAGGAAAGCAGTGAGGTTAATTGAAGTGAAATTATTTCGTGGGATTTACTGAGTATTCTTAAGGGTCTACCTGGCATATCAGGAAGAGCTGACGTCTTTCCAACCTTTGCTCCTTCCCCTTGTTTCGCAATGTAAGTTAGGCCCCCTTACACTAATCCCAAAATATGCATCCAAAATTTGAAGAAAAAGGAAACATACAGGGGTTTTCCCCAAAAAAACTTAAATAGGAAGGACAAAATCCCTAAGGAATCTTAATTTGCGACCTACAATGTAGGAAGTGACAATGGTTGGCCTTTGACCATGTCTCACCTTCCCTGCTTTGAGAGTGGGGGAGATCACTCCTCCCCGAGACTTCAAGCCCCCAATTGGATAATGAAACTCAAAGATCATGATGACAATTGCTAGGTGAGTCCCGGAGTACCAGGTGCCATTTCTTGTTGGTTGGGGGTCGAGAATTATTTGTGTTATGACCCCATCCAGAGATGGGACTCAATGAAAACAAGACGAGTTTATGGAAATTGTCAATGCACATTCAAATATGGTATAATTGTTACATTTAATGATGGATTCGGCGCTATTTCATTATTATAGTTAGAAATCTGCATAAAAAGTAGATTGATCACTATTACTACGTACATTTGCCTGATATTCTTTCCTGGTTTGTCCTCTCTGACTCTGCTTTCCTTCTTTTCTTGTTGCATGTTTTGTATAATTGCGACTCGTGTGGTACTCTATTAACTAGTGATCTCTATAGGATCAATGTATTTGTAAGATGTTCCTCAATTCTCATGGTATATGAGGCGATCTGGTATAAAACACAGACTCGTGAATAACTTCCCACTGTTCCCTCAAATGAGGAGGCGTCCAGATGGAGCAAAGCTCGGAGAAATTTCATATTCCTTTTTTCCCTTGTCTTTCGGCTTATGAAATGGTGGAAAGTCTCTCGAAACCTATTCGACAGGGTTTTCACAAAGGTTCTTTACAAATTAAAACATTTATTACAAAATAGATGATCAAATAAATGTGTGGAATTTATTGCAAAAGAAAATATAATTAGAAAATAATTGTTTAAAATTGAAGACACTATGGACAGCTTGTTTATGCCATATTTAAGCGTAACTTTCAAGTCAGGAAGAAAATCTAAGTATCTCCTTGTAAGAAAATTTAAGAATTTGCTGCTAATGACCGTAAGAAAGGTCTACTTTTACAATAATATTTTAGTAAAATAACCCCCCAAATTATCACTATAGGACTGTTATATTAGTAATAATTTCTTCTTGCAATTTGAAGTGGCAATTTATTTTAAATAGCACCTATCCTTTCTCTACCTAACCTAATCAGCGTTTAAATGCATTGCACTGTGTGAATGGTCTTAAAACCTCATTCCTAATCTTAGGCCCCATAACGAGCCGTGGATTTCTCTGGTGGTCACTCTTTTTGGATTCTGGTTGTTTCTTATCTGCACATATCCACTGAATAACTTGACGGTGCAAGGAGCTTCAGCTGTAAAAGAAGTAGCACCTAATCTGCTATCCAGGGTGTCGCTTTTCACCCGACGAAATAAGCTATCTATCATCTAACTACGGAAAATAGCTTTCTATAACCGGGGGGTAATATTGCATTCTTGCGACCCTAATCCAGGTTATTTTTATACGACCAGGAAAACGCTTTCCTTAGCCTGTCCTCTTTTCTCACTTTTATGGTGATGATGCCAGGGTCAACCACTTGTCATTTTCATTTCTTTTCAAAGTGGATGATTTCTGTAATGCATTTTCTCTATTCCATACTGGCTCCATAGCAACTTACAACCTTTCTATTCAAAATTAGAGACGCTTTCTATTGATACTCCTAAAATCAATCCACCCAGTCAATTAGTATCCGAAACATCTAATGTCATCATCAAGCAGTTGTCTCCTCGTTTATCAATAATCCTTGCACGTCTTTTGGATCCCTTCTTTTCGGCCTCACGTTCTTCTAGTTCCAAGTTCTTCATATTATAATTTTGATATTGACTTCTTAATCAAATAATTTCGAAGTTTTCTTTTAAGAATAAATAGATCTTAAAAATACGAAAAATTCAAACTGATATCACCATTTAATACATTCCTTGCTTAACTATACATTGAGGAACTATAGCCAGAGTTGCTTAACATCGTTCACATGAGAAGCGATGTCTCCAATCAGCGTTGCCGTAAATCCTATATGAAAAAAGCATGAATCAATTAATTTACGTCATATCATTCATTAGTTCTTTCAACGCAATTAGCGATGACAGATTACTAGGGAGCGATATTAAAATATAGATCTAGAACAAGAGCGAGCTAATTTTATAGTCTCTAAATTACACAAGCAATCTGTTAAATGAATTTAGGATCAAGGGAGAGAGTTCACGTGTAAAAGCTCGAACAAAAATCTAACATAAACTTTTTATAATATGTAATTTTGAAGAACAACATCGAGAAAAGGTCATCAAACAGAAAAATTAGTTAGGCTACTAAGAGGCTTTTAAATAGGAGCAAAAAAACTGAAATGGAGTGAAACGGAGAAAGAATCAAATATAGTAAATTCAACTACCTTATAAACGTTGCCACTGGAAAGAGAGGTCATAGAACATAAATCTTGAGAAAAAATATCACAAGTAACAAATCGTTTAGATAAATGAAATATCATCTCAAAAGTGATAGATAGAAAATGCAAAAAACGAAAGGATAAACAGTGGACCTAAAACAAGACAGATAAAATATCAATGAAAGATTTAAATGAGCACCAGACACCCGATAACAACAACAGGAGAAATGAATAAGAATTCACACCAGTAAAGAAGTATGATATTTTTACGCGCACAGAATGCAAAAAACCCTTAAGCTAGCAATGAAAGTAGTGTAACAATCGACTTTCGAAAAAGTGAGAGAGAACTTTTTGTTACCCGTTTCACTTTCTGATCACAAAATGTTTAGTACAAGAGATTCCTATTGCTATGTCCCATTGTCCAACGCTTCAGACTTACCAGAGTATATATGGTCATTTCCAGGCTGACCAACAATTATTGCAACGAAGAAATGAATACGAAAGGCTATCATTTAAGTTATTCGTTGAATATAAAATTCCTTTGATTTGCTTAACATTGATACAGTCCTAAGAGCAATACAGAAAAAAGGAGTTAGCAGGATCTAGTCTGACATTCTCTCTTGTATATACAGGCGCGTAACATCGTCAAATAGGCTCCACTCGGAGAATAGATATTAAAAAATACTGAAACGAGGGTACCATCCTCTCCCCCATACTGTTTACAGCAGTGCATGAAGAAGTTTTCTAGATTTTGGAGAAAGAATAAGAGGGAATCAAAAATAATTGGTGATAAATTTAATCCCCGTTCGATTTACGGATAATATCCCAATATTTTCCTCAAATCTAACGATAATTAAAGTGGATGCAACGGAATTATCACAAACTTTCTCACAGTAGACCGAAAAGTGAACACTAGTTATGCTGAAGCTAGAGCTAGTGATGAAAAAGTTAGAGTGATAATTTTTAGAGCAGGTACGGGTAGACATTAATGAGGACAGCTTGTGAATTTGGTGGAAACAGAAAAAGAGATAAATTAAAGAACGAAATTAGGTTGAATGGCGCTAGGGAAACTCAGGCGCGTCGTCAAAGCAACGTCTCTCTATTTAAAATTCGCTTTACTGGTCTTAACACGCGGCATTTTGATACTTGGAAAATAAACGCAATATTAATCAAAACTGATGACAATTCAAAGAAAAGTAAAACGAGACGTATTAGGAATAATCCACAGAACTCATAAAAGAATTACTTGGATAAAAACACAAAACATGTGGTAGAAAGAGCAAAATAAATAAAGATTCTGAAATTGGAATGGACAGGACACCTTTCTAAAAGAAAATAATAGATGAGTGAAGTAAGAAATCCCGAAAGTTAATAATTTTACACATAATTTCCTCCAATATCAGGAGTACCAAGGCAAACTCTAGCGCTGGATGGTGATCAAGGGGAAAATGTTTGCCATTATTACCACGTGGCCCAACATTGACAGCAGACCTACAGACCCTCGCACCATGTGATGTAGGATTCGAAAGAGAAATTATTCAGGTGACCAACAGAAACCCGGATGGAGCTGCTCAAACAAACCTTCTGATAACGACCGACCACCGATATAGGCACATTCCGTTGCATAGATACCTTCTCCAAAGAGAGAGTAAGACTGCTATCCACTATAAAGAGGCTACTTCATACCAATTCAGGCAGTTGACGGCATTATTTGCCAGCTATAATCTTCTCTCGTGAACTCGTACACGCAATCACAAAAGGAGGTACGGACAAGCAAAATATTTTTTTTGCGGATACCTCAGTGAATCAGAGACCTGACTTTGAAATACCACCTTTTTTTCCGAGTATTACGAGGAATAAAATTCAACGTGAAGTGTCTTAATGTCAATTACACACTACAATTATATAAAACAATAAAAGCGAGTGACAAGTGACAAACAGTGCGTATCAGTGCAATTCAGAAGCCCTCCGTGCTCAACATCACTCTAAACAAACGCGTGAAAAGTAATAAACAGTGCCGAACCTTCAGTATAATCCAGAAGCCATTCGTGTTTAACATTAGTCTAAACTAGTACTCTATAAACCAGTGCTGAATCTCGTCTAAAGTTGTATAAATGAACTCGTAAGTGCATAAACAATATTAAGTGCAGTTTAATAAAGCGATCGAACAAACGTGATTTAGCCCGAAACTCAGTGGAAAACTAATAAAGAGACCAAACCAATTCGCGCGTTGGCCAAAACCCAGTGGAAACTAAGTGCTACAACATCCTAGTGGTAATTCCTTCTAAACAAGAAAAATTGGTCAAGGTACGTGGAACGGACATATAATACTCTTTGCTCTCTTGCACATTCTTTACCTCTCACTAACTCTCAAAGGTCCCTAGTAAACGAAGATATCCCAATAAGTTAATATAATAATAAAAAACTGATAGGCTGGCTCTAATATAAACAAATGATCAATCAAATCCCTGCCCCCCCTCATAATGACGCTAACACGGTAACGAAATGAAGGAAACAACTAGAATTCTCCTACGTTCCCTGTCCCGGGATAAACCTGACGGGGGGCAAGTTTTTGCCACCATTTATAAAGATGTAAACATAGCATTAGTAAGACTCACCTCAGGGATACGTGGCAATATGCCAAAACGAGCAAGACGTGGAAACACTGACTTCCGAAAAAGCAGTGAACCTACTAAAGAAAATAGGCCTGTCCCAAGAATCCCGCCACAGATTCTTACTCATAGGAATATTCTATGTCGACGTCTGGATCCATGGGTTGGCTCGCACGAACCCGATGAGATAAAAAGAGAAATCGAAAACAACCATAAATGGGCCTCGGTGATTGAAGTAATAAAATTTAAGTCATACACCCACGTATGCAAAATTGTATTTGAAGATACGAGAATGGCACAAAAGGCAACAGCAAACGAACTACTCACGTTCAACGTTAGAATAACACCCGGACAAGTTGAACGAGAGGAATTTACAGAGGTGCAAATATGCTTCAAATGCTATCGCTTTGAGAACCACTCAAAAAAGGCATGCTCACAGGAAAAAGAGCGCTGCTTCGAATGCGGTTCAGACAACCACAACTGGCTCAACTGTTTGAGGGAATACAAGAAATGTATCAAGTGCTGTGGTAATCACCGAACATTGAAAATGGCTTGCCCAGTAAAAAAAAGACATAATAAAAAGAAAACGAGGAAAAGAAACAAGCAGAAGAGAGGAGGAAAAGCACAAGCTGCGCCCAGGTTGCAAAAGCTACCATCTCGGAAGCAGAAAAAGAAAGAACCTTCCTTCAAATCGAAAAGAAAAATTCAACACAGATTATGGAGTGCATATATTATGCACATATTGCGAATCTAATAAGGCCGGGAACATTCAAAACAGAACTAAACATGATGTTGAAGAAAAATGGCCTGCTGACAATCCCCCGTCTGGGGAAGTTTTAAAGATGAAATTTGTAGGTCTCTCTCATGGAAAAACGAAAGAGCAACACAAGCGACCAACAATTGCGACCCACAGCTTGCTTCGTAAGAGGCCCGAATAATAAGTAAAGAAGCTAGGAAGAAGGATTTAGAACATGAACAAAGAAATGAAGAAATGGTAATCGAGCAAACGCAAATCTCAGAAAAGAACAGAGAGCATAAGACAAGGGAGCGAAAGCGATCTTACAGCCAACAAAGGAAAAGATTGCCAACGTCAACCCAACAAAAAGGACAAAAGATCAATGTGAAAAACATCAACCTTAGACTCTACGCTACCGAGAATACTCCCTTTCCTACCAAAAACCTGGAAGAGACCATTACGGACGGAATCATAAACGGCAGAATGAAATGGGATTAAGAAGATTAGATGCCTTAAAATCAAGTCGAACAAGCTCTATACCAAGGCAGAGTGAAATTGAACCCTGAGATCTATCACACTGTGACCCAGAGCGAATTCAACAAAAAAGAAACGGAAAATGCTGGACCCCGCCGCAACAGAATGCCGTCTCTAAACAGAACAGGAGAGAGGACTCACGGATACTTACGTCAACTTAACAACATCTTAGCACGAGTTAAGAAAGAGCTGTAGGAATTCTTCAGATTTAAGAAGTTAAGCACGAAAAACAAGAAAAAATATTTACTCAGCATACATTCGACCCAAGATTATGTATCCTGCCACGCCACTGGCAGCGATACCAAAAGCATGGCTCAATAAACTAAAACTGATCCAAAATAAAGCTATATTAATCCTAACTAACACTAAGAGAAGTGATAGAAAACGTCAACAAACGCTCCACGAAGAAGTCGACCTAAAGGCAATAAACAACGACCTGGAAGTGAGAACAAATGAAATCTGGAGAAAGAGAGAGAGAGGAGCACAGTACCAGACTTCATAAGAAGTCACTTTGAGATCCCTAATCAAAACCAAGCAAAGGCTAGACGTAGGTTTCCCAGCATCAGAATTGCTACTCGGAACATTCAAAACCATAGATACTCGTCTAGATAACACAAAAGAATAGTTCAACTAAATAGACTAATAATAATTGAACATCAATTAACACCACAATACAATTAAGATGACATAAGTCATAAAAAACAAGCAACTTAAAAGGCTTGAAACCTACAACCGAATCAGGATGGAAACTATGCATGTACAATCGTAAGTACGTGAATTTATGCACAAATGAATTAGAGAAAAAACGAATATCGACAAGAACCGACTACGACATTAAAACCGATCAACGACAACGGAAATAAATATGATCGAAATAAAGATCCATCAACAAGAAACCCTTGAAAATAGTGCAACTTTAAAGGCTTTGAAGCCCCTGCCCCCAAAATATAAACACTAAACAAATGCGATAGACAAAAATAAAGAAAAACAGAGATACCCTTTCATCAGGGACCTAACTACTAAACTCTATATCTATCTTCTTTTCAACTTTTTCAACACTAAAGCACCTACTTAATATCCTATATATTTCTCACTTTTTATCTCCGAGTCCGAGTTCAGGCAGTTCATTTCAGAAGATTCGATCGACCGCACATTCGCTTGAGAAGATTCGATCGACCAGACGTTCACTTTAGAAGATTCGATCGACCGGACGTTCACTTCAGAAGATTTGATCGACCCGACGTTCATTTCAAAAGATTCTAACGACCGGACGTTCACTTCACAAGATTCGTTCGACCGGACGTTCACTTCACGAGATTTGATCGAACGGGAATTCACTTCAGAAGATTCGATTGACTGCAAATTCACTTCAGAAGATTTGATCGACCGGACCTTCACTTCAGAAGATGCGATCGACCGGATGTTCATTTCAGAAGATTCGATCGACCTGACGTTCACTTCAGAAGATTTGATCGACTGTAAATTCACTCCAGAATATTTGATCGACGGAACGTTAACTTCACTTTAGAAGATTCGATCGACCGTAAATTCACGTCAGAAGATTTAATCGACCGGATGTTTATTTCAGAAGATTTGATCGACTGTAAATTCACTCCAGAATATTTTATTGACGGAACGTTCACATCACTTCAGAAGATTCAATCGACTGTCAATTCACTTCAGAATATTCGATCTACCGGACGTTCACTTCAAAAGATTCGATCGACCGGACGTTCACTTCAAAAGATTCGATCGAACGGACGTTGAGTTCAGAATATTCGATCGACTGAACGTTCACTTCAGAAGATTCGATCGACCGGAAATTCACTTCAGAAGATTTGATCGATCGGACGTTCACTTCAAAAGATTCGATCGACCGGACATTCACTTAAGAAAATTCGTTGGACCGGACGTTCACTTCAGAAGATTCAATCGACCTGACATTCAGTTCAGAAGATTCGATTGACCAGACGTTCATTTCAGAAGATTCAATCGACCGAACGTTCACTTCAGAAGATTCGTTCGACCGGACGTTTACTTTAGAATATTCGATCGACCGGATATTCACTTCAAAAGATTTAATCGACCGGACGGTCACTTAAGAAGATTTGTTCGACCGGACGTTTACTCTCACTAGATTTCTCTCAAAGATGGACCGGGCGTTGGCTAACACTCACAAGCCAAAGTGACATCGCCCCAAGGGCAATTACCCTTGGAATCAAGAAGAAGTCCATTCAGCAAGCAACGCTCGCAAGCTCCCTCACATTTGGCCATGAATGGTCTTTTGCAGTCTCCTTCTTTTCTTATGTTCTTATTTCATTGCTTCCATTCACTTCAGTACGTTCTCTCTCGCTGAACTGCTACTTGCTTATAATTGGAAGCAATTCCATGACACTCGCCAAACGCTTCGCTGACATCACGAGCGACTGGTCTTTAACTCCAGAAATTCTGCTACTCCTCTATACTCCAAGCAAACTCTTAATTTCTTTTCAATTCTCTTCGCCTTAAATTGAATTCGACATCTTATTTATTAACTACTTTGTTGTTTTTTCATAAATATCTAATTCCTAAGAGTGTACGTCATTGTGGATCATGCAACGTATTTATTTCTTAGCGTTGTTATTGCTCGGCGTCTGATAAGAAAACAGTCAAAATATAAGCAAAAATAGAATGAATGATATTGATTGAAATAGCAATGTGTGAGTGATTATAAGTACTGTGGCTAAGACGATATAACCAAGAATTCTAACTTGATTTTACTTATCTTCATCATATTATCATCATCATCATCATCATTATCATCACCTGAATTCCTTGAAAAATAAACATTTACTAATGTTTTAAAACAGAAAAAAGATAAGGGTCAGAAGTTGGAGATACGTAATTCATGGAATTATTAGAACGAAGAACAGGGTCTCAGCCTCACGTCACATACCATTTCTACGACGCACAGCTCACATCACAGTTCTCATTCTTACTCCCCTACCACACGGTTTATTAAAATTCACCTGCCAAATTTTGAGAACGACCAGTTTGCAACAAATAAAAATATTCCAAACTATTCAAATAAGGAGGCCCGAAGTCGTATTTAATAGGGATGTCCCAAAACATTCAATTAAGGAGGTCCCAAGCAAGGTTATCCCAAACCCTTAAAATAAGGTTTCCCTACGTCATATTAATAGAGAAACCTCAAAACATATTAATAAGGATGCCCCAAGCCATAGAAATAAAGATATTCGAACCCATAAAAAATACAAATAAGAAAGTTCCAAACCATACAAATAAGGCTGCCCCAAGCCATACAAATAAGAATGTTCGAAACCATACAAATACTGATGTCCCAAGGCATACAATAAAGAGGTTCGAACCATACAACTAAGGAAATTCCAAACCATAGGAATAAGCACGCCCCAAGCTATACAAGTAAAGATGTTCGAACCCATACAACTAAGGAAGTTCGACACCATAAAAAAGGATGTCCCAAGCTATCAAAATAAAGATGTTAGAACCCATACAACTAAGGAAGTTCCAGACTATACAAATAAGGATGCCCCGAGCCATACAAATAAGAATGTTCCAAACAATACAAATAAGGATGTCCCAAGCCACGCAAATAAAGATGTTCGAAAACATACAACTAAGGAAGTTCCAAACCATACAAATAAGGATGCCCCAAGCCATACAAATAAGAATTTTCCAAGCCATATAAATAAGGATGTCCCAAGCCATAGAAATAAAGATGCCCTAGTGTCACGATTAAGGATGCTCCAAATCATACAATAAGGATGCTTAAAAGTCATACAAATAAGGATGCCCCAAACCATATTAATAAGAAGGCTCTAAACTATACAAGTGAGGATACCCAAAGCCATATTACATACAAGGGATGCCCAAACCATACAAATAAGAAGGCCCATGCGATACAATTAAAGTTCCCCCCTAAAACATACAAATAAGGATGCCCAAAACCATAGAAATAAGGATGTTCCAAACAATCTTACAGAGTGCTTTTTTTCAGGTACTGGAATGTTGCTGTTTCTCTTTTGTCCATCGCCATGATTACCCTGAACAGGTAAAATATCTGGGTGATTGACTAAATAGGAATACCTTCCCTATCTCTAAAATTTATAAAGATAGGGAAGGTATTCTTATTTATACACCTAGGTTCCTTTGGAGTCTTAAGAAATCATGTTTGCGTTACCAATAGTTAACTAAGCATGCCAAATATATACGTAGGGTTTTATAGAGTGGTAAGCCAGTTTCATGAATGAAACATATTGGCAATTTTTAGCTCATGAAAGGTTTTTAATCATTAGAAACAAATTTAACAGTTATTTTAGCCAAATTCACTTCATTAGACTCCATTTAAACGATGTTTGCCTAGCTGGGAAATCAAAAGCGTGTTGTAGCTTTCGATGATGACGTCTTGTGAAGGGCAGATACATATTTACCTCCCAGTTTGGCGGACTTCTTCGGAGCTGATCTTCTTTTACTTCTTTCTATCAGTTTAATTTGATCACCAAGGAGAGAGAAAGTTGGGTGGGGTCATGGCAGAGACATTCACCTTGAGACAGAAGAAGGCGGATTTGGATGGGAAGCAGACTCATCCAAAGTTTGAATATAAACAATATGTTTGAACGCGTGGCTCTCTGTATGCGTTTCTTCAGGCTCGTTGGAAAGAGGGAATGGACCAGGGCAGTATGAATGGTCAAAATAGATACGACGTCAGATAATATCATTCTATTTAAGCACCGAAGAAGTGGGATTTTGGCTCCAGAAGAAATTTCAAAAGGATTTAAGACTCACTATTGTCTTGCCAATGGGAAATTAAATATGGGAATAATTTCGACCCCCCCCTAAAAACACCGTCCAGACCTTTTTTTAACTTCAAAAAAAAATTTCGCCCCCTGTAGATACATCATGATCGCCCATTTTGGAATCTACAAAAGCATCTACAAAAAAGGATGGATTGGACTCATGATCGCATTCTGCTGGTTGTTCCCTTTCTGCATTCTTCTGCCGACGCTCCTCGGAAAATGGGGTACGAATATCGTATTTTGCACAACGATGAAGAAACCTTTGGTTAAATTCACTTAATTTAAGTTCATTTGACTTGACTTAACTTGACTCAACTTAACTTAACCCCTGCTGCAATTGAAACCTCAAGAAGCTGCGCGCCCTCCCGACCCCAGTACCACTAAAGAAAGTGGTGCTCTCTCTCGGTGCTCTTTTGCACCTCTTTTATATCTATATTTTCCGCACCTGCTTAGACCCAACAAAGGGGGAAAGAGGGTGTTAAACTATCTAAAAAAGAGATCACTAATTTTTACAATATAAAACTATCGTGTTTTCAGCTACGCGAATTTTTCATCGATGATGAAATACACATAAAGATCAAAAGGACAATCGGTGACAAGCCTAAAGGCCCCATGGGCAAGCCCTCGTTGGAGTGTAGTGTTGTGTTATGATACCAAGTATCGATCATAGGGGCTATCAGTGCCCCCATCGATAGGGTTCCGGAGTCACGGGCAGAGTTGGTTTGTTGTGTTGTGAATACGGGGAGGGGAAGTTAGCGGTGTTATGTTTGTTTATGTGCGTGATCATGCACATGGGGCTAACTGCCCCGAGAAACTGAGTTTCAGTTTATCCGCCAATGGGCAATCAACTTATGATTCCGCTGGGATCGAACACTCGCCACAATGCCAGAAGTCCACCGCCGTAGCGAAGCGGCCCTGCAGCTCTCCTCCTCATTATCATCGACGCCACTAAAAACTATCCCTCTCTTCCTCATCCAACACACAACAATCCATTTTCCCATCGCAAAATTGCCCCTTTCCTGAGTCAGGAAGGACCCCTCTCTTCCCGAAGCCCCCCCTCCCAAACCCCCATCGACGTCAATATTCGCTCACAACCTCTTCACGCCCTTCCTCTAACCCACTGGTTCTTCCTTTACCTACTCTCTTCACATCCAGCCTCGGTTTAAAAAGTTTCACCTCATTCTTTTGCAAGAGCAGAAACATGTTTTTACCTCGTTTTGTCAGGGTAAAACATGCTGTGACGTCATGTTTTGCCACAGAAAAACATGTTTTCACGGCATGTTTTCTCAGAGAAAAACATCTTTTACGTCAGGTTTTGCCAGGGTAAAACATGTTTCAACGCCAAGTCTTACAAGAGAAAAACATATTTTCACGTCGTTTTGTCAGTGCAAAAACATATTTTCACGTTATGTTATGCCAGAGTAAAACATGCCCTCACGTCTTTATTTTGCCAGACAAAACGTTTTTACCTCATGTTTTGCCAGAGCAAAATCGTTTGCACTCGCCAAGGTAGTCGCATCGTGATAGTCTGGAGCCTTAGATTAAAACCATTACTCGGAGCACATTCGTATCACTTCTATAGCCAAGATGAATAGCGAGGAGTGGAGAGAAAAGAAGTCACCGTCGACTACAAGCATGCGCCTTTTATTATAAAGACAATACTAAATCTCATATTTTGACATCTACATTTTTGGAACCTTTTTCAATTTATTCACTTTTTAATTTCATATGTACGCCCTTTTGATTATGATTTTATCCTCTGAATTAATGCACCATCGTTTACTTATATCGATTTCCTTTCTCAAAAATCGAAAAGAAATGGTTCCTAAAAGAGCAAAACAGCACCGGCGGGCCTGCCATAGTAGCTTCTCCTTATAACCCCTGACATTTTCCTTGCATTCTTCCCCCAATAAAATTGTTAATTTTTGATCTGCTATACATTCTGCCCCTGAACTTCGCTAAATCTACTTCTCGCCAATCCACCACACAACTCCTCTTTCTCTCGTCTTCGGGTCCCCTGAAGAAGTAAACACACTTCTCTCCTCGAAAAAAGCCTGTTCTCCTCTTGGTTCGTCGCCTTCAATTCTCTTTCACTACTTTACCCTTGTTCTCTTCCTTTACATCATTAGTATCTTTAACACTTCCCTTTAATCTGGTGTGGTACCGTCCGATTTAACCCTTCCCCAAGTTCACCCAATTCTAAAGAAACCCCGCCAGTACACAAATGAACCCGCAATCTGCCGCCTAATCTGCTAACTACCGTTGCTTTCAACATTACTTCAAAGATTCATCTCAGCCCCGGTTCTTTATGACGTGAACACCTCCATCCTTAATGAGAGTGGGCATTGGTGTCTTCGGGCTTGCCAGAGATTGCTATTCTGATTTTTATATGCATTTCATTATCCAGCCTGGGGATTTCGGCCACGATGCGAACGACGGGTGACGCAACTTACACACTTACCCCCCCCCCCCCTCTCTCTCTCTCTCGCCAAGTTCTCTTTGTTCTTCTCTCACAAAATATTTCATATTGGATCCCGCATAATTTCTTCCCCTGAACCTCGCCCTATGGTACTCCCGCGAATAACCTAACCACCTCCCTCCCACTGTGTCCCCTAAAGAGGTAAGCTCACCTGCATATCTTAAAAAAGACCTGTTTTCTTCCTGACTCGTTCCCCCCAATTCTCTATCGTCAATTCCCTCTTGTCGTCCAGCTTCTTAGTATCTTTTCCACCTCTCTTACATCTGGGGTGATTTCATCCTATTTCATATACGCCCCGGTTTGTCCAATTCTAACGAAACAGTTAAGACCCAATTCATCAAATCCCGTAGACTACCATCTAAACTTTCAATCCCCGTTAGTTTACAAACTTCTTTAAAAGGTGGTGTCAAGCCGGCTTCTTGACCACCTGTCCTCCACCATTAATAAGATTTGGACATATCACTGAATCTGCTCTTTCAAATGTAACTGAGCCCTTTGTCCGATGTCGGTGAGCCTTCGTTTCTTTCTTTGATACATTAGATCACAATGATCGTCTTAATGAATTCGTGGCGTTTTCTTGAACCGCTCTTGACTACTTCTGTTCCTACCTATCATCTAGCACTAAGTTATTTTGATGTCACGAGTGCAATTTCAGCAAATTCAGCTTTCTCACAGCCTCGTTTGCTGAGACTATTAGAAATTTTCTAGCCACATACGATGCCATTACTGAATGACTCTAGGAAATCTTCACGAAAGTCAATCATGACAAATCTGAGTTGATGCTGATGAGAATTGCATCGGGTGTGGCTCGCTAAAAAAATATTGCTCCTATGATTGACCTTAGTGGCAACACAGCTTCTTTGTAAAACAATCAGTGTCATATTTAATAATTAATTAATTATTCCTTAGAACACATTTTGTCAACCTCTGCAAGTCTTTTAGTTTGCTTCCACCGTAATCCTAGCCGCATCTGCTACCACAGTGACCACTAGTCTCAAGAACACTAGCCATGGTTTCGTGACCTCCTGCCTCGATTTCTGCAACTTCCTTCTCACTGGATCCATTGCTTCCACTCTTCGACCCCTTCAACTTTGCAGATGTTGCTCTTCTCCGCCCAGGGCGTTGCCTTGTTGCAACACCATAGTTTCATGAAGTGCACTGTCCCATCCCCACCCGCCCCCGCATCGCTATCAATATCCTTTTTACCTTATAGATCTTAAATACCGCGTCTCCCTGTTACCTGATTTCCTCAAAGAACCTATCATGCCCCCAGCCAGCCCTCTAATAATTTTATTTTTCTTTATTCGTGTTTAGTGACCATTAGTAATTTCCTCCTGATAAAGATTAAAATTGAAAATCTATTTTAAAAATAACTTCGATAAAACTTTGGAATATGAGAAAAAAATAAAATAAAAAAGCAGCTATGCTTAAATTTTAATAAATTTTTTGAACTTCACCATTTATAATTTTTTTAAATTTAAAACATTCCGAAACATTCAATAATCATATAAGTTTTTTTCTGAGCTTCCCCACTTTGTTTTTTTCAAACTCTAAAGCAACTCATAAAATGAACTTGGATAAAAACTTAAAATATACCTAAATCACAACCAAACTAAGAAAAAAAATATTATTATTTAACCCCTCCCAAAAAATCCCGTTCTTAAAATATAGTGTTATGGAGGATAATAATAAACTTCAAATAATAAAAAGAAATTTTGAAATGTTCATTTTTGAAATTTTTATTATTTCCACTTGAATATCAGAAAATCTTGGTCTTGAACGTGTTGGACTGCAATGTATGTAGGCCATCTTTGTTTAAAAGTCTTCTCTACAGGCTTCCTGTGTTAATCAACTAAATATTAATTCCATTTATTTTCCTTCATGGAAGCAGAAATTCAGTTGGATCTTACAATGATACAAATAAGGGTTGAAAATTGCCACTAATTTCATATTAAATCCAATTAAAGAAATACTCCGTAGTTCATTTTTGTCTTTCTCAGGTCGCTTTGGAATGATCGAAGCTCTTGAAACATGTTCCATCATTGACGAAAACGGGCAGTCGCCTAAAAAGGTCCTTTTTGGACTAGGATTTTGCGTTCCAGCCCTCATCATCATCATTTGCTATTCTCTCATATTTTACGTCATTCATAGGTAAGATTTGCTTTAAGAGATCTGCGTTTACTTCCTATACCCCATTCGATATAGTTAGGAGAGGCAGAAATCATCAGCAAGGTGATTGACCCAAAGCATTCTGGGGTGATGCGCCGTATAGAAAAGAGTCAGGTAACAACTGAAATTTGGCTTCAAACTTGACTCCTTAGACAGCCAGGAAAAGGTTTAAATTCGTGACCGAAGTGATATAAGTGGAAGAAGAAATATTAATCAGAATTACTATGGTCAGATAAGTGGGAAAAATGGATGCGATTTCATTGCCTTAGTATTATCAATAATTCGTAACCCGCAAATCCGAACCAGCCTGGCTCGTATCGTAGTATCCTCTGAGAACTTCTGTTCGCGTTTTGTTAAAAATAATCTCACAATTATCGCCGAAGAATTTCAAGAACTTAATTGCTTTCCTAGGAGCCACCCCTGGTGCATGTTGGGGAAGGTGGATGGCTTTGTGTGGCCGGTTTAAGGATTTCTTTCATTGGTGTATTTGGGTGGGTGGCTGGGATGGGAGTTAATATATTGGGTTGAGGAATAAGTTCTTGCGGTTTTATCAAATTTATTCATTACCATTAACAATTTAAGAAAAACTTCATTTTTAATTGATAACAATATGCAATTTAATAAATAACGTATTCTCCGTTGTTATTTACGACTTCTTCCCAACCTCCAACTAGTTTTTCGATGCTTCTGCAATAAAAATCTCTGGATTTTGACTCAAAGAATTCGTCTAACCAGGTTCTTAATACCACATCAGTATTGAATGAAACGCCGCGCAAATTGTTGGAGAGCAATCGGAACAGATGGAAATCCGATGGAGCCAAGTCTGGCGAATATGGAGGATGCGGCTGGATTTCCTAATTAAGCGTTTAGATGGCGTCTTTTGTCATATTGGAAATGTGAGGACGAGCATTGTCGTGTTGCAGAAGGACTCCATAACGTCGATGAGGTTGCTTTTCACGAATAGCTTCGGTGATTCGATACATTTTTTGAACGTAGAGTTTTGCATTGACAATCTCGTTGCTCGCAAGGAGCTCATAAAGGATGCCTTCACAATCCCACCACACACACAGCATCGTCTTTCGTGGATAAAGTCCTTGCTTTAATCACGGAAGTGTTTTTTTTATTGGGGCTAAGCCATTGTTTTCGATGGTTCATGTTGACATAAACACACCACCTTTCGTCGCCAGTGATGATGCGGTGAAGAAATCTGTCCTTATATCCACGAGTAGCCTTGTGACGAGCAAGCAAACCTGCGGGAATCGTGGAGCGTTGAAGTTTGTCGCTTTCGCTCAAAGCGTGTGGAACCCATGCACCGAGTTTTTGAACTTTCCCCATCGAATGAAGGTGATTCACTACAGTTTTCTGATCACACGCTAATTATACAGCCAATTTTATAGTCGATTGACGAGGATTTTCATGAAGAAGGTCGTTCAATCGATCTTCATCCAACTTAATGGGGTGACCAGAACGTTTTTCGTCATTAAGATTGAAATGACCGTTTTTGAAACGTGAAAACCACCATTGAGCTGTCCTCTCTGATAAAGCATTTTCTCTGTACACAATACAAATATCGCGACGAGCTTTGGCTGCATTTGCATTGTTCCCGTCTTGAATGAAAATTAATAACAACAAGTGTCGAAAATGCGCCGCCTTACTTTCAAATTGACATTCCATTTTGAGGGTACAGAACAAAAATTAAATTAACACAACTTTTAAATAAACCTCAATGACTTATTATTCAACTTCAAGACGTAGCCTAAGCAAAAGCCTAATAGTCTACGCTGTTAAGAGACGTAGCCTAACCTTTGCAAATTTTGCTTTCATTATTTATTATTGTTTCTTAATATGTGCACAAATCACGTCAACAGAACTTAAATCAACACAACATTAAAAAAACGCAAGAACTTATTCCTCAACCTAATAGGATATTGCTCGGTGGTAGAGTATTCAGGTGTATTTGAGAGAGAGTCTTATGGAGGTTGTCGTTTGGTGGTGGTGGTGAGGTAGGTTGCGAAACTGGTGTTTGAATTAGTGTGCTGGGGATTTCGATGTGGGTAGTGGTTAGGGTGGGATGGGCTCAGTCTTTGCTGAAGTGTTGGTTTCCGACCATATCCAAGTGAACGTTGACTGGGATTGTTTTCGTTTCGGTGTGTAGGTGTGGGTTGGTGTGGTCCCAGAGCATCCCCTGAAGAGCTTGCTTGACTGTTATTTGGCGAAAGTAGGGTGCAATGCTGGCGCTGCGTGGTTGAGGGCGGTGCGGATGGATTGCTTGCATCGAATGGTAAGTGTCTGAATGTGATGTTTGATAATGCTTTGATGGTGCTGGTTTTCTTTATGGTTGAGATGTTGGTGACATGAGTTTTAAATGCTAGTCTGATTGCCAGGAGAGTGGTAGCTTTGTTTAGAGGAAGAGTGCTTTCCGTTGTCTGTTTAGTCTGATTTTCGGGTGATTGTTTGATTAGTGGTTGGCTGGTGTGAAGAGTGCGATGGTTGATTTGTGTGAGCCAGTGTTTCCTTGCCTTCATGTATTGTTGGAGTACTCTACTTGCTGTACGAACTGAAGAGTTTTGTGCCGTGATCACGCTGCCAGCCGCGTTGTTGTTGTTTTTTGATGATTGTGGTTGTGGGAAGTCGTGTGTGAATAAGTTAAAAAGTAAAGGTGAGAGTATGGCTCACTGGGGTATGATGTCATTATGAAGCAATCTGTTGTGTAATTTGTGTCAATGTTTTATTTTCCGAAAATGAAGTTTGTTAGCTATTTTTTTCGTTGTTCACGAGTGTGGTTTCGTATTTCTTTGTGTGAGAATGTGTTTTGGCTCTTTATCGAATGCTTTGTGTATATCTATGGTAGCGAGAATTGTGCGTGAGGGTGTGCGTGTGTTTGTTGAAGCCATCATGTGTTGTGTGAGGTCAATGTGGAGGGTGGTGATTGAGTAGTGCATTTGGAAACCATGTTTGATATACGAGGGGTGGTCAATAAGTTTTGCAATTCGGATATAAGGAAACGAGATATGAAGAAAAGTGTTTTATTATTTTTCAATATAACTACCCTCGACTTCAATGCACTTGCGACACTTGTCCCTGAGGCTTCGAATTCCCGACAACCAGAAATCTCCCGACTGCTGTTCAATCCACTCCTGGACGAAGAGCTGGACATCTTCATCGTCCCCAAACCGGCGTCCACGCAGTGCTGGCGGAATAAAAATAGTCGCTATGGGCCAGATCTGGACTGTAGGGGGAATGGTTGAGCGCCTCGAATCCGCACTCGCGCAGGGCAGCTTGTGCAACTCTGGCCTTGTGGACTTTGACGACGTTGAAGTTGATCATGAGGCTTGAGGTTTCTAGGGACCCAACAGGCAGAGACCTTGGCCATGGCCTAATTGTGATGGATGATGTTGATAACACTTCCATATGATATTTCAAGTTCTCGCTCGATTTCTTCGACCTTCACCCGTTGATTTTCAAGGATCATCCTCTCCACACGGGCTACATTGTCCTCGTTGGTCACGTCTGACGGCCGTCCTGGACGGGGGGGTCATCTTCAAGGGACTTACGACCATGTCGGAACTCCCTATTCCAGCGAGCAATGGTTGCATAGGAAGGGGCGCTGTTGGTGTACACTGCAACCATGCGTTCATGGATCTCGTTTGCATTCTTGCCTGCCTTGGTCAAAAATTTGATCACTGTGCGGTGCTCGACCTTCTCCATTGTTGAAAAATTTGTGACTGACGATCAGCGATCAGCTACTGCTTCTTAAATAGATGAGGCAGGAGCGTACGGCTGCACGTCCTGACTTGTCATGACCTGTCCTAACACCCCCACAAACAGCCATCCCCCTTCCTCTGTTTTGCCCTACCGATTCGCAAAACTTATTGACCGCCCCTCGTAGTTGGATATTTGGACTCATTGTTCTGTGTATTTATTTTTCAATTGTTTTTGATGGTGTGCACAATGGTGAGATAGGGTAGTATGAGCTGGATTGTATTGGGGGTTTGCCTGGCCTGAGTATCGCAATGATGTGGGATTTTGTCCATTTCCAAAGATAGGAAACATCTATAAACAGAACTACACGGAATAACGAAAGGGGAATAGCCTCAATAAATGATATACAAAAGAACGTCACGATTTGAGAGCACGAAATAAAGAAACCAGGTTAATGAATGCGTTTACATAACCACAATTAAATAAGAAAATGAAAACCAAGTGAATACCACTACCCCTTTGAAAGAGCACTAAAAATAGTAGGTTCAACAGTGAATAAGACAGCCTGAGCTTTTTAAATACATTTTTTAAGTAAATAAAAGGTGATTAAATTCGCCAATGTTAGGCCTTTCAAAACTGACTCATCAAACTAGTATTACTCGTATGTTTGTGTTGGTTAATGTGAACTAATTAATACTATTAATTTATCTTTAGGTCAGACAGTCGAATCAGAGATCATAACAACAGATCAGCGAACGGAACTGGTGTTTCTGGAGTAAATTTGCAAGCGAAACTTCCTGGACAGGTAATGCGAAATGTTCACCGTAATACCGAAATCTGCGATACATGATACAAAATTGTCTTTAGTATCATTCTCATAGTATTACAAAAAAAATTTGGCCTTTTAGGGAAGTGGGAATCAGTGGAATTTCTGTTAAATATACACTTAAATTCAAAACATCCTATTGAAAGCTATTTAATAAAATAGTCTTGTCTCTATAAAAGCGAGTTCGAAAAATTAATTCCTCATGTTAAAACAATTTATTAATAATCAATTTTTAAAAATGTAAAGAGGTTAATTTTACTTAGAACAAATTACACCAATGTATGTATATAACACTGGTCTGCGTCAAAAATGTACCTTAGGTTTTCTATAGTGGTTCTTAATAAAATTGACTTCCTAAATCCGAATCTGTCATCTGTTTTTCTCTATCGGGTCCAGCTTTTGCGATACAGAGGGTGATAATAATTTTTTAGTTTATACATGTCCTATATTACATCAAAATTTCAATAGTTTTTGCACTACTGTATTCGCAGTAAATTTTGTGTACATTTTAAGTAATTATGTTAATAAGTTTATATTTTTGCGGGTTAGAAATTGCTTAGCATTGTAATAATAATAAGAATAATAATAATAATAATAGTGGTTGAGTTAAAAATGAACAGTAAATGTAAGAATAGGTCTGATAGATTTTGCTATGTTTGCGGCAAAGTGACTTTTTCCGAGCAGCAATGTACAATCTCTCTTGTAATTAAATCTTTGTATCATGCATATTTTGGAGTAAGGCTAAGAGATCAAGATGAAAGTTTTGCACCACATATCTGCTGCAAGGGATGCTACATAAATTTAAGACGCTGGAGTCAGGGCGAACAGAAGTCTCTTTCTTTTGGTGTTCCCATGGTGTGGAGAGAGGGCAAAGACCACACTACAGACTGCTATTTTTGCATGACAAATCTTAAAGCTGAGCATTGTATCAAGTATTTAAGCGTTCTGTATTATACTGGCTCCTGAAAATGTCATTATTATGTATAGACTTAGCATAAAATTAAAAACTAACATAGTTCCATTTATGTACTATCTGCAACTCCAAATCAATTCCTTTATGAAATATGCAATTATATTTTACACTGGTATAAATAAGAAGAATAAACATAGTGTGGCATATCCAGATGTTCCTTCTACAACAAACCCCTGCCCCATGGTCCAGGCACTTCCCATGGACATATAGAGGTCCATGAAGATGATCAAGATTATGACACATCTGAGTCTTGTCAGGTTTCCACACATAATATGGTCGCAAGACTATTCACTCAAGTTCAGTTAAATGACCTGACCAGGAAACGGGGCTTCAAAGGAGAATGCACAACTTCTTGGCTCTCGACTTCGTGAAAGTAATCTTCTCGCTACAGTTAACAACATTTTTTTGGTACAAAAATAGAGAACAAGAGTTTTGAAGCTATTTTTTACAGCATTCTTCCAGCTTTTTAGTATACTGCGCCAATATTTTAAGGACTTGTTGAGGCCCTTGGAATTCCCTACAACCCATTAAAATGGAGACTTTTCATAGATTATTCCAGTAGAAGTCTAAAAGCTGTGTTACTGAATATTGGTAACAAGATAGCTTCCGTTCTTATAGGCCATTCAATCCTACTTACTGAAAATTTTGAAAATATGAAAATATTGCTGGATGCAATAAATTACTTTGCCTACAATTGGAGGATATGTGGTGACTTAAAGGTAAGATCATTTTACACTTAGCATTTCTAAGCTCTTTTATATTAACATTTTAATTTTTTATTGTTAATACTTGTATACACCTTTTGGTCAACTTACATTTTACAAGAATGCAAATCCGGAAATCATGAGTCATTTTTGAATTTTGAATTATACTTTTTTGTTGAAGTGTGTCCCTATAAGTTAATGCATCTTTTGGGGTTAATGAGGAAGTTATCCTAATTGAGAAGGTATACAACATAACTCAATAAACTCAAAATAAGATGTACATATATCCAATTAGTTCCAAATACAATGATTTAATGCATCGGCATACATAACTTTTCAGTACATACTCATATTCTTATTGTTTTAAGAAATATTACTTTGATTTTATTTTTATAAATACTACACTTTTAATTTACATACCCTGCTAAATTTATTTTCAGGTAGTGTCTCTTATACTTGAGATGCAAACAGGCTACACGAAACATCCCTGTTTCCTATGTTTATGGGACAGTCGTGCAGATAGTATGCACTATGAGAAGAACGTTTGGCCTCCACGAGAAGCATTTAAAATTGGATCAAACAATGTGATAGCTGAACCTTTAGTGCCTCCTCACAAAATACAGCTTCCTCCACTGCAAATAAAGTTTGGCATAATGAAAAATTATGTCAAAATCCTTAATAAAGAATGCCAAGCTTTTAAATTTCTTCTCTTAAAACTTCCACAAATCAGTACATATTCATATTCTTATTGTTTTAAGAAATATTACTTTGAATTTGTTTTTCGAAATACTACACTTTTAATTTACATACCCTGCTAAATTTATTTTCAGGTAGTGTCTCTTATACTTGGGATGCAAACAGGCTACACGAAACATCTCTGTTTCCTATGTTTATGGGACCTCAGATCAAGAACTTGCAGTTTGAGGCATCAATGACAGACATATAAAAAGATGCCTGAAAAGCTTTCAAAGCTCTAGTTAACAATTTTCTAGGCAATAAAAGACGCCCAGAATATGTTGCCCTGGCCAATCAGCTCTTAACAAGTCTCAAACATTTGGGAGCTCGAATGTCTATAAAGATACACTTTTTACAGTCCCATCTGGATTATTTTCCCGACAACTGCGGGGAATCCAGATACCAGGGTAAATTGGACTTAAAAATGCTTGCTGACTACTGTTGATGTTTGAAGCGTGATGCACCAGATGAGAGGCACAAACGAAAATCGTCAAGGGCGTCTTTTCTTGGAAATTAGAATTATTTTCTTTATTATGTTGCATTCTTTAATTTTTTTGTTTTATTAAAAGGATTATAGCTTACATACATTTATTCCTGTTTCTATGATATAACAATAATAATGCATTATTAGATAGAGAAAGGTTTTTTATTTTATTCTTTTCATTAAAAATGAGGTAATCTCAATGAAAATGGTGTATGCTGTACTAAGAAAATCTGACCTGATTGAACAAAATATATTCTTTTTGAGCTCAGGAGGTTGGATTCATTAAGAAACCACAAAGAAATCCTGAGGAACATAATTTTTTTTTCAAACGTAGTCCTGTGTAATATACTACTTTTCAATTGTTATTTCCATCAAAGAACTATCAACTCAAATAACGATAATTACTAAAGTCAGAGAGAGGAGAAATTAATGTGTTTGTTGGGAATTATCAATTATTCCCACCCTGCAATTCCAAATCAGTCTGTCTCCAACTGCTTCAATTTCTGATGACTTAGTCTCATAATTTAAGGCCAAATAATATCAGAGGAATTAAAATATTGGATGGCTCGACTCTCTTGGCTCACTCATATAACCCGGACGTGTTTCAATATGGAATTCATTTCAGATTGATAAAGAAGCCAGACGGAAGAAAAATGAGTGGAGAATCACTAAAATGGTGTTGATTATATTCATCACGTTTCTGATCACATATTTGCCTATTACCCTCGTCAAATTCTTTGATCCATTGGCAAATTACAGAGGTAAATCCGACTGTTGTTTGTTTGCTTTCTGTATTCTGAATTGATTTGGGTTTTATGAACAATATTGTGGTTGAGAAGGTTTTGGAACTACATCAGTCATATTTGTAATGATTTCAGCTTAGAGGATCTTTTGAATTATTAAAATAGGAGGAGAGTACATTAAGATGGGACGATGGGTACAGAAAGATGGGACGAAGTAAATTAAAATGGGACGATGGTACATTGAGATGAGGCCGGTGTACATTAAAATGGGACGAATGTACATTAAAATGGGACGAGGGTACATTAAGATGGGACAAGAGTTGATTAAAATGGTAAAAGTACACCATTTTTTAGTTTGTACGATTGATGATATTAGCAATTATTAATCTGCCAAATCTTACCATTCAGGAAACATGTCTCTTATCTTTTTAGATTTTATCATGACTCATATTCCTCACCAAACTGATAAATTATGAAGGTTCTTTTATATACCTATAAAAGATAAATACAAAAAATATTACAAAAATTCAATCTTTAAATAGTTTTATTTCGCGATAACTCCCACACATTATGATATCTGATATGTTATCGGTAGATGAGTGGTAGAACTCTCATCTGACCACACCTATGCGCGGAATGGCAGAGACGATAGGTTGAAAACGTGCTCCATGTACAATAATCTCATGAGGGCTTTCAATCGCATTTTCTCGAGTCCGGGAGCCACCGGTCCTGCCCTAACTTATGGAAGCCACTTCTGTCTCTTACTTTTTTCTAATTTTATCTTGTGATCTACATTATCTAACCTTTTTATGGACTTTTTCAAACATTTAAAAAATATGTATTGTTTATTCTTCTTACCCCGCATAATTTGTTTTAGTGCATACCAATGCAGGTTCTATGGTCATAATGGATAAGATAGTAAGACTTTTACATAAGTACTGCAATACTCTCTCACTTGGCTGACTTCTTTTTAAAATTTCAATAAAAAAATAGAAGAGTAAGTTTGTTTTAGTCTTTCTACTAACACCTCACATTTTTATATAATATTAGAGGTACCATATGTGATGTATTTATCGCGTGGTATTATAATTCAATAAAAAAAACACTAAAAATAAATTAATTAATCTAAAAAAACAATTTACATCATTCGCAAAGACATTTACCAATCGCGACACAAGTTATCTGAGTATATATAAAAAAAAGAGTCAATATCTTCAGTAGTTCTATTTTTCCACTGGTAAAGTGTTCGAGCAACCTGAAGGAAAGGGTTTTTCATTTATAATTAGCAGCAATGTGTAGCAAATTATCGAACACAAAGAGTTCTATCTTGTGGACACCACTTGACAGACATCGAAATCCATTCTCTATACATCTTTCCTGCTCTGGAATGGCGAACTAAGGGAGATAAATTTCTGAAATAAGTCTAGATGTCTTAGCGTAGATCCTCTTCAATGGCAGTTTTTCCTCTCTCCTTATCAGAAACATTAAGTCTTTTTTATCGATGACCACTAGGAAGATCCAAATTACCTTTCTTAAATTATTAAATTCAGTCTAACATGTGTGAACTCTAGCACCATCAGTATATTCGCTGAGTATGTTCTCCAAGGCACGTGTTGCTGCATTATTGTCTGCAAAATTCGTAAAGGATGCGATGCCAAATATAACACTTTAAATTCTTTGTCATACATAGGTTATCAGACATAACAAAATAAAGATACAACTTAAAGAAACCATAACAACAGCCATTATGCTGCCTGAATATACATTTCAACCTTTAAAACTGATCACTTCTTTGAAACATGACTCTAAACTCTTGACTTGAGAAAAAACATTATTTTTAGGTGCCCATAATAATATTTACCAACCTTTGTGTACAGTCATGGCCAAAAGTTTTAAGACTACTATATTTTTCCTATAAGAAAATAAATAGAATTAATCAAACGTTTCATTTTGTTTTAGTATGATTTGATCCTAATTTGAAGGTGAAATATACAATAATTTAGACCCCAAACTCATTTTACCAATAAATGCAGTCAATTGATTAGCGCAGTCATTATTTACTCTGTGTCTTGTTCTTCAGGACTGCTTCAATTCGTTTTGGCATTCAGGAGACCAAATTTGTGATGATATCTTGACTGATATTGATAATATTTTGTTCAATAAGCACTGTCAATCTTTTACAACTAGATGGCTTCTTTTTATCAACCACCAATATGATTATAATCAAGCTGGAGGTTTGTGGGCAATAATTATAGCTCACAAATTCTTTCTTTTTTTAAAAATCTAGGGAATTTCCGGGACAAAGTCCCGAAAATTTGATGTTATTTTCAGCCGAGATCTTTGTTATTTCTTTTGCTTTGTGATAAGTTGCGCCATCATGCTGAAAAATGCAGTTATCATCTCCAAATTGGTCCTGAGCTTTTGGGAAAAGGTACCAATTCAAGTTCATTGCAGAATTTCAACGCAAATTTGTTAGTGCTCAAGTGCTCTTAGATAAGAAGCAGCCCCATAAAATGGAGTGTCCGGATGCTTCACCGTGGGTACGACACAACCGTGAAAGCGACCCACAAGTCTTTTTTTATTTCATACAAAAGAGGATTCTATCCATAAGGTTCTTCTTGGTGGGATGAGGTTTCTTCGCAAACCTTCTTCGACGTGAGAAAAGGGGACTGCTTTCACAAGTCCTGTGTCGTACCTACGGTGAAGCATCCGCTCACTTTCCATGTCTGCGGCTGCTTCTAATCTAAGGGAAGTGGAGCACTAAAATTTGCCCAAGAACACTAACATTAACTCAGAATAGTATAAAAATGTGGTTCATCAGCAAGATGACTCATATTTTCACAAAACAAGAGCAATATCAAACTTCTTGGTTGAAAATATCATCGAACATTTGGAACTTGGGCTGAGAATTCGCCCGATTTGAACCCAATAGCGAATTTACAATAATCAAAGTGGAGGTTGAGCAAAAGTGGAGCAAAATCATCAAGACATCTTCACAAATTTGGTCTCCAACATGCCAACACGAATTGAAGCAGACCTGAAGAACATGGGACATCATTGGAAATATTGACTGCGCGTATCGATAGTATTTATTAATAAAAATGGGTTTGAGCTCTAAATTTATATATATTTTACCTTCAAATTATGATAAAACATACTAAAAAAAATGCAACGTATGATTAATTCTATTAATTTTCTTATTCGCAAAGATATACTCGTAATAGTTTCAAAACTTTTTGTCATGACTGTATATAATTTGAGTATATTGTGTATTCAATAAATAGACATTGTTTAGTCATGTAAGTGTAAAATATTACAAACAAATGTTCGAACTTCATTTTTTTGTGTTTTTAGCGCTTCATCTGGTGGGTTATGTCCTGGTGTACCTCTCGTGTTGCATCAATCCGGTCATTTACGTGATAATGAATCGCCAATACCGAAAAGCTTACCGAACTGTTCTTCTGTGCAAGAAAATCCCAGGAATGCACTCCTTCACATCTCAAGGAGGTTTGTTCTACAGCCCTAAATAATGCAGTTATTTCTTTATTTATTCATATATATATATATATATATATATATATATATATATATATATATATATATATATATATATATATATATATAAATATATATATACATACACATAAAGAAAGAGCACAAATACAAGTTTTGCGGGTGATAACAACCACCAGAGGGCTTTCGCCATATTTATTTTCTACCTTTCAAAACAATTTTGAAGCCAGAAAGCAAGATGCAGAAACCTTGCATTACAGACTATATAACAATACAGTACAAGAGAAAGATAAAATTGGACGCGAATGAGCAACGAGACAAGAAACAGGAGTTTTTTGAGGTAAGAGAAAGGGACATTAGAAGAACACTAGAATCAAAGAGAGCAGAGGGCAGCTGCTTAGGGAGATACTGGATTTGATGGGGTAACGCTTTGGGCCAGGTAGAATGACTGTGCCAGGTAGCTTAACGGTAGAGAATCTGACCGGCAATCAGCAGACCCGGGTTCGAGTCCCGGCCAGGAATTTCAAACTTTTTTCCCCTGGCCTTATTTCTGTCTTTCCAGTAAAGGATTACCTTCATTGTGCAGCCCTCTGCTCTCGTTGATTCTAGTGTTCTTCTAATGTCCCTTTCTTTTACCTCTAAATAACTCCTGTTTCTTGTTTATTGCTCATTCGCGTCAAATTTCTCTTTCTCTCTCTCTCTCTCTCTCTCTCTCTCTCTCTCTCTCTCTCTCTCTCTCTCTCTCTCTCTCTCTCTCTATATATATATATATATATATATATGCAAATTTTGTTGAAGACCATGGTGTATTTCACCTTAGTTAATTTCCTTTGGCAACTTTCTATTCTTCTAACTGTCTTTTTTATTCCATCTTGTAGATGGTAGATCACTTGTCCTGTATTCATGAATATTTTTAAATGAATGGGTTTGGTAAAACCAAACTAAATTGGTTTACACGTACGCTACCTTTTTGGATTTATATATATCAATTAGGGAAAAAGATTCCAAAGAAAATGATTCCGTTTATCTTCTTTTTCTTTGCTGTATGACTTATTCATTTCATGGGTAAAATTGGGCCAAAAGGTTTGTAATAACGGATCGAAAGGAAAGAAAACTCCTGAGTGGAAAAAGTGACTAGGACATATAGAGGGTGATTATTTAACGCAAAAACTAACGAGGGCATCTCCCGCAGAAAGTAGGTGAAATCTGTAACAAAAGTGGTGAACGTAGAGTAAGTAAAAGTGTGAGGAAGATCGATTTATGACTGCAGACATTTGGGCTTGGAAGGCACACAATCCTCCAGATGTCAGCTACGGCATAATGGCTGATGCTATAACTAAGATTCTTTCGGGGCTAGAAAGGCACGCCATTCCTCCAAATTTCAGGTGCAGCACGGGATTTACCTCTGCCCCACCATAAAAAGAAAGAGTTAATATAAAAGTAAATTAGCATTCCAAGAATTTGATCATTAGGAGTCTAAAGAGTCCAATAATGAAATAAACAATTTAATGATCATTATTTGATTTTGCAATTAACAAAATTCTGAGAAATTATAGCTAGAAAAAAAACATATTTTCTGACTAAAAAGTCCCTTGGCTTCAGCCATTTTCATTTGATTACTTTTATTCATCTTGGGCCATTTTTAAACTGCTTGCCATCTCTTTGTGGCCTAACTAAGGACAGGTTTTGTAAAGTAAAAGGTTTCCACAATCTATAAATCACACACACTCTAACCAAAAAATTAAATTTCCTCAGTCGAAAAAAAGGTTTGTGTCCTTAATTCCATATCCTCCCTCCCGTGCTCCTCCTCTCTTTGGAAGCCATTTACATGTCATGTCCATTTGTTATGGTGGCATGTCTGCCATACCTCGGCCATACTTTATGCTTTCTCTCACAGTATTTATCGAGATAGTGTTTTCGCATTATTGGGAGATAGTAATTTTCAGTATTACTGTGTTGTTATCTTTAAAACAGGATAATTGTCGGTTTTCCTTTTAGACATTTTTCTTAATCCTTCCAATTCAATTTCATCCTCCTGGGGATTTATCTTTTATTAACAATTAATAAGGAAATATTACCAATTTATCCTTCTAAAATGCAGAGACAAAAAAAAATGTAAATAGTTTAAACCCCTCTTTCTACCTATCTACTCTCTTCCACCCGTTTGCATGTATTTTTAGTAAACTGCAGTGTATGCAGTGATGGTAATGTAGTTAGTATTAAAATGAATGGCCACTGGCTTGGGTGCGCCTCGAGACGCTCTTAATCAAAGCCAAGCAAGTATCCAATAAAAGTACTGCATCAAATGGCTATTTTAATCTTGAATTTTACGGTCTTTTAATGATGTTGATTTTGGTGAATTGGATATAGTCACACGCATGGTGTGGATCAAGAGCGTCCAACAGGGGTGGCTGATGCAGTTGTGAGGGTGGCTCACAAATAATTGCTATACCAACTGCATGTATTTTATTCCTCTCACTCTTCACTTCATCTTCAATCCTTCAGCATTTCCCAGATTCGGTAATCCCTTCGTTCGAAGGGCAATCTATATTCTTCACTCTTCATTTAATCTTCTAATCCTTCAGCATTTCCCAGGTTCTTTAATCCTCTCGTTCAAACTGCAATCTTTATTCATCGCAGTCTTCATTTCATCTTCTAATCCATCAGCATTTCTCAACTTTTTTAATCTCTTCATTCTCACAGAAATATTTTTCTCTCACGCTCCATTTAAACTTTTATTTTTTCAGGTTTTAATCCCTTCATTCTGACATAAATCATTATTCCTCTCTCTCTTCATTTCATCTTCTAATCCTTTAGCATTTCCCCGGTTCTGAATTCCCTTTGTATTCACAGGAATCATTATTCCTCTGACTCTTGATTTCATTTTCTAATCCTCAGTATTTCCCAGGTTATATAATCACTTCGTTCTTGCAGCAATCTTTATTACTGTCACTCTTCATTTCATCTTCTAATCCTTCAGCATTTCTCAGGTTCTTTAATCCAGTCGTTCTCACAACAATCTTTATTCCAATCACTCTTCATTTCATCTTCTAATCCTTCAGCATTCCCAGGTTCTTTAATCCATACGTTCTCACAGCAATCTTTAACCTCTCATACTTCAATTAAAATTCTAATGCTTAAACTTTTCCAGGTTGTTTAATCCCTTCGTTCTAAGGTAAATCTTTATTCCTCTCAATCTTCATTTTATCTTCTAATCCTTCAGCATTTCCTAGGTATTGTAATACCTTCTTTCGCAAGGCAATCTTTTTTGCTCGCAGTCTTCATTTCATCTTCTAATACTTAATCATATTCCAGATTCTTTAATCCCGGGGTAGGCACAGCTATCTTATTCCTTCCCCTTCCTTTCCTCTTCTAATCCGGCTGGATTTCACAACTTTTTAATGCCTTCATTCCCACAGCAATCTTTATTTCTCTCACTCTTCATTTCATCTTCTAATACTATAGCATTTGTTAGGTACTTTATTCTCTTTGTTTTCACAGGAATACAGGAATCATTATTCCTGTGGCTCTTTATTTCATTTACTAATCCTTCATCATTTCCCATGTTCTTTAATCACTTCCTTCTTGTAGCAATCTTTATTACTGGCACTCTTCATTTCATCTTCTAATCCTTCAGCATTTCCCACGTTATTTAATCCCTTCGTTCTTTTATCAATCTTTATTCCTCCCACTCTTCATCTCATCTTCTAATACTTGAGCATTTAGGAGGTTCTGTAATACCTGATTTCAGACAGCAATTTTTATTCCAATCACTCCTCATTTCATTTTCTAATTATTACTCGTTTTCCAGGTCCTTTAATCCCTTCGTTCTCAAAGCCATCTTTTTCCTCTCTCTACCTTTCATCTTCGAATCCCTCTGCATTTCGCAACTTTTTTAATCTCTTCATTCTCACAGAAATCCTTTTCCTCTCACACTTCATTTAAACTTGTAATTTTTCAGGATTTATTCCCATCGTTCTCAAATAAATTTTTATTCCTTTCACTATTCATTTCATCCTCTAATCCTTTAGCATTTTCCTTCTTTCTCTCAGCAATCTTTATTCCTCTTACTCTTCATTTCAACGGTTAATCCTTCATCATTTCACAGGTTGTAATAACCCCTTCGTTCCCACAGCAATATTATTTCATTCTCTTCCTTTCATCTTCTAATCCATTCGGACAGCAATCTTTATTCCTCTCACTCTTTATTTCAAAGTCTATTCCTTCAGCTTCTCAGGTTCGATAATCCATTCATTCTTATAACAATCTTTATTCCTCTCACAATTCATTTAAACTTCTTATCCTTAGCAATTTCAAGGTTGTAATCCCTTCGTTCTAACATAAATCTTTATTCCCCTTACTCTTCGTTTCATCTTATAATCTTTCATTATTTCCCAGGTTCTTTAATCCATTCGTTCTCACAGCAATATTTATTCATCTGACACGTCATTTCATCTTCTAATCCTTGAGAATTTGCGAGGTTCTGTAATACATGATTTCAGACAGCAAACTTTATTCCTCTCAGTCTTCCTTTTATTTTCTAATCATTAGTCGTTTTCCAGGTTCTTTAATGCCTTCGATCTCACAGTAATATTTTTCTAATCTCTACCTTACATCTTCTAATCCGTCAGCATTTCTCAACTTTTTTAATCTGTTCATTCTCACAGAAATATTTTTCTCTCACACTTCATTTAAACTTTTAATTTTGCAGGTTTTAATCCCGTCATTCTCACAGTAATCTTTATTCCTCTCTCTCTTCATTTCATCTTCTAATCCTTCAGCATTTCCCATATTCTTTATTTATTTTGTTTTCATAGGAATATTTATTCCTGTGACTCTTCATTTCATTTTCTAATCCTTCAGTATTTCCCAGGTTCTTTAATCCTTCGTTTTTCCAGCAATCTTTATTGCTGTCACTCTTCATTTCATTTTCCTATCCATCAGCATTTCCCAGATTCTTTAATCCATTCGTTCTTACAACAATCATTATTCTTTTTACCCTTAATTTGATCTTCTAATCCGTGAGCATTTCCCAGGTTCTTTCATCACTTCGTTCTCGCAACAATGGTTATTACTCTCACTCTTCAATTCATCTTATAAACCTTCATCACTTCCCTAGTTATTCATTCCCTTCGTTTTTTCAGCAATCTTTATTCCTCTCAGTCTTCATTTCATCTTCTAATACTTGAGCATTTTCCAAGTTCTGTAATACCGGTGTTCGAACAGCAATGTTTATTCCTCTAACTTTTCATTTCATCTTCTAATCCTTACTCTTTTTGCCAGTTCTTTAATCCTTTCCTTCTCACAGCAATCTTTTTCCTCCCTCTACTTTTCATCTTCTAATTCGTCAGCATTTCGCAACTTTTTTAATCTTTTCATTCTCACAGAAATCTTTTTTCTCTCAAACTTCATTGAAACTTCTAATTTTCCAGGTTTTAATTCCTTCGTTGTCAAATAAATTTTTATTCCTCTCATTCCTCATTTCATCGTATAATCTTTCATGATTTCCCAGGTTATTTAAACCATTCTTCCTCCCAGAAATCTTTATTTTTCTCACTCTTCATTTCATATTCTAATCCTTAAGCATTTTCCAGGTTGTAATAATCCCATTGTTCTCACAGCAATCTTATGAATTTCTCTTCCTTTCATCTTCTAATACTTCCGCATTTCAAAGCTTTTTTAAATCCCGTCGTTCTAACAGCAATCTTATTTCTCTCACTCTTCATTTCATCTTCTAATCCTTCAGCATTTCCCAGTTTCGTTAATACATTCATTCTCACAACAATATTTATTCCTATATCACTTCATTTAAACTTCTAATCTTAAGCATTTTCCAAGTTGTGATCCTTTCATTCTCACAAAAAAATTTAATTCTCTCATTCTTCATTTCATCTCTAATCCTTCAGCCCATCCCAGGTTCTGTAATCCCATCGTTCTTACAGCAATCTTTATTCCTCTCACTCTTCATTAGATCTTCTAACCCTTAAGCATTTCTAGGTTCTTTAATCTCTTCGGTTTCACAACAAACTTATCCTCCCTATTCTTTTCATTTTCTAATCCTTCAGCGTTTCAAAACATGCTTCTGTATTTCACAGTTTTTTAATCCCTTCGTACTCACAGAAATCTTTCTTCCTCTCACTCTTCATTTACTCCACTAATCTTTGAACATTTTCCAGGTTCTTTAATTCTTTTGCTTTCACAGCAATCTATATTTGTGTCACTCATTATTCCATGTTCTAATCCTTCAGCTTTTCCCTAGTTCTTTAATCCCTTCCTTGTCACCGCAAACCTATTACCATTCACCCTTCATTTCTTCTTTAATTCTTCAGCATATTCCAGCTTCTAATTCTTCAATATATCCCAGCTTCTCTAATCCCTTATTTCTCACAGCAATTTTTATTCTACTCAGTCGTTATTTTTTCTTCTAATCCTTCAGCTTTTTCCTGTTTATTTAATCACTTTGTTCTAACAACAAACGTTATTCCTTTCATTCTCACTTTCCTCTTCTAATCCTTCAGCATTTCCCAGGTTCCTTAATCACTTCGTTCTCAGAGCAACATTTATTCCTCTCATTCTTTATTTCATCTAGTTATCCTTCAGCATTTCCCATATGCTTTATTCCGTTTATTTTCACAGGTATTATTATTCCTGTGACTCTTTATTTAATTTTCTAATCCTTCAGTATTTCCCAGTGCTCTTTATCACTTCGTTCTTGCAGCAATCTTAATTCCCCTCACACTTTATTTCATCTTCTCCTCCTTGAGCATTACCCAGGTTCTTTAATCCCTTCGTTTCACAGCACTCTTTATTCCTCTCACTCCTTATTTCATCTTCTCCACCTTCAGCATTTCCCATGATCTTTTATTCTGTGGTTCCCACAGGAATATTTATTCCTCTCACTCTTTATTTCCTCTTCTAACCATTCAGCAATACCCAGTTCATTAGTGGCCTCTTTCTCACATTAATCTTTAGTCCTCTCACTTTACATTTCATCTTCTTATCTGTGAGCTTTTTCCAGGTTCTTTCATCACTTTTTTCTCACATCAAAGGTCATTACTCTCACTCTTCATTTCATCTTATGAACCTTCGACATTTCCCATGTTATTTTATCCCTTCGTTCTTTCAGCAATCATTATTCCTCTTACTTTTCATTTCATCTTATAATACTTTAGCACTTGTCACGTTCTGAAATACCGGAGTTCACACAGCAATGTTTATTCCTCTCACTCTTCATTTCATCTTCTAATGCTTACTCATATTCCAGGTTCTTTAATCTCTTCGTTCGCATAGCAATCTTATGCCTCTCTCTTCCTTTCATCTTCTAATCCCTCAGCATTTAACAACTTTTTTTTATCCCTTCATTCTCACAGCAATATTTATTCCTCTCACACTTCATTTCATCATCTAATACTCCAGCATTTCCCACGTTCTAAATTCCCTTTGCTATCATAGGAATCATTATTCCTCTGACTCTCCATTTTTTTTTCTAATCCTTCAGAACTTCCCAGGTTCTTTAATCAATTCGTTCTTGCAGCAATCTTTATTACTGTCACTATTCATTTCATCTTCTAATACTTCAGCATTTCTCATGTTCTTTAATCCAGTCGTTTTCAAAACAATCTTTATTCCTCTAACTATTCATTTCATCTTCTAATCCTTCAGCATTCCCAGGTTCTTCAATCCATACGTTCTCACAGTAATCTTTATCCACCCCCTACCTCATTTAAACTTCCAATCCTTAAAGTTTACCAAGTTTTAAATCCCTGCGTTCTCAAATAAATCTTTATTCCTCTCACTCTTCATTTTATACTATAAATCTTCAGCATTTCGCAGGTTATTTAAACCCTTCGTTCTCTCATCAATCTTGATTCCTCTCATTCGTCATTTAATCTTCTAATTCTTCAGCATTTCCCATGTTCTATAATACCTTCGTTTGAACTCCAATCTTTATTCCTCGCATTCTTGATTTGATCTTCTAATACTTAATCATATTCCAGGTTCTTTAATCCCTTCTTTCGCACACCAATCTTTTTCCTCCCTCTTCCTTTCCTCGTCTAATCGGTCAGCATTTCACAATTTTTTTTAATCCCTTCATTCTCACAGCAATCTTTATTCCTCTCACTTTTTATTTTATCTTCTAAAACTTAAGCATTTCCGATGTTCTGTAATCCTATCGTACTCAGAGCAATCTTTCTTGCTTTCACTCTTCATTTGATCTTCTCATCCTTCAGCATTTCGGAGTTTCTTTATTGCCTATATACTCTGAGTATCTTAATTACTCTCACTCTTCATTTCATCGTCTAATCCTTCAGAATTTCCGAGCTTCTGTAATTCCTTCGTTCTCACAGCAATATTAAATCGTCTCACTGTTCATTTCTTCTTCTCATACTTCTGCTTTTTCCAGGTGTTTTTATCTTTTCGTTATCACGGCAATCTTCATTTCTCTTACCATTCATTTCATCTTCTAATCCTTCATAATTTACTAGGTTCTTTCATCCCTTTGTTCTCAAAGCAATCTTTATTCCTCTCACTCTTTGTTTCATCTTATCCTCCTTCAGCATTTCCCCGGTTCTTTATTCCCTTTGTTTTCACAGCAATCTTTATTCCTCTCACTCTTTAGTTCATCTTCTCCTCCTTCCGCATTTTCCATATTCTTTTATCCGTTTGTTCTCACAGCAATCTTTATTCATCTCACTCTTCATTTCCTCTTCTAACCTGTCAGCAATAACCAGGTTCTTTAATGGCTTCATTTCATCTTCTAATCCTTGAGCATTTTCCAATTTCTTTCATCACTTCTTCCTCACAGCAATGGTCATTACTCTTACTCTTCATTTCATTTTATTAACCTTCAACATTTCCCAGGTTATTTAATCCCCTAGTTCTTTCATCAATTTTTATTACTCTCACTCTTCATTTCATCCTCTAATACTTGAGCATTTGCCAGGTTCTGTAATACTGGAGTTCGCACAGCAATGTTTATTCCTCTCAATCTTCATTTCATGTTCTAATCCTTACTTATTTTTCAGGTTCTTTAATTCCTTCGTTCTCACAGCTATCTTTTTCGTCTCTCTACCTTTCTTATTCTAATCCGTCATCATTTCGCAACTTTTTTAATCTCTTCATTCTCACAAAAATCTTTTTTCTCTCAAACTTCATTTAAACTTCTAATTTTCCAGGTTGTAATCCCTTCGTTCTCAAATAAATTTTGATTCCTTTCATTCCTCATTTCATCCTATAATCTTTCATGATTTCCCAGGTTATTTAAACCCTTCGTTCTCTCAGCAGTCTTAATTCTTCTCACTCTTCATTTCATATTCTTATCCTTCAGTATTTTGAAGGTTGTAAGAATTTCTTCGTTCTCACAGCAATCTTATGAATTTCTCTTCCTTTCGTCTTCTAATCCTCTAGCATTTCAAAGATTTTTTAATCCCTACGTTCTTACAGCAATCTTATTCCTCTCACTCTTCATTTCATCTTCTAATCCTTCAGCATTTCCGGGAATCGTTAATTCATTCATTCTGACAACAATATTTATCCCTCTAAGACTTCATTTAAACTTCTAATCCTTTGATTTTCCAGGTTGAAATCATTTCGTTCTCACACAAAATCTTTAATCCTCTCACTTTTCATTTCATCTCTAATCCCTCAGCATTTTCCAGGTTCTGTAATCTCATCGTTCTTGCAGCAATCTTTATTCCTCTCACTCTTCATTCGATCTTCCCTTCCTTAAGCATTTCTAGGTTCTTTAATCACTTCGGTCTCACAGCAATCTTATTCCTTTCTCTTCCTTTCATCTTCTAATCCTTCAGTGTTTCACAACTTCTTCAATCCCTTCATTCTCCCAACAATATTTTTTCGTCTCACTTTTCATTTCCTTTTCTAGTCCTTCAGCATTTCCTAGGTTCTTTATTCCCCTTTTTTCACGTCAATCACTATTCCTCTCAATCTTCAATTCATCTTCTAATACTTCACCATTTCCCAGGATCTTTAATCTCTTCCTTCCGCAACAATCTGTATTACTGTCGCTCTTCATTTCAGCTTCGAATCTTTCAGTCTTTCCCTGGTTAATTAATCCATTCGTTCTCACAGCAATCTTATTCCTCTTTCTTTCCTCCATCTTTAATCATTTAGCATTTCAAAACTTTTCTAATCCCCTCATCCTTAATGCAATTTTCATTCCACTCACTTTTCATTTCAACCTCTAATCGTTCAGCATTTCCCAGTTGATTTAATCTTTTCGTTCTCACAAAAATATTCATTGCTCTCACTCTTCATTTTATCTTCTTAGCCTTCAACATTTCCCAGATTCTGTAATCCCTTCCTTCGCACAGCAATCTTTATTCATCTCACTCTTTATTTCATCTTCTATTCCTTAAGCATTTTCCCGGTTAATTAATCAATTCGTTCTCACAGCAATCTTATTTCTCTTTCTTCCTTTCATTTTCTAATGAATCAGCATTTCACAACTTTTCTAATCTCTTTATCCTCAATGAAATCTTAATTCCTTTAACTCTTCATTTCCTTTTATAATCCCTCAGCATTTCCTGGGTTATTTAATTCTTTTGTTCTCTCCGGAATGTTCATTACTCTCACTCTCCATTTAAACTTTTAATCCTTTATCATTTCCCAGGTTATATTATCCCTTCGTTCGCACAGCAATCTTTATTCCTCTAACTCTTCATTTCATCTTATAATCCTTTAGCATTTCCTAGGTTCTTACCTTATTCTTTCTCAGGGCAATCTTTTTAAGTGTGACTCTTCATTTTATCTTTTCTTCCTTTAACCTTTACTAGGTTTTTTAATCTTTTCGTTCTCACAGCAAACTTTATTCTTCTCACTTTTCATTTCATCTTATAATCCTTTAGCATTTCCTAGGTTCTTACCTTATTCTTTCTAGGGCAATCTTTTTAAGTGTCACTCTTCATTTTATCTTCTCTTCCTTTAACCTTTTCGTTCTCACAGCAAACTTTATTCATCCACCCTTCATTTCCTCTTCTAATCGTTAAGCATTTTCCGAATTCTAATGATCCCTTCGTTCTCACAGAAATCTTCAGTATTTCACAGCTTTTTATTCTCTTTGTTTACACCGCAATAATTATTCCTGTCACTCTTCCTTTCATATTCTAATCCTTCAGCCTTTCCCAGGTTCTTTAATCCCCTCTTTCAAACAGCAATCTTTCTTCCTCAGACTCTTCGTTTCATCAACTAATCCCTCAGCATTTCCCAGGTTCTTTAATCCATTCGTTATCACAGCAATCTTTATTGCTCTCACTCATCATTTATCTACTAATCTTTTCCGAGGTTCTGTAATCTCTTCTTTATCGGAGCAATATTTACTCGTCCTACTCTTCTTCCCATCTTCATCCCCTGTTCTATAATCTCTTTGTTATCACTGCAATCTTTATTCCTCTAACCATGATTTTGATCTTCTAATTAGAGACTATTTCTCTCGTTCTTTAATCCATTCTTTTCACAAAGCTCTTTATCCCTCTCATTCTTCATTTCATCAACCAATTTTTCACCATTCCGGAGGTTCTTTATTGCCTTCGTTCTCATAGTTTCCTGTATTCCTTTCACTCTTCATCTTACCTTCTAATCAGTCAGCATTTCCCTAGTTCTTAAATCCCTTCTTTCTCACAGCAAGCTTTATCCCTCCCACTTTTTCTTTCCTCATTCATCCTTCTGCATTTCAGATGTTCTATATTGCCTTCGTTCTCACAGTATTCTTTATACCTCTCACATTTTATTTCATCCTCTTATCCTAAAGCATTTCCGAGGTTCTATCATGCATTCGTTCTCCCAGCAATATTTATTTGTCTAACTCTTGATCACATTTTTAATCATTCAGCATTTCCCTGCTTCTTAAATCCCTTCGCTATCACAGCAATTCTTATTCCTCTCACTCTTCATTTCATCTTCTGCTATTTCAGCATTTGCAAGGTTCTTTAATCCCTTCCTTTTCACAGCAATCTTTATTACTCTAACTGTGAATTTCATCTTTTAATACTTAAGCATTTCCCAGTTTATGGAATGCCTTCTTTCGCACAGTGATCTTTATTTTTCTCATTATTCATTTGAGCTTCTAAATTGCATTTCCTAGTTTCTTTCACCCCTTCGTTTTCTCACTCTTCATTTCATGTTCTCTTCCTTCAACATTTCCTACGTTCTTTAATGCATTTGTTCTCAGAGCAATCTCTATTCCTCTCACTCTTCATTTGAGCTTCTAATCATTCAGCATTTCGGAAGTTCATTAATACCTTAATTCTTGCAGTAATCTTTATTCTTCTGACTCTTCCTTTCATTCATCTCCTAATCCTTCAGTATTTCGCAGGTTCTTTCATCTCTTTTTTCTCACAGCAATCTTTATTTGTCTTACTCTTAACTTCATCTTATACTCATTCAGCATATCTTTGGTTCTTTCATCACCTGGTTTTCTCAGCAATCTTAATTCCTTTTACTCTTCATTTCATTTTCTAATCCTTCAGCATTTACAAGATTCTGTAATCCCTTCATTATTACCGCAATATTTATTCCTATCACTCTCAATTTCATCTTCTAATCCTTCAGCATTTCCCAGGTTCTTTAATGCCTTCTTTTTCACATTCATTTTTAATTTTCTCACTATTCATTTGAACATTTCCTAAGTTCTGTTATCCCTTCGCTCTCGAATTAATATTTATTCCTCTTACACTTCATTTCATCTTCTCCTCCTTCAGCATTTACCAGGTTCTTTAATCCATTTCTTCTCAGAGCAATTTTTCTTTGTCTC